>KE525346.1:238315-316807 GCA_000441895.2 Anopheles sinensis
AATTTAGTCAAGAGAAATGACTGAGCAAATAGACAGTATTTATTTATTTATTTATTTATTTATTTATTTATTTATTTATTTATTTATTTATTTATTTATTTATTTATTTATTTATTTATTTATTTATTTATTTATTTATTCATTTCACTAAAGGTTATCTGGCCCGCTGGCCTACGTAACACTTATCTCTAACTTGGTACATAAACATTTGTTAAGATTGATCTAATAATGCTCTTTATCTCGCCTAAGGACATATTAAAATCTAGAGAGGCGCAAAACTCATTATAACAAGTGCACATCTGCAGCACTGGGTCCTGCTTACAAAAGATAGTGCGACGAAACTCGGGTTGTATAGCGTTTGATTTATGTTTGGAAAAGAACGTTCAGTATGTTGGGAAACTGTTTTCAACTTTCAAATGTAGACATTTTCTTTTTGACGCTTCAACCTGCTTTTTCTGAAAAGATTCGGAATGAGCGTAAAATTAAAATTTTTAATTTTATTTTGCTCATGTAAAACATGTCATATCTTATATGAAAATATCCTGTTTACATTTTGTGAAATGGCAACATAATAGCATATATGTTGTAAGTAAGAAAAAAAACATTTCTTGCTCTGAAAATTTTTTTTCCAATCTCGGAAAATCCGATTTGCATCTTTCAGAGGCTTTTCCTCCCGAAACAAGCTGCATACGATGGATTAAGCAATGGTTAGAGAGGCGTTAAATCCTCCCTTCCTGGCCTACCATTGACCAAAGTTTACATTATCTTTACAGTGACGCCCTATACGTCCCTCCTCAACCCCTGCCCTTCCTGCCAGCTGGACTTCCCACACTCTGCGACCCACTTAGCCGCCCCAAACCGGCCCGTTCTAAAGTGTCTTCATGAAAACCGCGTGACCCTTCAACCAGAGTGGCAAGTCTTCCATCTCCCCCTCGGGAGCTAGATCTTCATTTCCGCATTTGGCGGCCTGCAAGCAAATGTGCTGAGCGTGGGGACAAGCGCAGGAGTATAAACCCCCAGCTCGAAAGTGCATATTTTACTCGGACTGCCCTCACGCCTGGCCAAGGATGATCCAGCCCGGGTTGCCACGGACACGGACCGGTCAAGACTTCTCCCGAGGGCAACCGGGGGGAGGTCTGTGGCAGTAAACTCCACCGACGACCTCTCGACCACGCGCTCGGAAGACTAAAGTGCGAATTGAATGCCGCCAATCGCCATTGAAGTGCGTTTCTCGACACCTTCACGGCCTGTCTTATCTCTCCCGCACAAACATACACGCACGTACCAACTCCACTCGGCGGATGTTGATGTTTACACATTGGCGCAAACCCAACAATTGGGCCAACCGAGTAATCCTTCTTCGCCGACTTTGCGGCGGGTTTATTACGCTAAAATGTAGTTAATAGTTTCCATTCCTACCATACGTCCTACGCCACCGCAAACTCTTCGCTTTCCGCTTAGTCTTGTGTCCACGGCGAGTGTCGGGCAGATGGGCAACGACTAGCCCTCGTCGTTGGTAGTTCCACCCACCTTCCCACAGGGAACCAAGGAACCTCCCGCGTGCGAACCATCCCTTAAGTTATGCGCTTACATGCATTCTTTTGTTTTGTCTATGAAAGATTTATGGCTTTGCGATAAAAAAGGCAGGAATACGGCGACGGTTCGACTCGAGTCGGTTAGTGCCGCAGTGCAAGTGCTGGTGTGTGCGCCTTGCGCCAGGCAGAACGGGGCTATCACGGGTGTTTTGAAGCTAGGCGCGAAAGCAAAACAATATTTCCTTGGCCTCGCGGAACCTGGACGCGGTCGGTGGAGTTCGGCAGCAGAGTTAGAGAGATCGATGGCGAGGGAAAAATAAATCCCATCGCGCTCTCGCTCGCACTCCCGGTGGTTCAGGCCCAGGCTAGTTCGTTCGAGATAGTTTGGCTCATGCTGAGGCATTAACAAGTTGTCACAAGGATGTTTATAAGTGTTTTGACCAAACCGATCGCGGCCCGCCAGTGTGGTCGATTCCGACTTTGTGGCACAAGTTGGGAGGTGAAAGATGGTTTTCGTGGGGTGATCGGTGGGGGGCGGGAGCAGCGGGAAACAGCTGGTTTGTTGGCGATATTGTGCGAATGGTAGGATTTATAGGCAAACCGGGCTGGAATCACACAACGTTTGTTTGAGGATCGGAAGGAGCTTTTCTCAGTTGCCGGGGGAGGTTATCGGGTGGGGTGATCGTCGGTAGCGCGGTAAGAGTGTGTCGGAAAATTGAGGTTGAACATTCCATCTTGCAGCGAACCGATATGCGAACGCGGCAACCATCAACCTGAAGACATTGGTCCAACGTGTGTTTCTTTATTCCCAGAGTGGAGCTTTCTTTTCCAACTCAACTCCACGATGTCCACTTCTATCTCTCACACAGACACCCAAAGCCCTCGGAGCGAGCACTGTCCCGACCCTCCGACGGCCCCCACGGCGCAAGCGATACCTAGTTCGATATTTTAATCTTAATGACTTCATTATCATATTTTTAACGATAACTATTTGTCATAGGAATATTGGATTCCTATAACCGTTGCTTCAATCCAGACGGCATCCACCGTTGTCCACTGTCCGATTCTGACGCGGTCCGTCGCGGTTCTGGTGCCGTGCAACCTGATGAAATCCCGGAGAAACGGTGCTCTTTCGTCGACGTGTTCGAAAGTTCTTCCACTTTCCGGCTGCCGAAAGCTGCCATTTATTTCGCTTTGGAACCGTTACCGCGCGACACAGTTAGATGGTAAATGAGTTGTTTGAGGATTAAAAATGGTTGAAGAAAAAAAGGTTCTTGACTAGAACTCAGTCTGGAAATTCCAGAACCAATCGAACTGAAGCCAGTTTTTAGGAGGAACACGGACCAAAGGAATGAAGGATTTAGTATCACATTTTCGATGTTTATTTTCCTTGCGATCTAAGCTAGAACAACTCTAAGCTATAAGCACCTGACTCAAAACAGTCTGGACTTGAAATCAATCCTTGACTGCATTTCATTCCAACTAAAACTGGTTATTTTTCGAATATTTCGTACCTGATTGATTGCAATTCGTTTGCATGTTGGGGTTTGTTTTATTTCTTCATGCAATTTTTCATGTTTGATTTCTTCAGTATTTGAACTTTTAGTACATATTCACACGTATTTTTTCACTTGTCGTTGAGTTTTAGAAATATGAACGTAAAAATAAGTATTCTACCATTTATTAGGAAATGTATGAAAATCATGTCCTTTTGTGTGCTTCAGGGCAAGAGTGCCACCTAGTTTAATTTAAGAATTTAATGGAAAAATTGAAAATGTTATCATATGTAGCACTTGTATATAGCAAGGGTAGCTAAATAGAGCTTTTTAATTCATTTTACAGTCTAATAACGACCGAACAGCTCCAAACTTTGCGACGGGAGTTGTTTCCTGGAGTTTTTGCGAGCATTTTCACGGTTTACCATTCTGGCCGCTGGAAAACTTGTTTGGAACGAACTCCGCTTGTAATTACCATTCTCTTTAACGGTGAATTCAACAACAATTTTTAATTTTTTGACAGTTTCACTCTGAAGAATAAAAGCGGATACAGGCACTTTTGCCCCAAAAGCTAAGTTTTTTTAAACTCTTTTTCCGCGATAAATTATTTTATTTTTGGCTGACCCCTCTGGTAAGTGACACATACTTTCCCAAATTTTTGGTCCAATGGGTTTTGACAGTTTTTTTAATTGGGTGGAAATATCATAAGATTACACTTCATTTTGAAGTGCAGCATAAAATAAATGACAAAAATTCGAAAAGTGCACTATTCTGCATGAAATTCGGTAAACTATATTTAGTAAGAGATATAAACTTATCTGTATGCTCAATTAATTTAATTTTGACTGAAAACATACTAGATGGCTCACTTACCCTAAATTCCGCTACAGCAATCTATGAGGATTATTTACTGAACAAAGTATAAATAAATTTGTCGTTTTTATTGAGGCAATTTATCTTTTAAAAAGTGTTACGTTTTTACGTTGAACACTTATTTTGGAAGTATCTCTGGCACATGTCACTCTTGTAGCCGTCCATCTTCTGCCAAGTATGGCTGTGTTGGATGATCTATTTTCTCTTTAGTAAGTATATCGATATTTTAATTGACATTTGTTTTTCACCGATTCCTTAAAAGGTTAAGGGAATTTGTGCAATCGAATGTGATTGCCCTTGAAACGTTTGATTTCCCAATTCGAAGAATATAAAACCGGATGACAATGTAACCATCCAAGGAACTGTGTCGAGCGGACTCTACATCCCCATGAGAAATCTTCCTGCGGTGGACTCAGGTGCTTTCAATCAATCCTGAATCCACTGGGCGGAAGTAGTATTGGAAGGGGGTGTTTTATGCAAATTTAATCCACGAGACTAACCTCCCAGCGGGCGTCTTCGGCTGCACACGGAATCCCTTGACGATGACCCTCGAGGAGGTTGATCCGGCCCCGGGAGGATCACCGCGGGACCTTTTCGACCTCGCGCCGGACAATAAAGATCGCACACTCCGGGCTTCGAGTCGTTCCGTGGCTAAACATTAGGCACGCATCGGAACGCACTATCGGAATCCACCATCTCCGATCGGTGATCGGTTTCGGTCGATCCGGGGGTTTTCGGGATCCAGATGCTTGCCAAAAAATCATCGATCTGACCCGTGTCGACCGAGGCCCGTCGTTCGGAAGGTGGTGGACAGGTGATCGAGTCCACGATAAAAATCTTCCAACTTCGGGGGAAAAGGGGTGACGAAACTGAAGCGCGCAAACAAACACCCGCCGGCGGTTTTTCTTGTCCATGTCCTACGCCTTGTTTCCCTCCGGTCCGGGACAAAACGAGAACCTAAAACCCATGTTGCGGGAGGAAGAAACAATGGAAGTGCGAATGGAAAGCTAAACAACGGCCGATGATCCATAAAATGAGCTGCATGGCATGGGCAGCAGCGTCCACTTTCCTTTCCTTGTAGTTGACAGCAAAGCTCACACGATCCCGAAAAATCACTCCCGTTGCTCGCCGCCGCTCTGGCCAGGCAGGGGACTTGTCTCAAACCCCCGGGAAAAGTGTCGAGGTCTTGCGAGAATCTCGATTCCCAAACAGCCGCCCCGCGAGTCCGCGTCGTAAAACGCAAAGTTTGTTCCTCTCGTTATGTGGAACATAAACAAACACCTTGTGTCCGAAGCCGAGACAGGGGGGGAAAACATGGCACGATGGCCAGTGCCCGAAGCGAAACAGGGAGAATGTGTTCAAGTGTATGTGTGTGTGTGTGGACTAGAACGATCCCGCGGGAGATCGAAGCCCTACGTGGATCATCCCGGGACCGAGCGCGGGATGCCTCGATGGAAAACAGATGGGTCAATCATCATAAATGCGTGTACACAAAACGTATGCTTTTTTATGATGGCCTCACCCATCGCGTGGAAGGAGGGAGGGGGTGGTGGGGAGGGGAATATGTTAAACGCAAACAAGACAACATGCTGTCTATCGATCTGTCTTGCCTTCGTGCCTCGAAGATCGCCCTTCTTCTACCGGGTTGTGTCGTCTTGGGAGATGTTCCTTCTTCTCGGTGATCTCTTCTTCCTAACCCTCGCCTTCGTCACTCACTCACCGTTTTCTTCCTTTTTTTTTGCAGACGCTAGAGAACACTCGCCGAAGCTTCCGATGCTCGCTGTGAAGTGAAGTATTGGACGATGATGGATTTATGGTCGCGGTGTACGTGTGTGTGTGCGTCTCTCCATCCAGCAGCATCCATCCTAACGATCTGACGAAAGAGGCTCCTCTAGAAGTCCGCTCCTTGATACCCACAAAAACACACACACACTTGCGCCCGTGGAGCTTAGAAACGGAGCGAAGACAAAGCGAGGCGCAGTTTCGGGATTCGGGCTTTCCCGCGGTCCTCGCGTCGCCCGCCATTCGACAGTATAATTGATTTAGGGTCGTACGGGAATTGGTTATCGCATCGGACGCCACCGATGGATGGATGGATTGGATTGGATGCCCGGTTTTGGAGCCGGTATCTTGACGGATTATCTTCGACCGACCGGGATTCGTTGAGTAAGGTGTTTGGAATGTGTCCACGGGGGCATTCCAAGCCGAAAACGAGGACCCCAGGGGTTGGGGGGGGGGGGTGGCGGGAAGGACTTGATCATTATGTAGCGAAACCCCCTGTCGGTTCCGATACAGTTTGTTTCGGGGGGGAAATAAAATCGTTGCCCTTTGGATTGTATTATTTTATGTTAGTTCTCGATCTCGGTTTTGGTTTCTTGGGCCGAGAATAAATTCGGACGGAACACATTCTTTTCGTTTCGTGGTTCCGGCCACGTTGACAATCCGGGACCGATCCCGATCGTTGCGAGGTGAAGCCTTATCGAGGCTGTAAATTTCGAATATAACTGTTGCGAATCCAAACTTTTACTTTATAAATTCCAGCTTATCTTGGATCGGAACTTGTCGCGCTCGAAATTGCTAATCCCTGCTCAGTTGCAGTGTCGTATCGAACATCGAAAATGGTGATCCCCCGGGCATCATTATTGTGTCGCAAAATGCGTGGACTTAAGTGGCGTAAAGTGGCACACACACACCCCCGAAAAAAGCGGCCTTTTTGGGGTTAAAAGCGGATCGGTAAAGTCGCGAAAGTTGTACCATTCAATTGTACAATAAACATTGCCACTCGGCAAAGCAATCCCGAGTGACTCTTTTCGGGATAAGATAAGGAACGTGCCCGGTGTAAAAGAATAAAGTGCTTCGCTCGATGTTGTTGATCGATCAGAAATGCTGGAAATCAATTTTTGTCCCGCCGGTTCTTCGGTATTGTTATCCGAAAATCCTCGCCGGTTGGAAAGGTCGGATTCCCATCGGAAAGGGTCGCCGGTTTCGCATCGGTTTGATTGGTGCGATTCGATCGGAGACTCGGAGAAGATTGTGACCGATCCGTTGCGGTCTCGAGTGGTCCTCATTTGAGAAACCCATATGATTTATGGTCCTGCAAGCGCGCCTTCGCTTTCTCGGCTGTCAACCGAACAGGTTAAACTGTCCCCGTTCTGCTTCGGGGGGACGATGAGAGGGAACTCATTCTTCTGCAAGCAGATAATACAACGGCGAAAACAAGCGCTTACAAGAAAGCGTTGAAGATGCTGAAGCTAGTGTGGCGCCATTTGGTCAAGTCCGGGCGGGTTTCCGAAAGGGGTTTGGGGAAATGTAGCCATTGTAGGTCGAGTTCGTTGTTTGAGACTCCAGAAGGAGGGAAGGAGGCTTTTTCCACCCTTATCACTGATATTATCGCATTGTCTGTTGCTGTCACCGTTGCCGTTAGTCATGGACACGGCGATCACACATGTTGCGTCGTGTCGTAGCCGTTGTTAATGTGCTGACGTTGGTCGCCCGGCTGGGAAATGGATCACACGGTACGGACACTTACTTACTGGGTCGGGTGGATTATGATTTAGTGTGCCACTCGAAGGGACGAAACAACCATTTCGCTGATGTTTATCGGCAGGAAAGCTGCGGCCCTTCGAGGCCTCGAGGCTGGCTAGGGTTTGCGTGGTGAGAGAGCATAAAGCAGAAGGCGAATCAAAGCGTCAAGATCTGCACATTTTTCTGCAAGCTTCGTTGGTTGAATTGTTTTCCGCATCAGCGGTGTTTTCTATCGTTAGTTTCACTTTCCAGCCGTATCTGTGCGATCCGGAAGTGCGCTAGACGTTAGTTCGACTTTCGCTTTTGTTTGACACTAAATCCCTTTCGGTACACGTTGCTCGACAATGGAAAACAATGACCGCTTAGCAATGTAGGCGTAAGTGGCAGAACATTTGTCACAAATCTGCCTTGTTTTCGTGCTTGGCGTTTTGTTTCAGTTCATGCTTTGATTAGCACAACATGATTTATGATGAAAGTTCACAATGAACGTTATTATATTTAAAACTTTTAAAATAGAAAGTCCACAAATAGTGCTAATTCTATTCTATTCTGGATAGTTATATCAAGCTTTTGATGCGTATATTATTTTAGTCAAAAGTTAATCACTTTAGAATGACACATTAGTTCCTAGTACTTATCTTATTTACAACCTTTACAGTTTATTTTTGGAACCTTAAACAAACTGGTACCTTTACCTTACGTTGTCTTTCTTGGAAAAATACCGAAATTTCGGAAAAGGAAAAAAGGGTTTGAAAAACCATGGCAATTCGAAAAAACGTTATTTTGTTACATATTTGGCTCCCATAAAATATTAATGATCCGAAACGATACAACGTGCAAGAAAACGCGATACTCGTCATCAGTTATTTGTAGATTTTTTTAATTTTATAACGATTTTTCTTAGAAAAACTAAAAACACTTGCAACTTCCTGCTGAAACCAACATATAGAGTAGCATTATTTTTAAATACAGAACAATTTTGACAACTTTATCATTAAAATTGAATCCGCGGTGGCAAAAATCGACTCCATTTGATTATGTGTAAAAAATTTCAAGCATTTTCACGGAACAAACTTGTTTGATGTTGTGAGACATTTTTCGTCTGCCGAACTCAGCTGATATGGATTTAAGACTATTTTGTCACTTATGTAGAAAGGCTAAACAATCATTTGGAAGCCATAGTCCGGCCACGTCCTATGCTGCGGGATCCCTAATTGTTAGAGGACCGTAACGACAGGCAGCACGAAAAGTGGCCTAATCATTCCGTTTTTTGACGCTCAACTGGCCAAATATTTAAGAAAAACTAAGAAAGTATGGTGATTGTTATAAATATGTGTTGATCGAGGCCAGTTACTCAAACAAAACGGCTCGAAGCTCCTGTAAGACATGTTTCCGGAAATCACAAAATTCTATCTATGTCCCTCAACCACTTCCAACTGATAAAACTTTGACAACTTTTGAAGGTAGGATCTATTCCAACCATTTAAAGCCCAAGCGGAGCAGCAGGTCGCGCAAGCCACACTAATACTGAAAACATGTAAATATAAATAGTTTTCCGGCTATGGCTAAAGTTTCACCCAAGTACCGTATGGCCGCCAGAATATTTTTTTAAGTTCATAAGTGATGTAACTTTACGATAAAATTTACTCCATACAAATAGCTTGGTTAACTTTTTCTTATCGTGGATGAAAATTTGTCTATTTTTAAATGCATGTGTTAATTCAATATTCCATATTGTCTGGTGAGTGATCGCTTCAACATTGGACGCGTATTGCTTCGTCTTTAAAGCAGCTCGTCCATCGACCAACGTCACCGTTTGAATGCATTTTCATAAGTGCTCTCGGCCAGCACGACCCATCGCTTGTCGTCCTCGTCATTGAACATCTTGTTTTCCGATCGCTTTACAATTGTTTTCACCGTGTGGTAAGTGTTATCCCGTGTTTCGAGTTCCACTTCCGAACGCACAGGAGCGGGAGAGCGCTGAGGTCGTCGGCTGGGTCGTCTCCGATTACGATCGATGATCGCCGCAACGCTCCCGGAGAACCACGGTTCACGGTCCAAGGCGGCCCGGAATGGTTCAAAATGCATCGATTGTTGAACAAAAAATCGAGCTGGGCTGGTTTTCGCGATCGATACCCCAATGGAAAAACCAGCTGCGCGCACCGACTCCGGTCAGGAAAGGGCACGGCCCGGGAGGAACCAGTTCTGCGCAGCGGAGGGACGGGCCAGCGAGGACGAAAACGGTCAACGGTAGCATTAGTGGCTTGTCGGTCGGCTTGTCCGAGTGGTAGAATTTGAACTATTAGTCAGGCGTAGAATTGCAAGCAGGGATGGTGTAAAACAGAAAAGGGGAAAAAAGGGCACACCGGAGATGGGTTGGGCGACGATCGGGTTTGGATTGGTTTTACTTATTTCTTGTTGACTTCGACGGCTCGTGCATCAATGCGTCTCGAGTGCGCGTAAAGGCTAGACATGGCCTTTCGAGGGAAGTTTTTTTTCCGGCAGTCCGTTTGGCCCGGCCATTCCATAATTGTCACGGGGATTGATACGAGACGAGACAATGCGCGAACGGTGAGGAGAGAGAAAAAACAAAACTGTCACACACCGGAGTGTAAATATGTACGAACGAATTAAGAATCGGCGAGCGAACGCGCGAAGGAGTACATCGGCATGAATCGCCTTTCCGTTGACATTTGTTTGCAATAATTTAACATGAGTCAAACAGGGGAGCATCTTTTCTCCGTTTACTTGTTGCTTGTTTTTAAATTGGTTTTTATAAACGGCACAAGCAATTGTTGAGATTTGTATTGATTTATTGTAAACCGAGGGAGTTTATAATTAAAATTATCTCCGCTAGTGATATCTTTCGATCAACTGTAAATCAAGTGCCGACATCTAGAGTCAATTAATTTACAGTTAAGATGCTTACTCGATAAGTAAGAAATACATCCACTCGCTAAATCCGCCCGAAGGATTTTTAACTAAATCCACCCGAACACGATAACGGAAAGACTTCAACTCCGCAACGCAAAGCGACGAACCCTCCCATCTTCCTTTCCGAGGTCACAGTGACAGTCGAAGCGCACTTCATAAACTTCGACATCCATCAGCCGTGCACACACACGCTTCGTACATGTATGTGGTAATGGACACTCCCTCCTCCCCCCCCCCCCCCCTTCCTTTCACCAACCATTTGAAAGTCGCGGTTTCGCGGTCAACCGCGTCGCTTCGGCGTGCCGGGCGGAGAAAGAAAAATCAATAATGTGCGGAACGATTGAAAAATATATGCAAAATAGATCCACGTTGGGAGGGGACAGGGCTTGGGGAAATGCATCAAACATGCTGTCGAGCGCGTGGTCGGTCAAGTGCATTGAGGTTAAGCGGGAATGGCCGTTTAGCGTGTGGTTTCTGTGTGTGTGTGTCGGTGCTGGCGTGCGGAGATTCGTACGACCCGATTGGAAAATGCATCGTTGGGGCGTTTGGAGGGCGAACGAAACCCACGCCGCATTTGAATGTCGCTTTGTATAGCCGGGGTGGGGTTTAGGAAAAAACCCGATAAGCATAAGGGATAATGTGAGAAGAAAATAGACAAAGTGAACCCCATTTATAAAACACCTGTATGCGATATCGGTTTCACAACGAGAAGAAAGCTGAGAGGAAGGAAAAAATGCTTTTCGATTATGCTCTCAAGGGACGATGGCATGTTTTTTTTGTATTGGTTTGTGCCAAAGCCACACAGAAAAGCCAGGAAAAATCGCTTTCCCCATCCCGCGTTCGGTCGCGTTCTGCACACGATATCCATTTCAATACACCGTTTGACAAATCACGTTTTATTTTTATCTTCCCGCAGCGGAAGGAACCACGACCGAGGACTAATATTGGCACAGCGCATTGAACATTATGTGGCGTTTAGGCGGTGGCGCGGGCTTTATACTTTCCTTCGAGCCCGACTCGAAGCCACCGTTGACCCAGATTGTCAGCCAGATTTGGTATATCTTCGGTTGGAGGTTGGATGGGACGCGACTTCTAAATCCGTCGAAAGTGCCTTCCGTGAGATAATTTCTGCATTTCTGCAAAACCGAGCGCCCTCGAGGCGATCGCTGGAGTCGTCTCGCCGGTGCAGCATGCCGGAAAAACTGCAACGAACCGGACGCACCACGGGGGGTTCAATAGAAAACCGAAACCCGAACGGACGGACGGTTTTTTCGGATGGTTCCGTGCGCTCCAGAGTGCCTAGTTGTTTGCAACCCGGGGTAGTTCCCACCGAACATCGCCTACCCCTCCCACTGTTTGCGGGGAAGAAGGTAAACACAGTATTGGCCGCGCCGACCACCGATAGCTCCGTGCGCCCCGAGGTCGCGGTGTGTTGGTAATTACTACCGATAGTTATGCATATCGACGATTACACGCTCGAAAGTTTGGCTCGGTTTATTATGATCCGTACCGGGTAGAAGAACACGACCCTTGGTAAGAAAAGGAGAGATGGAAAGAGTACGGGAGAGGGAGTAAGAAGATCCTGTAATGGTTGGGAATGGTAAGAAAAACACCATTCCGGGAGAGACAGCCGGAGTTGCATGAATTAAGAACATGCACGTTCGATCCCGGCATGGAGCAGGTTCCGGGTGTGCGTGTGTGTGTGTGTGCGTTGCGGGAGTTGAGAGGCACAGGATCGGTGGGGCTGCCCTTTTTTGCCGCCGGTTGGCCAGCCCTTCTTCGCATGCAACGGTGGACCCTTTTTCCCACCTCGCAGCTCGCAAAACAGAAAAACGATACCACGAGACGCCACCAAACGTCACCTTTCAGGTGAAGGGAAAGCAGGGAGGGGCAGGGGACGCTTGCGTTTGGGATGGCCATGTTGGGTGGGTGTTGAAGTAGGCAGGGGGCTCGGGAAGGAAACTCGGTAAGACGGAGGTTAATTTCATTAGGAAATTCCTTCGGGCAATCACGGTTGCTCTCATTCGCAGGCTCCTTCACGCCGGCCCGCTGGGATGCAGTTCCTCCTCTCCCCCTTCTTCAGATTCACTTCATTCCCCGCCTCACCGACCACCTCTCCACGATGCATCCCTCCGGCAAATGCATGCGCGGGATTTTCAGGTTTTCCTGTGGATTAAGAGCCGAAGAGTTCTCGTCCTGCGCGAGATCGTTCCCTCGCTCATCATCAGAACTCCTACCCCCCCCCCCCTCTCCCTCCCGCAAGATGGAGGGTTTTTGTAATTTATGATTTATTTGGTTGGTTGATTTCTTCCTCCTACCGCTTCCCTCAGCACGTCTCATGGCGCGCGTGTGGCTTAATTCTGGCGTGGCGAGTTTCGCTAATTGGAGCTCGCGCACTCCGTGGTCGCTTCGTGCTGCAGCGTACGACACGACGTTCAGTGATGTCTCCGATCGGGGTGGAGAGCAGCATTTTCCCCATGCAACCCTTTCTTTTCCCCGACCCTACGCAATTGCGCCGAGTTGTTGACCTATAAACTTGTGGACACGCGCGCCCCATCGATCGGGTCTCCGGATCAGGAGTTGGCGGTCGTTCCTTCCAGCGTTCCCCGGTCGGTCGGGTCAAATACCTAGGGCACCCTCCCTCCCTCCTCTTGGCCTCCTTATCACTGGAGGAAGTGGTGGCCAGAAACGGAAGAGCAAAAACGCGATCATGCACACGGGACACGGGCTACGAAAGTACGCAAACCAAAACCTGAAGTGTGATTGGAAATGTTTTATTGCCACGACCCGTGAGTCCGTTTATAAAACAACGTCCCTTTGATCGGGCCTCCTTCTCCTTTCCCTTGTGTGATTTCCTTCCCCCCCCCCCTCCTTTTTCCCCGGAAGCTCAATCCGGTTATATCTTAATGTTTTGTCGTGTCAATAATTTATTGGACATCGTAAAACAAATGATTTCTTAATAGTTATTATTTATTAGTCAATCTCTCATTAATAACTTCACGCGGCGTGCGGGCGCCCTATCCCCCCCTTCCCTTTTGGCCTGCGTAGGGATGCGGGAGGATTGCGAAGTGGTTCGAGTACGATCGATATGTTCGAGCGGAGCGATCGAAGCGGCTAGATTCTGCCAGAGGTGGTGGTGTTGGGCAATGCAATAAACAAGATGTGTGCGCTAGCACTAGAAGCAAGCCCTAGACCGTTCCCGGGGGTGGCTCCCATTTTATTGATCCTCTTTGGCGCTCGACGGAAAAGGAAAAGTCCACCGGAGCGAAGTGTTTGCATCGCGCTTCCCTCTTTTGCCGATGGGTCATCATTTCGAACGACTAATAAACTGGTGATCGATTGAGTGGACGACTCGCGGACGTGGGCTTCCTTTCGCAGGACGAATCGCTCGACCCCATGGGGTCGCGTGTGGGGGTTGGCCGGGAAGGGGGTGGTGCGTGCAGAATGGTTGAAAAATTAAAATGTATGAAACTGGAAATAAATGTAAATCGAATCGCGAACACGGTGGAACTGACACGACCACCAAAGGGTGAGGGTGGCTTTTGTGAGAGGCCTAGCATCAGGCAACATTCACCCGTTCGCCACTATGAAGTTGAAGTGATTTGGGTTGAAAAATTGCCGTAGTAAAAATGGACGACCGGTCGAACCGGGAAAAGGGTTTCTTGAGTGAAATGTGTGTTGCGAAACAATTAGCAGGGAGCAACGTACGATGCATTCCCTTCGAGACAATGCAGTTGGATGGAAGGCGGAAAGGAAGCCCTCTTCTCAACGTGGAAGGTCAAAGGTCACAGTGATGGTTGCTTGAGGTCAGTTCCATCTTTGCGAGAAGTGACGGGAATCGAAAATCGTCAGCTTAGACACGTCCGACATGATACAGAACGTTAAAATAGCTTGATTTGTGGTTCTGCTATTTACATCCTACGAAGGAATTAATAGAAATGAATGAAAATCAAGATTCCCCATTTGAAAATCCAAAGAGTGTTGCACACCGTGAGATCTTGGAAGCTTTTAAACGTGCATCGCTCGTAAATCCCTTCGCGGTGTCGGACAGCACGACAGCAACGGCTTAATATCTTCATTTAGCGCATTTGCTGTTTTATTACACCCCGACGAATCACAAATGATTACTTTTCGTCCTACCTTTTCCCGCGCAGTGTCGCAATTATTCTGCAGGCGAAATAAAAACGAAAAAAAGAAAACACGCGATAGAGAGAGGGTGAAAAATTGGGTGGCATCTCCGGTGCGCTGTGTTCGATCCTATCCATTAGGTGGCTTACGATGCGCTCGGTATGGGTGTAAAATTGTTTAACTGTAGCTGATGAGGATCGTTTATGGTTTGGAACAAGCAGCACTGTGACGGCACGATCGATCGTGAATTTTGACTCGTGAGAAACCGCTACACAACGTCACAACGTACGTTTTCATGCAGCTTAAGCTTGATTTTGAATTTTGTTTAGGCACGGCGCCAGGTCAATCAATTTTAATAGAATAATTTTTCAATCACGTGCCCAACAATCGTTCAGTTTTGCAAGAGTTTAGGTAGAACCGTTGTTTCGCCGTAGCCTTTCGTTTTGAGGGAACGTTGGAGAGTAGTTTTCGTAACACCTGTAAGAAAATCTTTTTTCTTTTTGAAAGGTTTTAAACATGTGTTTTCCAATAATAAATAAACTTTCTTCAGAGTAGTTTTAAAATAAACTTCTCAAGTGCTTGTAGGAATCGTTCGGTTTTAGAAGCGTGGCTGCATAGATTCTGTAATTTTCTTTTTGATGATGCAATCAGCATCGCAATAACTGCAGGCAAATTTAATATTAAGCCACTCAATCATCGGCTCCGGGAAGGTGGGAAAAGAATTTGTAGCACATCGTTGCCGTTGCTGCTGATAATCCTAGCGACTCCTAGTCCTAAAGATCGCTTTGTCGGAACAGTTGCGGGGCCGGTACTGAGACGTTTTAATAATCTCACTTTTCACATCCACCCTCGTGCTCAGCACCTTTCCTACCGAAGCTAGTTTCGGTTCAGCTCGCGGGCATTCCATTTGCATTCCACCTTCGGGTTGCATTCTTCCGCCCCTTCTTGTGGGTGACGGAAAAGGAGGGTGTAAAGGGGCGGTGAACAGAAACGAAACAGAACAATTCTGCTGATAAAACACCACCGGCTAAAAGTGACTGTGACTAATTTGATGCAGCAATTTATGCAACCCCCCCCCCCCGTTCCTGCCCTTCGATCGTTTGTTGGATTAATCGTGTTGGACGAACTGATCCACGGCGCGGGATGCGCGATCGACGTCCGATAGCAGCCCGTTGTTGTGGTGTTTTTATACACACAACCGCCGTACGGGGTTGAGCACGTGTTTCTCCCCCTGGCGGGGGACGATGGGTGGAAAGAGTTCGGGGCCACCAAAAGGGCGGCGGTGACGTTTAGGTACGCTCCATTCAATGCCCATCGGTGGCCAACCTTCGAGCGGGCGGCTTGGTGGAACCAACCCCACTTTCACAACCCTTTCTCACACACACATACGTTTACGAAAAGGAAGAAAGAAAAGCACGAAAGAAAGCAAAAGGAAGCTGCTCATTGATGGATCTCAATCTTGGCGCGTCGCGTACCCCACGAACATGTGTGTGTGTGTGTGTGTGTGCGGCTTACGGATGAATCGATCCGACAAATTTGATATTCCGTATGGAAGCGAAGAGACTGAAGACTTCCAACTTTTTCCCGACGGTTTTTCCCTGCCCCAAACCACGTCCAACCATATTTCTTCCGTCGGCTGCGGCACACAATTTTCGAACACCCAGTCCACCCACCCGAGCCGAATCGTTCGTCAGCGAAAGGGGGCCACCCAGCATGCGTGTGTGGCGACGAGGAGAAGGAGAAGGACGACGGCGAGGGCGCGATTCTTTGCGTTCGTTCGTTTCCGTCGGGAACCGCTGGTTCGCTTTGTCGGGCGGAACAAATTCAGAAAAACCGGCAAACCATACGTTTTGCTTCGTCTTCGCTTCGTTCCTCCTCCCGTCCTCCCGTGTTGCCCAAGGGGCCCTGCGGAAAAATAAGAGCTCGAAGATGTTTGGACAGCCACGCGGTGTGCTGTGTGCTTGCGAGAGCTTACAGATTGTTTATTGATTACATACATTATAATGTAATTTAAATGTGTATACAATCGGATTGTCGTAACGATGCGCGCTGCGTGCGAGACGTGAACGCTGAAGTGGGGACGGTGCGAGGAAGGGTGGGAGAAAATGTTGTATCGTTTCGTTCGCGTTCGCTCGAATGTGTCACTCGCGACCGAAACAAACCGTTCGGCCGTAAGAGAGAAAAACAAAAAACGGTTCCCATAACCAATGCTCATCCAGCCGGCTTTTGATTGGTTTGATGTTTTTATTATTTATGCTGGGCAAATAAAAGCACCCAGTGACCGGGAACGATGTGCAACGGGGGTTGCACTCGACTCCGCACCGACCAGCGTGTACAACGTTCTCGGCCACACGGTGCAGCTTGGGAAGGCTTTTTTCCCTCCCGGCTGAAAGCTTTCTCTTGTCAACTTTAAATATGCGGAACCAAGGGTTGAGAGGGAGCGGCAGGGAATCATCTCTCAATCCCGGCCGGAACATGACTTGATCACTTCACTTCGAGCTGACGTTCGTCGCTTTATGTCACGTTCAAGTCTTTTGTTTTCACGACGTGCGTAACTCTTTGGCCCCGGTCTCTGCCGGGGTTTTTTTCTTCTCGTGCGTCCAGTTCTGCGATGCCGTTTCGTCTGTTTGGTGGAAACAGTTTTTGTTGGACTTGCCGTAAGTATTCAATTGTTATTGCATTTTGTTTTGCTGTGGTTTGAAATTGAATTATGTTGCTTTTTTTAGTTGCAAAACCTGAGACAAATTAAGCTTTTTTATTTCATTCGTTTGTTCTGTTTGCGATATATCCGTCCAGCGTCGAAATTTACTTCTCGTTTTTATGCTTGAGATGGGATTGAGATGCAATGAATTTTAATAATGACGTCAAGACAAATGATTCGAATAGAAATGGGTAATATCTCAACGTAAATTAATTAGAGTATCCATGGTTTTGAGATTAAAATTACAGAAATCTGCACTCAAAGCACTAATGCTCACTAAAGCGTAAATAATTAGAAACGTTCCACCGGTTCCGCCACGCATTTGGGAATGCTACTGACGTCAATGGGTCAATGATGTGTGTGCTAGAGGGGAAAAAACGAACCCAAACGGAGCACATACCAGCAGCGAGCGATGGTCATGGTGAGCATTGCCCCGCGGCATACGGAACTGACAACTGTCAAGCGGTTGACGGAACACTGTCACTTCGGTGATCACTGCCGGTTCTTGCAGGAAGCAAAGGAAAGTCTTGATTCTCAATGGAACCTTTTGGCTTCTTTCACTTTTATTTTATTTTTGAAAATTTTCCTTGTCTGAACGAAGTAAGTGTACTGGGGGAAATAAAATCGGCACTTTTCATATTTACCTCTACCCTGAAGAGATGGCCATACCTCTTCTTTATTTTCCCAGAACCTCCACACATCGGTCCACTTGGATGACGTGGATTGACCTGGTGGGAGGGGTGTTTTAAACGGACCAAAAAATCAAAACACACGTACAGACGTTCCCAAAACCCCGGGAGACGTTATCGCTGACTGGGAAGCATGAATGATTGCACTCATCTGTCACGGTTGAATTGAGCTTTTAATTGAATTTTCGCTTTCCGCGTAGTTGATCTTTTTTCGGGGGGGCAGCATTGATCTCTCGCGAACGGTTCCCGGTTTTCGGTTGCCTGCCAGCTGTCTTACCGACACAGGCAATCCGTTCCGTCAAGCAGATTGTCAACCGGCGTCCCGAAATCACCGAAAACGATCACCGGGCGTGATTGACTGAAGTGGATTGCAATCGGCGCGGTCGGGATTGCCGGAGCGAATTCTTTGGGGATGTTTTGCACACCATTTTTTCGCGACCATTTTCTTTTCCACTCTCTCTCTCCGTCTCTCTGAAGGTGCGCCTTGTCGATCATCTTGGGTTTGGGATATTTTTTTTCGTTTTGGTTCGCTCAACCTGCGCCCTCCGCTGTGATGTATTTATAGTTTTTGTGACCTTAACAAGATTCGCTGTTGAGCCGCGATCGGTTTCACCTTTGTTTTGACAGTCGTTAGCCGTGGGCAGAGCAGAGCGCTGTCCGTGTTTGGGCTGTCAGGTGCCGTGACGTGGACGCGATGCCATTGCGCGAAAATCTATCATTTCTCCGACCTGCTTCTGTCAGCTGTCCGTTTTCTTTTTGCAGCAAGAAATTATTCTAGTTTGTTTCGTTTCTTCTTCTCCCTCGCGGCAGTTCTCAGCAGTCTTTTGATGCTGTTTGCTAATGAGCTTGAAGTTTAAGTCAATTTAAAATTGATTACATTAAAAATGTCACTCAGAGTTCCGGCTCCAAATTTTTTTTTTCTTTTGGGTAAAAAAAAGTTTCGCGGTGCTTTTTCTTTAGGCAAGTAACTGTACATTTCTTTCCTTTGACCTCAACTATTTTTTGTGGGTTGGTTTTGTTTGTTTTCCCTGAGTGTCACTTAATCAATCAAGCAGTAATTAAATAACCTAGATTCTGTTATTAAAACGTTCATTGTAGAGTAAACCATCGATTTCTTAAAGACCATTCTCTTTAATTTGATGTGTTCCTTCCAGATTATAGCTTATCCGATTCGTTTTGATAACGGAGAAGTTTAATTCTATAGAGTTTTGTAAGTATTGTTTTAAAAAACTCGTTTTCCCTTTTTCAAACATAGTAGTTTAATATTTTGTCCAAAATTCTCGGCAGAAACAACAAATCTCGTTAACCATTTCATCCCAGTTCGGTTGCCAAACTGCACCCAGTTCCGCCGGCTCCGTTTACGTTTTGCCTTCCAAAAAGTTCGATTCTCATTCAACGCCGGATCGATCGATCGGGGGCTCCAGTGGTGCCAGACTTTATGCAGATTTTTAGGTGGCGATATATCTGTGGGTGCCGGTTTCTTTCCGTTGGGGCTTTTTTTTATTTGGGGTCTTATGTTTGTCGATTGTCTCGCTTGACTCCAGCGCCTTCGAACCTCGCCGTGCCTTCGTTCCCGACTGCGCTCGCTGCTCGTTGCGTCGTGTTCGCTAAAGAAGAAATTAAGGAAACACTTTAATCGTGCGGGTTTTACCTCCTCCTGTGCGTCGGTGTCGAATCGATGTCGTCGTCATCGTAGGATTGGGACGGTCGGGAGGGGGTTTTCCCCCGGGTTTGGGCATTCCTGCGCCACGATAATGATGCTGCCGAGGCGCAGAAGGTAGCAGCAGTTGCATATCGGAGGATGGTTGGTTTGTGTTTTAGTTCTCCGTACGACTACGTCTTCTCCCTCGGTTTCGATCGACTCCAAGAGTCTCCGAGTCTGCTTCGCGGGCTGCATTAGACCTGCATCCCCATGAGGCTCCAAATTGTGTGCGATTGTGCGGCTGTTAGGCTTAGGGGGTAAGTGCCTTCCCGAAGGCAGGTGTCACAGCTCGTTTGGCAGTCGATTAAAGTTCGCCTAAGCACCGGAGCACAATTTTGTTTCGGTTAATTACTAACACTTCGGCGTCGTGTCGCGGGAAATGTGCCTCGCTCGCTGTCTTTCTCGCTCCCTCCCCGTGCGAGTTGCTCTCCCGCTGGGGTGGCAGAAGGAGGTGGCCTTTTCCGTGCCCGATGGGAGCGAACGATCGACGGGTTCGCTTTGTGTTTATGCTTTTGTATTTTTATTTTGTTGAGCCTCGCTCGAACGGAAAACAATAATTGGTCTAATGTTTATCAGGCAGGTTTGATCTCGATCCAGCGATGCACCTCCAGGGTGCGCCTTTTAGTCGGTTGGTTTTGTTTGGATTTGGTTCGAGGTGCAGTTTGGTTTTGTGCGACGACTTTCGGTGGTAAACCCATCGGGCAGCTCGATTATTTTAATTATGCTTCCCCGTGTGCGGAAATATACTGGAATTCTATTCACCTTTTTTCACCTCTCCTTTGCCCGGTCTCGATGGAAGACAACTCAAACTGGCAAGCCGTAGGTTTTCGTGCTTTATTTTCGGCAGCATAAAACTGCATCGTTTCGAGTGTGCGAGCTTGGCGTACGAGGATTTCGCAGGATCAGGGGCGCGGTGTTGGTGTCAACCAATTCGTTGAGCCAAACAGTTCATAAATTAAATTGATTTATGCTTTATTTGGCACCAGACGTTCGATCCACGGCGGCATCAATACGGCGCTGGCGGTCGTTACCGGCCGGCACGTGGGATGCGAAATAAATGAGGTAGATGCTGTGCGGTTTTTCTGACGTTGCGTTTTTGTTTGTTTGGGGCAGATTTTATTTTTATGACGGCGGTTTCTCTGGACATTTCGTACAAGTCGTACATTTTATGGTGACCTGTTTCAATAAAATTGCACGTTTTTAGAAGCTTTCATTTAATGTTGTCGAAATTTGTATTTGTATCAATGTGTATTTGACAGCTACTGAAAGCTGAACGCTGTAATTTTTTCTTTTGTCATTTTCTTCAAATTATAATAATTTTTATTTTTTTTAACAAAATACTTTACCTTTTTTCGCGTTGAAAATTTGATTAAATACTTGTTACAATTTCAAATTTCTAGTATTATTATTTTCTTTCGTAGCTTTATTTAAAATAACCTTAGTAAATGTCTAGAATATGGGAAAAGAACATCAGAAACCTTTTGTAATTGATGATTTATTTCATCTAAACCAGTTTCAAAGAATGCTTGTTGCATTTCTACGGACCATATTCCCATTCCCGAACCTGCAAAGAATTCATAAATCATACAAAAAACATCCTCGATGCCATACTTGGTGCTTGCGGTCGATGCATAGGCCCCTTTCCCATCAGCATCGTCCGGATCGATCGTAAAGACAAGAATCTGTCGCAACGAGAGAAGGATGCACCACATGTATGCGAAATGGAGAAAAAGCGTACAAACTCAGCATGGCGGCAGGCGTCAGTCTATTAATCTATTCCTGCACCCGGACGATCGCAACCCATCCGGAATTAACCATTCCGCTCGGGTGGGACATGGGCTTCGGCTTCATGTCAGCTGCAAAGATCGCAAGTAGTTGTTGAAATCTGAGCAGATTATCTCCATCTCTTGCGTGTCACCGTTTTTTTTTTTTGCACGCTTTATGCCCGTTTTTGCCCATCGCGTTCCGTTCCCGCTCAACCCCGACGGAGCATGATTAATAGTGATTGAATACAAAAATCTGCCATCTTCAATAAAAAGGCGATTAATTCGATACTGCGGCGCGCGCGTACGCTCCGGTGCATCAACGCTGGCCCGGCCGGCATCGGCTTTCCCAATGGGAGGAGGGGGAGATTGATAAATCCTGCCCGATCCCGGGACAGATTCTAGCTTCCTCAGCTCCGGTTTTCCGACGGGCGCCCTGACAGCCGTGAACGGATCATTTGCTTCGCTCCGGCAACGCGCGTGAACGCTTGACGCATAAGGTATGCTGCCGTTCGGCTGCACATTCCTCCGCTCGAGCCTTCTTTCCCTCCCGTTTTCCAGCGTATCTTATCCATTTTGCCTTCCAATAAATATGATACGTGCATAATAAAACAATAATTAATATGGATAAATATTTTGTATTAATTCAACCGCCTTCGAACGTTTCTCCCTTTTTTCCCCGTTGCGTTGGATTGATTGTTTTTTCTTCCTCTTTACCTTTGCTGTTGGCGTGTTGGCGCTCGACGCTCGAAGAATCCATCAAGTCCGGCCGGTTGCCTTCTTCGGCACGCTTTAATGCAGATCAAATGCAGCTCCGGCCTTTGCGAACTGGCTGACCGGGGACCACGACTCGATGGCGAGAATGGAAATTAAAACAAGCGCTGAAGGTAGGTTTGTTGCAAAAGCGCAGGAAAAGAAAAAAAAATAAAATCGCACAGACGCAAGGAGAAAATCGAATCAAAGCACAGATGCAGATGCGGATACACGAGCCTCGGACAATCGGCACCGAACCGATGGGGAGAACCCGGATGAGGGAAGGAGGTGGATGGATCAGCAGCTAAGATGTCGGTGGAAATTGTAAACCTGTCTAACAAATCAAACTACTGTTTCCACGAGTTTTGCGCGCCTTCCATCCGAAGCCGATGCAGTTCCGGTCTGTTGTGTTTGTGTGCATGTGTGTGTGTGTTTGGAGCGAGCCTTGGCTTACGATGTCAGCCACGACGAACGCAACTGTCTGCACACACCCGGACCAGCCGGAATGGTGGTCGAGAAAATGGGTGAGCTACATGTGGGTTGTTGTTTTTTCTTCGCATTTCTTGCACAAGTTCGGTGATTGTCGATAATCCGTGGAGGGAAGCGGAGGACCACACTGTACGCATGAAGAAGGAATGGCGGCTAGAGCGCAGCCTTGCCGCGCGATCGATCATACGCTAAAGGAGGGCGATCTTTCGCTAAATACATGCCCGCCGAGAGCTCGTTTGTCTGTTTTTTCCTTCAAAGATGAAGAAGAATCAGCGAATGACTAAGTGAGAGGGCAAAAAAAAAGTAAACCATCTCCGAGTTTATGTCAAACGGTTGATGCGATGTAATTCAATTATCGGTAAGCTGATTTGTTGGTGCGTTTCAAGCTGCACGCGCCAAGGACGGTCGAAGGGATTTTCCCGCGCCTCGAGACGGAATATTTCCATTTTTTCCCCCCGCGTCGGTAATAAATGGAACGGGAGCCGGATTCGAGACGAGGGTGAAATTTATCTTTTTAAGCAACGTGTTAACTATCGCTCGCGATAAGTCACAGCTGTTGTGAATGCCGTCACTTCCTTGGACCGTTGTTAGGCAGGTGTTTGTACAGCTTTCTTTCATTATTGTTTTGCAATTTCTAGTGAAACATACTTTGAAACCAGCCAAAACAGCGAAATTGTTCAAGAGACTTCAATGCAACATTAGAAACGAACCTTTCTTTCCAGGCTACTGGGGAACGCGTACGTGCCACGGAAAGCGTTCGTTTGTACCATTCGGTGATCGAATTAAAGCAATCGAGCAGTCCACATCGGCACTTTGCACATACCACGGACATTGACGGGTCCGGGCACAAAGGCAACGGGTGCAAATTTATGCGCTTGTCACGGACCGATAAAACCCCTTTGCGAACCGGTATTTAGCCGGCTCGGATCGGTTCGGTTTTCGCACCACGTTGGTGAGCCATTATTTCGCTGGCGCTGCTTGTGTCTTGATTTGATTTTGTGCGAGTGTTTTTTCGCTGTGGCTCAACGAACTGCGCCCGAGACAAGCCGTAAGCTGTGCCGTGCCGCATTGGAAAATGAATTCATTTGCGGGCGAGAAGAGAAACAAAAATGCTGAAAGGAATTACCTCAACCCCACCATTGGAGGAGGGCGAAATTAATGTAAAACATCAGCACAGCACGCGGTCAGGAGTGTGGATTGGCGTGGTGTTGTGCAGATTTGTTTTCTGCGTATTTTTTTTCGCTTCCCCTTCTTCAGCATCCCTAGCTTGTTAGCAGTGTGACAGATTTGTTCGCCGTTGACACCGCCGAAGAAGTGAAAGTTGACGGTTGACGGTCGAAGCCATGTTCGCTTGTTTTTGTTGGTGCGTATGTGCTAAATGCGAACGTAATCATTTCAGCCGTTGACGCACAAACGGCGCAGCATAACGTAGCATGGAGCCTGAAAGATAAAAACACAGTAGAAGTAAGAAAAAAGGTAAAACAAAGCCAAACCGGGAAGCGACCATACCGGCCTGCCGGGCGCGCGCTAGGAAACTCGAGAGCGTTCCCTTGTCGCGAGAAGAAATATCGAAAGCGAACGAAAATCGCACTCATAAATGCACAATCCGCCAACAAGTCAAGGGCCCCGCGGTGACGAAGGCATCAGCATCAGGCGGCAAACGCGCAGGAGGCAGCTGTTGACAATCGTCACTTTCCAGTCCAGACACGGGTTTCGCCAGCCACCCGGCTCCCCATCATCTGTCATTTGCCTTGGCGGACACTCACAGGCACTCGAGAGGGAGTTTTTCACTTTATTTGTCTTTTTTCTTATCCTATCCCCGCCTCGGACGGCTCTCAAGTGCGTTGGCACGTCGGAACTTGCGCGCGGCTTTGCAAAAGTGCAGAAGTTCCCGAAGTGCACCGAGAGGGGTGGGTTTGCGGTGGAAAATTAGTGGACCTCGGGGAGCAAGAAGGAAGCGAGGAGCTTTGGTAGGCCGCGGTGATCTGCGCCCACTACGACAATTCCGACGTCTAGACGACGATTCTGAGCGGCTCGAAGGTCCTAGGAAATCGCCTTTCCGTCTGCTTCTTCCCAAGGTTGAGGCGGAGGGCAGACGGAGGGTGGCTGCGACACAGAACGGACGGCGTGTAGTACAAGATTAATTTTAATATTTCCACTAAATGACAGACGGATCTTACCGGTTTGCCTAGCCTCTACATGCGAGGGATTTAGTGTAAGGATTTTTCCCTCACCTTTTTCTGCCGTTTTTCCGTTTGTTTTATTTTTCATTCATTTTTTCATCGACCACCCGTGGAACTATCCGCGTGTCGTTGAAGTTGCGTATTCGGTGGATTTCTGCGTTGTTACCCCGCAGCTCCCTCCGGCACGCGCTCCATGGGCGCGCATGTGCGTGTGTGAAACCGTGTGGAAGCGCGCGCGTCCCGCTGAAGATGACATTCATGGGCCTCATCGCTGTCATGTTTTGCCTGCGCTCGGAAAAACAAGCGATTGGTCATCGCTCATCCGTACGGGACGGTTGTGAATTTTTCGACGCGAAAGGTTTTTCTTCGGAGCCCACCATGTACAGAAAAATCTACAATTGGGATCACGATGAAATTCTATTTAAAATAAAATTTATCTTTTTTTGAAATTATTTTTCACTATCAAGTTATGGACGTTAAAACTTCTTTCACGGCAAAATGTTTTTTCCGGTAATTTTCTAAAAGATTATTGGTGGACAGTTTGGCACGGGTATTTCTGGGAAATAATAAGATATTTTTCTTTGGAGGCAAAATTCATCAGTTTTACATTGGGGAGCTTCTGTCGGTTTGTTTAAGAAGTAATTCTTCGGTAAAGTATTTCCTTTGGGATTTAACGTCCGATTGTAATTATGTATTGTAATACTGAAAATAAAAGCAGGAGCTTAAGTTGTGCTTCGGGCTCGATCACTTCAAAATCATGCGAGGTTCACATGCGCACCACATTCCGGTCGCCCATAAAAAGGATGCTTTGCTGGAATTTTCAGCGGAAACGATCCTCAAAGATCGAGGGACTTTACAAAATCGCTCGAGTCGGTCGAACTCAAAGGAAAACCGCCGTGGGAAGAGACGGGCAAGGACCAAGGGATGATCACGTTGGTATGTAAAATATGACATCGCTATTTTGTGGCCACTGCACGCAGGATATCGTCAAATCGAGCGACCAATCCAACCAATCGCTCGGGATCCTTATTATTGGTTGTGTAGTTTAAGGCAGAAACAATTCTTTGCGATGGAATTGGACATCTTGTTTTTCCGCTGGTGCATTACTGCGAGTCTGGTTCGTCTGCCGAGGCCGGTGGTTTGCTAAAACTCTTAATTGGATCAATTATAGCAAGAGATGGATGCTGTTGGGCAGGATGCAAGGACCCTCGTAATCGGTGGGCAATAATTTGGGATGACAGTTTGGCGTTCGGAAACATAAATCGGGACGCCGCGGAATGTTGATCAACGTTGACATGCTTTCGGAAAATGTATCTGTTCCATGTGGAGAAGTATTTCAAGGTAGATAAGTATTCTTTTTGCTCAAAAAACTTCATGTAACCGAAAGTTCCAAGCTGAAATGACGATGTCAAAAGAATGGGAATCCTTCTCGTGCATTACAAGTACGTGAAGTACGTTAAGTATTGCTCGCGAGGATAAATATGGAACCCATTTGCAATGCTTAACCACACGCATTTCTCGCAATGCTGCAGTAGGCAATTTTGGGAGACATTTTAAATCGTTTAGGTCCCAACGATCGGACGGATCGGTGGAAGTACGGATGCTTCCCGGTTTTAATGGTAATGGTGCGCACTTGTCATAATTATTCTGGCTCGACGACGATCCCGGTAACGATGGTGATGATGATGTCGATGCTTATGATGCGTGTATTTAGCCCGGCCATTAATGAAACACACAGCCAAGGGAGCGAGTGCCCAAAGACAGGCAGGCAGGCAGGCATTCGCATATGATATTGAATTTTAATTGGTTGCATTTCGTCATGGACATATTTTGTAACTGACCCGTGGGGAGAAAAGAAACGGTGGGAGGAAAATGCTGACCGGTAGCCCGGATTCAACCCTTTTTCCAGAGTGTTTTTTCTATACCCGGACTCCGAAAGGACTACGCACGGTGCACGGGGAAGGGTCCGGTTCCGATTCCGGACCGATCGTTCG
Source organism: Anopheles sinensis (assembly GCA_000441895.2). Classification (NCBI taxonomy): domain Eukaryota; kingdom Metazoa; phylum Arthropoda; class Insecta; order Diptera; family Culicidae; genus Anopheles; species Anopheles sinensis. The sequence goes on from KE525346.1 coordinate 265,081, forward strand.
GTTTCGCAAGCCGGAATGGAATTAAATTAAACCACATTCATGCATTTCAATGTGTAACGCGGTTCGGGTCGATGGGATGGTGGTTTAATTTTCGCTTGGATTCATCCCCCAGTGGCGATCCTGTTTTCCTTCTCGGTGCAACTCATTTTGTTTCGTGCAACCAGATGGCCGATGCGAATGAGTGCGCTGTTCGAGTGGCTTACCGGTTTTCGCTCCGGGGCTGTTTTCGGTAGAGTTATTTAAGCTTTAGTCATGCAAAGATATTCTGATCAATTTGGTGCGGGTCCATTTTTTCACGGTTCAAGCGCCGGTTTTGGAAATAATTTGAAGAGCTTGCTTTTGAAATCACAAAAATCACTTTAAATATGGTGTGATTGAAACGGCATAATTGTAAAACAATTCTCAAGATGGTACCATTTTAATATTCACTAGTTTTGATGCAGATATTGAATGTTTGATGATTCATAGCACATTTTTTGTGCTTTCGAAGAAATTATGTTTCTTTTTTCAATTCATTTTATGACTACTTGATAGTTAGTAGAACTCCGTACAAAACGCCATCAAATTGAGATTTTCCTCAGTTTTGAGGGAATTTTAAACGATATTTGGTTACGATTTAAGTTAATTTTATTTTTGTTTTGTTAATACTACCACAACTGGGATAATGCCGAGAGCAACTCTACTTTGATGAAGTGAAGGAAAGACATCGTATTAATTTATTGCTGATAAAAGATACCGAACCAGTTAAATAACTTTAAAATGACTGATACATTTGAAGTTTCTTAGTACATTTTCACACGTATTTTTTCACTTGTCGTTGAGTATCTGAAATATAAACGCCTAAACAACTGTTCTATAATTGTTTTAAAAATGTTAAAAAATCATGTCCTTCTTTATGCTTCAGGGCAAGATGGCCACCTAGTTTAATTTAAGGATTTAATGTAGCAATTGAATATTTTAGCTTATATGGCACTTGTATATATCAAGGGTTGTTAAATAGAGCATTTCGGTACATTTTATAGTCCAATAATGACCCAAACTTAACTCCAAACTGGCGACGGGAATTTTCTCCTTTTCACGATAGCGTTTTCACAGTTTTCCATTCTGGCCGCTGGAAAAATTCTTTGGGAGGAAATCCCTTTGTTAACTTTTTTAAAAACTCAGATATTTCCGTGAAAAATTATTGATATTCTTGGCTGACCTCACGAACCACTTCCTCTATTTCTTAGCAATGCGTAGTGACACATGCCTCTATTTCTTAGCAATGTGTAGTGACACATTCCTACTCGATATTTTTTGTATTTAAGTGATTTGACAGCTTATTTAATTTGGTGGAAATATTATAAGATTACACGCCATTTTGATGCGCAGCATAAAATGTATGACAAAAATACGAAAAGTGGACTATTCTGCATGAATCTCGGTACAGTATATCTAGTAAAAGGGGTAAACGTATCTGTGTACTCATTTGGTCATTTAATTTAATTTTAACTTAATTTCAAAAGCCAGGTGGCTCACTAGCTCCTATGGCACACTTGCCCCAAATTCCGCTATATTGTTCACATGATTGTAAAATTATGTTGCAATAAAATAAATCAACTTTGGATCTAAATAAAATTGAAATATTTGCTCAAAGATAAGGATTTTCTCAACTACAAAGTGGTTCTACAATACGAAATTATTTTTTAGTAAAACCAGGCCACTTCCACTTTATCCCAAGACCGACCAGCAATAGGAGTGATTTAGCATAAGTTTATGTTGCATTCCTATCTTGATGCAATGAAGTCCGAAAGTGTTCGCAACGCGATCCAAACAAACGACAATATGGCTGTGGCTTTCACTTTTTATTAACGCCTGTCGGCCGTCAATAAATTGTTGCGCACTCGCAGCCACGTAACACCCGGAAGGGACTCGTTTCCAAGGCTCCAAAGCCCGATCGATGCCGCGAGTGGTTAGCGTGTCGAGCCCCGTCCAGCGGTCTTTATCATAATCAAATATTTGCTCGATCATAATTGTAACGAGCGGTGCATTAGAGTGAGCCGCGGCAGAAGAATTATGTCTTGCTGCGATCCGTATCGGAAAGTGAGCCCCGGCTTTGGCCCCGTGGATCGTCCGATCGAAGGGAAAGTTGTCCAACGGGCGGCCACCGTAAAGGGAGTCCATTTTCCTAGCCGTTCGGCGTTCGGACGACGGTTGTTTCGTTGCGTCCCGTGACCGAACCCGGTTGCCGGGGCCAAAGGTCATAACTCAAACTATGCGCACGTTGGGACATGCACCGCCGTCCGAGTCGGCTCCCATGAGGCGGCTCGGTGCCTTCATCAGGTCGACCCTGGGCTCGGGACCCGGTGATCATGCAATCAGGCCGCCGTTAGGTCCCGATTTCGTGGTGCGGGAGTCGTTGACGATCGGATCGATCCACGGTGGTTGATCGCATCGATGGCGAGATTTTAGATCATCGACCAACGGGCGTCGCGATCACGATCGGGACGAGGGCGGTTTTTTTTGGCTGATAAGGGTGCACTGCGAGGGGAGGCAAGAGTACGGTGGAGTACGACCACGTCGGATCGTTGAGGCGCAAGAAGTGAATGATCGCAAGATGGAGATAAATAGCGATGTATGTACATATGTTAAGGTTCTTATACGGCATACGTACACGATCGCCACGATGGCTCGTTCCGTTTCCTGTCCCACCTTCGCTCGCCCACCGTTAAGCCCCCCCCCCCCCTCTCACTTCCCCTCCTCGGCTAAATTCTACTACATCCCCAGCTTGGGTTCGGTGGCGGTTCGCGTCGAGGATCGAATATCGATTGATGATAGTTTTCGTTGTTGTTGTTGCTTCGTGCCCTTTTTTCTCTTCGCGATTTTGGAAGCAAAAGCTAAGGCACTCCTCACCCTTCCTTCTCCCTCCTTCCCGGCTCATTTGGGGCCCTTTCGGTGTCGTTTTCCGCGGTCACTCCACTCCGCAACCGTTACGGACCATTTTTGGGGAGCAGCTTCGGAGCAGCGTTTGGATGTTAAGCAGTGTGTGTGTTTACTTCTTCTTTTCTTTTTTCCGTTGCTTTTGGCCCCCTGTTCCGCGAACGGGCAGGCAAAACGTAGGCCAAACTCGACGGCGACTTGGTGGTAGCGATGCACAAGCGACGAACCCTTTTTCAACCAACTTCTCTCGCGCGTTGCGTCCGCGTAATCAACGCCAAGTTAAACTGCTTCCCCCTTTCCCGGGTTCGTCTTCACCCGTTTCGAAAAATTCGCTGACACGGTACACGAGCGGGTCCGCGCAGTGCGTTTCGCGTTTGCCCTGAAAAATCTTCCCGCTGCTCCTCGCTTGCGCTCCTCCGCGGCGGGTTTCGGTACGGTGCATCGACGCAGCGGTTCGCCTGTTGCAGTTGCGCGCTTTTTCTCGCCTGTCGCCTTTTGTCCTGCTGCTGCTGCTTCCATTCGGCGACGGCGAGATTCACTTGAGCGCGCGCGCGCGAGATGGATCTGTGGAAGAGAAGGAAACCGTTTTTTTGTTACCTTTACGATCGCTATTATTCTACCCCCGCTTCTGGCCCGGGCCCGATAAAAAGGGGTTCGAGGACGAGGACGGGGACGGGACGGTTTGCGGACGCAAACACACATTCTTCATTCGCATTCTCCGCCGAAGTTTGAAGCCGAGCGGCCGCGTCGCGATTTTCGAACGGCCTTTTTGCGCTGCTCGGCGAGCCTTCCTGCTCGGGCCTTTTGGGAGCTCCGGTTTTTTGTCGGCCCACCCGGTCCCACGTCCTCGCCATCAACCGCCCCTCCCCCCCCTCCCTCTCCCCACCGCTTGCCCACGATGGGTCGCGTTCCCCGCTCGGTACAACTTCACTCAAAAGTCAAAATTAAACGCTTATATGATTGACAAAATGATTAGTAATTTGGTCGTTTTTGCACGTTGTTAATTTTCAAATTATGTCATTTTTGTTTCGTCCACCGGAGCGGATCCGAAAACCCGCCCGGCCAGCCATTGGCCCGGGGATTGGACCGGACGCGAGGGAGTGAGGCGCGGGTACACAAACAGATTTGTACATTCTTGCGCCGGGACCGTCGATTGGGCCGCGCTTGGGTGGACGGATGGACGGATGGATGGATGGATGGACGTTTTCGGATGAATCGATGAGGAGGTGTACGTATCTTGCGTCTGTTTTTTTGTATTATTCCGTTTCCTTTCCTGTTGTCTCCTGTTCAGCCTTTTTTTTATTTCGGTCGGTAGTTCGATTCGTAGAACCGAGTGTTCGAATCATCGTTTGTTTCTTTTTATAAATATATTTGTGCACACGATTCTTGGACGATCTGCTCCTGCATGTTTTATTTACCCGTTGGGAAATGGGGTTTTTGGCGTTAGGGAGGGTTTTGGAAAACGGCGTGGAATTTCGTTCGTAGCTGTGAGTGCGTGGTGCGTTCTCGTCTCCCGATCTTTGGTGATAGCGATCGGCGAGTTTGGATGGTGCTTTTTAGCGTGGGCCGTTTCGGAGCCGATGGTTTGTCGGCCGATGAAGATAGCCAAGGTCAAATTTAGAATTTAATTGGAATGACTCACGGCGGAGCGTAGCATTCTTGGGCCTTAAAGTAATATGTTTCGCCGGAATGTCGGTTAATTCCGGCATAATGAGCTCAGTCTTTCTTGTATTATGGAAAAGTAAGAGCACAAGTAGCGTTTAAGTTTTCTGTGTAGTTTAGAAAATATTAAAATTTAGGAAAGCTTTTGAAATAACCACCATTTAATACCTTGTACACACAACTCGTTAGTTTGCATTCTATCCACCAAACCGATAAAATAACCCCTTAAGCGATGCAACAAATTCTTCTCACACGCCAAAGAAAAACAAAATCGTTTCTCACGTTCGAAGGCTCATTAGCACATTCGAGCGCCACTCGAAACGCCAATATTGTCGCCGCGCAAATGTCTCCAACGCTGGAGCCTTCGAATCGGCTGATTCCACCATAAATCTAATCGATCAACGAACGCTCCACCGAACGAACCGATCCTTCTCGAATCACGCAGTTGATCGTGACACTAACAAGATTCGTTCGATCCATTGTTAGTGTGCAACCTGATGGATTCTATCGTTTCTGGCGCTGTGGCGTTGGAAACACTCTAAACGTAAATCACACGCCCGTCTGATGAATGCCATATGGTTTATGAAATGCTCTCCCAGCCCTATCGTGTGTTGCGCAGTACGAACACTCGATAACTCACGAGCTGCTGTGCGCCTTGGAACGTGCGGAGCGAAACCGCAGTAGCTGAAGCTCGTGTCGGCCGGTTTGGGTATGAATCAAGTAGCGCCGAGGTTTCGCTACATCGGTCTAGTTTTGGGAGACTCGTGGCACGTACAGCGAAGGGCCAACCGGTCCCAGATGCACTGCGAAGGGCGCGGAACTGTGGCACGCTGACTACGGGTTGTAAAGGTTCACCGGAGTGAGGAAACAGGGGAATTTATTGGCCATTACCATTGATATATGTGTGTTAGAACGCGGGCACAAACACCAGTCGGCGCCATTGTTTGGGGCTGCACCGTTTTTCACACTGGCGCGTTGGAAAATTATGAAATAATTTAATTTGAATTTAATGCACCAACACACACACACACGCACACACGGCAACCTGTTGAATAGGGAATGAGTTTAAAGTGGAGCAGAAACACGGCCCTGTACAACCGTGGCCCTTTGTTGGCCCGTTGTTCTTGCTGTTCCTGCGCCACCAAGCAGCTGACATTTAAGAGAGAGATACCAATTTACACCCGATCGCTGATCCATCGAATGCGCGCCGGGTTTGATCGGACGGAAAATTGAGTTTCCACCGTTGCCGATGGCCTTTACTGCAGGTTACTTTCGGACAGAACGGATTAAAACGTCGGATTGGGGCTGTTTGGTAGCGATCGAATGGAACCGTTGTCCGCTCCCCTAATTCACTTGTTACGCCGTGATAGATCAAACACCATCAGCGGGGAGAGGCCGGTACGTTGGAGCATGTCTTGCCGAAAGGTAATCGATGTTATGAATTTTAATTCTTTAAAGGCGTGGAAATTTAAATCGGGGGAGATCTACAGAGCAGGGCTTATAAAGGGCATATATTTTTGCGAAGGCGATGTCAAGTAATTACGAAAAAGTATTGATTTGAGCTCCAACATCGTACAACTGGTTGTTTTTTCTGTATACATTCTGTCAATTAAGTACCAGGAAATTCTCATTTTAAATTTTTCCTCTGAGAATATTATTCTGTGAATTCACAATTCTGTTAATTTTTATTGCTATTTGTCATTTAGTTTGGTTACAGCGACATTAGGGACAAGTCAACTTTTTGTGTGCGTTGCGATTTTTTCATGGACAATAATATCGAACAAAGAGTTTGTGTGAAATTTTTCTGTTTCAAACGAAATTTCTTATGCCAAAACGTTGGAAATGTTGAAAAAAATATTTGGTGTGTCAACCATGTCGATAACTTATGTTTGTGATTGATATAAATCGTTTGAAGATGGGCGAGAACCACCTTCAGGACGGCCTTCGACCTCTTAAGCTGAAGAAAATGTCAACAAAATAAAGGAAATGATGCTCGAAAATCAGGCCTGAGTACCGAATCGTTAATAAATAATACTATGTTGGCGTTATGAGGCGTTTGAGAGAGAAGGTTCGTCACAAAAGACCAGATTTGTGGCGGAACAACAGTTGGGTTTTGCACCACGATAATGCACCAGCACACAAAGCGATCATTGTGAACGAGTTTTTGTACTAAAATTCAACAAATTGCATCGATTAATCACCATGCTTTCCAGATATGGCTCCGTGTCACTTTTCCTGTTTCCAAAACTCAAATTACCACTTCGTAGAACCCGTTTTAAGAGCATTGAAGATATCAAAACTAATTCACAACGACAACTAAAGGCCATCCAGGAATTTAGCTTTAAAAAGTTTTTCGATGATTAGATTGTTCGTTGGAAGAAGTGTAATGTCTCTAAAGGGGCCTGTTTTGAAGGGGATGAAATAAATTTGGATGATGGATAAGTTGTTTGTGTTTTATTTCAGATTTCCGGGTACTTATTTGACAGAATGTATTTTAGTTATTTACATTCCGATTCTATACTGTAAGAAATATTATTATGGGTTTGACGTTTTCATTTACGCTTTTATCGTGATTGAGTATATTTTCATCACTTTTATTGTATTTAACTATCTCTTAATAAAAAATAATCTGTAGCATTTGTTGTTGTTGATCATTCTTTCTCTATGGAGATTTATAATACTTTGTTTTATCATATTACAAACGATCGTTATATAAACCAGCTCAGTACGAATAGTTCTTGATGCAAAAGTTACAACCGACCATTGCCCTGAAGACTAACCGATCCGTCCGACTTGATGAATGAAGTGTTGAGAGCAGACTGTCTCCTTCATATCCTTCGAAACCTACCAACCCAACCTCTTTCCTCCTAGAGCGTTGCCCCTTCCTGCCCGACGACAAATTGATTCGCCAGCGACCGTGATAATTTATGCTTTATTGCCATCCTGGCGGCGACTGCAAGAACAGCTTTCCGAACACCTCCAGTGCCTTAGGAAGCGAGCGGAAACAGCTCGCGTAGGAATGTCCACCGATGGTTTTGCATTGGGTTGTTGCGCGTGGCCCGACGGCCCTGCAAAGAGGCGGCAGTATCTATGTGTATCTGCAAAATCTTTGTCCCGTACATCCACCTCAAACCCCGGGTGTGGGTGGAAGTGGTGGTGTGTCGGTACCGGTGGCTGAGGTGGCATTGGGGAAAGGAAATTTAATCGTTCCATTCCTTATAAAGCACACAAAAAGCAGCTGTGTTTGTGCGGCGTTGCGGAGTGTGTCAGGAGCGTCTGCAGCGATGAGCGTCGCGGCGCATCATCGTAAGGCGTTTGGACGTTCGTTCACCGTCAGATGGCGCTGGCTGGAGGGGCTCCAACACGATGCGGAGGGTATAGACTCCATTTGAATAAGTCTATTAATTTTGTCCATCCAACTAGACCCGGTTACCTTCGCGGCTGAAACGGCTTAATAAGGATATGTGCATCATGATGATCATGAACTTGAGGCGGCCGGAGGAGTTGTCCCTCGCCAAACCTAGCCGAAGGCTTTCTGCAAACTGGCAACCGCTTTTGCCTGTGACCGTCCGCAAAACCAAACGGGGCCCCCCTCGAGATGAGTCAGCAAGATAAGAAAATAAATTAAGCGAAACCTGTTACTCCAGATTTTGCAGATTGATATACCTCACGATACGCGTCCGTCCGGTGGCGGTCGTCCGTGGTGTTCTCTATAGTTTTATTTTTATTTACCATCTTAATCTCCGGGGTTGAGACGACTTAGGCGTGGACCGCAGATTATACGCTCCGGCAGCTACTAGAGTCTTGTGTGTCGGTGATTTGTGAGAAATGCTGGACATCGGTTGCGTACAGTTTGATCGAGCTGATTAGAGCCCGGACCCGAGGGGGTTCGAGGCCGTCGCGCGAATGATCTATTTTTCGGAGATCTCTAAACCCTCTGCCCACCACCACCACCCCTTCGCCCAGGAGTGGGGAGCCATTCTCGCACGCTTCAGCAGCGACTCTTTGACATTGATATTCGACACAAATGCTTCAATCTGCGGGACAGCCGATGTCCCGCAGATGTATCAATCCACCGGGAGCCGGAGCGAATGTGTATTTCGAGTGGCCGACGAAAACTGGTTCAGACCAACTGGTGAACTCCAGGAAGCTCTCCAAGCTCCGGACAGGACACCATTTTTTGGCAGCGGAGGATTTGTAAGACTCCGTGTACGAGTATTTCACTAGCGACACCGTGGCGAACGGTGGTTGGCATTAGGCCTCAACCAGCCACCTGGTTTTTGTTTGATTTTCCTTCTCCCCCACCCCACCCGTTTCCGTACATCGGGGAGGTTTCGTTTTTTTTGTTAGACCCCATTTATCAAATTATGCACGACTTCTGTGTCAATCAAACATTTCGATGTCAGCCGCCTGACAGTAAGCAGTTGATTGTTTTGTAGCGATGGCTGATACTCGTGGTGCGTACGGCTGTGTTTTTGCTGCTTAGTCTTCCCAACCCGGTTGACCTTATCTACCACAGCCCGCTACCGATCGGATGGCGCGGATCGGAAGACAAACATCTAGCCATTCCTTGGCGGGACCGTGAGAAAGTGTTAATATTGTGGTACAATAAGACGAATGGTGCGGCCGGGAAGGGTTTTGGCGGGGCACAACGCGCGAAAGGAATCGAAAATGACAGGAGAATATGATTGTGGATAATTGAGTTGTTGGCTTATCTAATACAGCTATATCATCGATGGATTGACGTCAGATAATCGGAAAGAATGGGTAGGAGTTTTTGTGACCGTGCGCTTAAACTCACCTGACGTTTAATTGTTGTGCGAAAAACGAGTCATTTGAAGCGCTCAACAATTGATTGCTCATCATTTAAACATTTTCTGTACAAATAATATGTCATGCTTTTGATACTATGAGCCTTGGATGACTAATGTTATTTCTAGAATATTTTTTATCTTAAGCCCGTTCAGTTGAACTGCATGAATAATACTTCTATCGAACGATGAAATCGTTTTCTTTACGACAACGCGGACAACACCAGTGTTGGATCTTCTCACGACCTTCGAGATTCCCGTTTCAAAATGTGATTAATAGGGCGCATTCCGTTCATTCATTAATGGGCGTTCGAGGATGGATCTTCTGAATTCTGGAGTTACACAAATCTTTCCCAATACGCACATACGCTTACCAGCACACGAATGCCTTCTGAACGCCTTCGAAGATTAGCGCTAGTTGCCGGGGTCCAAACTTAACGTTGGAAGTTGGATGAAATACCAAGCGTTCGGCTGGATCGTCCAACGCATACCAGAGCTGATCTATTCAATGAAACCGTAGTCTAATGAATGAAATTTTCCCGCATTCATCGCATCATTACCACGCACAAACACACACACACACACACGCGCGCGGCCAGGCACACAAACATCGTCGACGAAGGAGGAGCAGTTTGGTTCGTAAATCAAATTACGCTCTTGCTTTCCTGAAAGCGGTTTCGAGCGTTTTTGCACCGCCAGCTTTTTTTATGCTTCATGCTTCCGTATTGCGCGCGCGTCCAAACCATGGCCGTAACATCATCATCATCAGCATCACCACCATCATCCTCGATCGTCATCGTCCACCGTGGCATCGTGAGCCGGATTCAAAGGCGTCAAGATTCACCTTCGTCATTGTGGCCGGGTGGTGTGTTTGCGGGAAGGATGGGAAGAGGAGGAGCACTCTTTTTTCCCTTGTGCGCCGATCTAAGACGAATCTATTTTCCACCTCAATAAGGCTCTCTTGCGATCAGCGAGGGTTGAGCTGCCCGTGAGGTGAAAGAATTAATAAAACATAGTTAAACAGTGGAGCAGGAAAGACTTAACTTATGAATCTTTCTCACTTGGGTTGTGTGTATCATCCAACGATAACACTCACATCATTTGTCAAATGACTCGGTTATGCTGAAAAACACCTCCCAGCACCTGAGTCTTGAAACAAAAGACTTGAGCGCGCCCGAGCACCGAAACAGGCGACGAACCTGCCCATTCATCGATCGTTTAAATCGCCAAAACGCCCCTAAACAGATCATCTACCCGGCCATCATCATTACCGCCGGACAGTAACGATTTCATTGCGCTAACCATCAACGGCTCATGGATGGAAGCTGCCCCTCTTCGTTAGAACTATACACGTCCAGCCTCCGAGCGTGCGCGCGGTTCACGGGCATGACTTTCCGCTTGATCTCTCTGTCAACACGAAGCGCCACGAGCCGCGCTTGCGGTCCTCCACCCGAGGCCCGAACTGCCCTTTTTCCGACACCCGAAAAGAAAAAGCGGTTCTCAAGCGCTCGCGCATCGCCTAGGCCAGGCGATTCGGGGCTGGTTGATTACAATGATTATGTTCATTTATTAAGGGGTAATTATCGCTTTTCACCGCCTTTTTTCATTAGGCCTCAGGTCCCGCGTCCGCGAGCACGGAGGGATCTTCCTCCCGTTGCCGAGCCGACGAATCTTTCCGACTTTCAGGGGTTGAGGTTCATCCCGTGGAGTAGCTCCCCTTTTTTTCCTTGCTCCTTTCTTCACTCCTTTGCCCGACGTTGGTTTCCTTTTCAACCGAAACTCCGCGTGCGCGCGCGCGGGTTAAATGGCTGCCCGCACAGATTGCGATCGCATCGCGACCGTTAGTGCGTCGATCCGGTACGACGATCGACGATCCATTTTTCCGTTGCGCCGCCGTTTCGTTCACCGGGTTCGGTTTTGTCGTACGATCAAATCCCTTCAGCGCGATGCGCGGTTCGCGATATCGTATTTCGACGGTCGCTTCGACGATCGGACGATGCTCTGCTGCTGCAGGAGGTCGCCCCCCTTCATCGTTGGCCGGCGTCGTTTTGCCTTTGTTTTGATTCACCTTTTTCTCCGGGAGGGAACAACAAATTATTACACTTTAATTTCATCCGTGGGCGGGTACAAACTAATTAATAACTTCTATATTAACCCCCACCGAAAAACGAGTGAGCCTCAGGTTCGCTCACAACTGTTCCTTTTTTTGTTGTTTTGTGTGGCACCTGTTTGCCTCACCGCCTCCCCTCAGGGTGCCCCACTCCTGTGCGCTTGTTCATCGTGTTTTTGCGTTTACGATTTGATAAACTCGTTGATACTGCAAAACTTTGCCTTTTGCTGCAACGCGATGGTTCTTGCCCCCTCCCGGTTTCGGTGGAGGAGACGGGTAAAGGGGAGGCAGAACTCTCACCCACTGACACCGCGGGCTCCGACCGGCAGCCGGCATCCTTACTGCGAGCGAGAGTGCAGTAGCAACCAATGGTAAACATTATCTGCGATAATTTATACTCCCTTTCCATTCATGGCTTCCGGACGGGCTGGCACAAGCGGTGGTGGTGAGCGGGATGCGGTCGGGAACGCGTGGACGCAAAAGCGCAGGCAGGTCCGTCGACGGTCCTCTGGGTCGTTTGTGAAAAAGCTCGCTGGTTCACGATCAGGTGAGGCGAACGTCATGGTGAAAAAGAAGCCCGAACAATTTGCTTCACACTTTGCGCTCAAGGAGGGGTAGGGGGAGGAGAGGGAGGGGTGATGACGGGTGGTGGCTGCCGCCCGGACGTCCGGGGGCGAAATGGAAACCGTACCGAAATCGTAAGCTCCTCCTCAGGGGTGGATGCTGGGAATGCAGCGGTGCGGGTAATTTCTGCGATTGAACTGGTGCGAGAGGCAGAGAAATAGGGAGAGTGGAAGACGACCACGGAGAACGCGAAGAACCTGCGCCCCATTTTCCCAGAACGAGCACTCGTGAAGGGGGGCCCTGGTGCTGGTAAAAGTGAGCGAATTCTCGTATTTCTGCCAAAACGGATCATAAATTTCCGACCAAACTACCCGGAGTCGGAGCGGGATTCCGGTATTATTGCACATCGGCGTTAAGTTATGGGACGGGTTCGAGGCGGCCGGGATGGTCACGAGTCGTGCGCGCAACCAGTTGGCGAACCGGGTGATAAGATGGGGACGATGCGCGCTTAGGAAAACTTGAAAACGCAAGCAGCCCAGACGCCTAGAGAGATGAGAGAAGCCAATCGGGAAACAAACAAGCCAGCGAAAAAGGGATTAATAAAAAGGGAAGTTCACGCAAAAGAGCGGGATGATTATGACGGAGCCCTATTGGTGTGAGGTGTCGATTGCAATAGTAATAATTTTTGTAAATTAACTCGGGAAAAATATTCATTTTGTTTACCACTTCCCATTCGTGGCCAGGGTGGGTGAAAAGGGTCCAAGGGAAAAGGGACTCTGTTTTTCCTCGAGATTGCTTAATCGGGATCTTCTCGATCGTGCAACATTGTTGCGGAGAGAATTATCACAGTGAAAGAGATTGTTTAGTGTGCATAAACATGAATAAACATAAAGTAAAGTTCAAAGTAAAAGTAAGCATTTGAATAGTGTTGAGTCGTGTGCTACCCAACAAACACAGCACAGTAAAGTGTGGTACCACGCAAGGCACTTATAAAAAAGTGGTACCACAATAAAGTGTAATATCGCTATACCAGTAAGTTGAATGAACCGTCCTTTGGTTCCTTGGTATACAAATTCCATATTATAGGAATTAAGTGTATGAACCGTTCTTTGGTATTAAGAACATTACTATTTATATAAAAACTGTCACCATGTGAAAGGCGTGGAATAAAAGGATAATATTGAAGCGCAAAAAGCACGGTTCTATTCCAAGTAAAAAAGTCCTCAAACCACCCCTCATACTCAATCCAAACATAAACTGAGTCAACTCTGTGTAATTCCTTTGCAAGTGTTCTCAAAATCTGGCAACATGGAAACTAAAAAAGGAAAAGGTTAACAACAAGCAAATTAGGTAAAATATTTTTATATGTTAGCGTCAAAAAGTGTACACACGCAGAGGAGTTGAAAGACAGTACCAGTTTTGTATTGTTTAATTCTATTGGATATTTTTGTACGCTTTTGTAATTTTGTTAGCACGCAGAATAACAGCTTTCTGCACACACTTGTTGAACGAACACTTTGGGCATGCTTTTTTAATAATAAAAAATGTGTTGCTGAGTAAATGGAGACGTTGCATGACACTTTACTGTGCTACCACAAATGCACAGCACAGTAAACTGTGTGCGGTACCACAGTACGGCACACCAAAAAGTGTTACTTGATCCAACACTACATTTGAATGATTTACATTACCAAATCCCTTCAATAACATTGATGGAGAAAAGCTCTATAAACATTCTACCAGCGCTAGGATTCGTTCCCATACATACGCACTTTAAATAAATTGCACACAGTAGTAAGTAATGTTAAAACAGACTCTATTCAATCAAGATTCGATTTTTAATTCACCTTTCCAGGAACGCAAAGTCCCGCCCGAAACCCGCGTTGGCCAACGCCGCGTTCGCTTCTTGCCCGTCCCGGTCGCCCCCGGAATCCCCCTGCCCGCCTGCCTTCGGTAAGCGATCGATGAGAATTCTGAGCGGCCGCGAGCAACCGGGCAGCACATTCCTGGACGAATGGCATCCCGGTTGGTATTTGCGTCTGATGGATGAAAGGCTGATTTCGAATGCAGAACGGCAAGCCCGGCCGGTATCCGTATCCGTTGTCATATTCCGGCGGCCACGGGTTCGGCGATGGGAATGGAACGGCAGCAAAAGCCGTCCACCGATCGCCGAAGGTATTCGGTTGTCATCATTTTTCGTTCGCATTTTGTCATCGCCGTGTCATCGTCGGTTCTGAAAGGTTTTCCCAAAAGGCGGCGATCCGCCAGGACGATACCGTAATGAGAGTTGCCTTCTTAATGCTTGCTTAAATTTTCTGGTGAATACTTTTTTTCCCCCACGAATGTGTTTTCCTTCCTTTTTCTCGTTCTATCATTTTGGTGTTGCTGTATGAAGTTTTTGATCATTGTTAAGTACGTATTAAAACAATGGTTGTTATATCGTGCATTGAAGTTCGTTTAGTATTTTATTCATTATCTGTTCATAAATAAATATTGTTAAACATTTTGGTAAATAAGCTCGTTCATGCTTACAAACTATTGTGCCACATTTTCTTTCCGCGAATTACCTTTATTTTCCTTTCATGCACAGTATGGAGCGTTTAAAATTTGATCGATTCGTAATGAGAATGCCGTTCGAATGTAAAAATTTAACGTCCACATGATTGAGAATAATCAACTTGCTTTTAATCACATCTTCCATCTCCCTTCCATGAGCCAACCTTAACCGAAACAGAGAAGAAAAGGGCGAACGGGTACCCGAAAATCCCGTACGAAAGATTTGCGATGCGAACAAAAAATCGATATTGCTCGTTAAAGTGTGACACGGTGCAGCGATGGGATAGGGTTTTATTAGCAAGGGGAAGTGGTGCGGAGTGGTTCATATAAAAATCTCCGTTCGCCGTAAATTATGCGCCGGTGCATCGTGTGAAAGCAGCCCGTGAATCAGCATCTATGATCATCGCACGGCCAGAAAGGTAAATCCGATTCCGATCGGCTCTCCGAAGGCGGGGAGGGAGGTATGGAGAAAGGGAAGGGATGCGTTTTACATTTTGAAACTCGCTAAATGAACCTCGCAAAAGCCATCGGGTTTTTGACTGACGGTTCATTTTTTACACCATCACAGCCGTCGTCTGCCGCGTTGCAGTTTCTCGGAAGATTTAGAGAAGATTTCGGCATGCAGATCTGCAGCCCGAGAAGCGAAAGGCTGCAAAGCACTTTGATGGCTCCTCGTCATTCCTTCGCCCTCCACTCTTTCCTGTTTCGGGTTCCGGAGCCGCGTTTCATGTTCGGCTTATAAAAAGTGTCGAATATCGAAGCGAAAGTTCAAATGATCGTTTCGTCCAAATGATCCTTGTTTTTCCTTGACGTACCATGCGGGGTTCGGGTCAGAACCATCACGCCCCGGACGGTGGCGGTGGTGGGGGTGGTGGTGACGGCCAAGTGGTGGTATAAAACTGCACTCTTCGGTACGCCCTTCACTCATACGTGAACCCGAAACCCCCGTGTCGGAGAGGAGACTAATAAACGAAATCAGAAAATACGAGGTAAAATAATCTCTGGAAATATAAAAACGCAATTTAAGTCTCGGATGCTGACACAAAATACTGATCGACTGTTCAGACACCCCGCGTTCGGTTCTCTTATACTTTGCCTTAGCTTCTTTTTCCCCCCACTGAATTGCACCTCGGCTGCACTGCAACGAACTGCATCGCATTATAACTGCATCGCTTTCGCAGGGTTGATCGCATCATCGCCGGGATTTGCGTGCCTTCCCGTCAGCCTTTTCCGTCCCCTGCTCCCGAAGGAAAGCTGTTGACCTCACGACGAGGGGGATGGCTTTTGATTTGATGATTTCCCCTTGCCTCTTTTCCCTGCTTCCCAGCCATGTGTGGATCTTTCTCTCTTCTTCGATCGAGGGACGGTGGGCGAATTTTGACGAGCCTTTGAACGACCATTTTTACGCACTGCCAGAATCCTTAGCCTCCTCCTCTCCCGTTTGGATCTTTGGACCCAGCACAGGCAGGGTAGGAAATCCGGGGTGGCCGAATGATTGACAGATGACTTGAGTCGCTTTCGGAATGATGCATCGTTCGCAAAAGCTTCCTTCCTTCTTGTTGGGCGCTTCTTGCTGTACGCCTTTTTTTCAGGGGGGACCCTTTTTTCTTTTTTAACTGACCTGATGGACATCCAATCGGCGTTCGGCGTCGATTTCGGCAAAACATCGATTTATCGTCCCCCCCCCCCTCCCACCCCTCTAAGGCTCCACTTCCTTACGATCCTTTTGACTCCTCAATCTCGGGGGAATCAACGCGCTCGATCGTTGCAAAACACTCTCCGGTGAAAAGGATTTGTGCGAGGTTCCAAGGGTGTCGAGTCGAATGCAGTGTCGTTTTTCTTTTCCTCAATGTAATGCTTTTTGTTTGCCCGTTGCAAGTTGCTCAAGTGCCATTCAAAAAACCGCCCATCTTTTTTTCTCGTGCCATTTCGGGCACATCGCCCGAGTGTTAAATGAATGATCTGCAACATTCCAGGTGCGTGAGTGATCGGTTGATTGGTGATTGACACACCCGGGGCCCGGGGTTTGTGCGTTACGTTTTTGACGTCCTTTGGAGAGTTTCATAAATTGCAAACATCAAAATTGTTCCCAAAAGGGTGAACCTCAAAACTAAAAAAAAGGTTTGATTTTGTAACAAAATGTTTCGTCCATGTTTTGAAAAATGTTTGCCGGTCGATCGAGCGTTACGAACGATCGTGCGCTGAGTTTTAGCACGAACCATTCATAAACGTCCCTCCCACCTGCACCGAAGACAAACGAAGAGGACGCGATTTACAATGACACACATTGAGGTGTTACGTTACGTCAAACAATTTCCCCATATTGTTATCGATTTGCTGCAGTGTATTACAAATGATTGATGTGTGCATTCAAATTTCGAAGCATTCAAGGCTCCGAAAAGGAAGCACAGCGGAGAAACCCCTTATTTGACAGCGTGTTATTTTTTTTTACCACGGGTTTCGGCTGGATCATTCCAGCTCCTTGCTTACAAATTCCACCGACCACCATATCTCATGGACATATGGGGCTCGACGGTGTCCGGCTGTGTGCGTAAAGAAGAAGTTTTTCGGCCTCCTCCTTTTCCTTCCCAAACGAAAAGTTTCCTCGCGTTTCCTTCGGTTGGCGGCGCGCCATGCCGGTCTCCTTTTATTTGGCGCATAACGCAAAAATGCAACAGCGCGAGCGCACAACAATCGTTCGTCCGGGTCGTCCGCAATGGAGGGGGGAAAAAGGGTGGTGGGAGGGAGGGCAGGGAAAAACACCAAACGGATGAGAAGCAGCAAAAAAACGCATTTTGCGGTGACATGAGCAGTGTGTTTAAGCGGAAAGCCAATAAGTCCAGACCTTCGGTGACATACACTGGCAGCCGACACACAAGCGCACATACGCACACGTGCACGGGAAGGAGGGGTGGGGAGAGGAATAGAGGGCGAGAGAAAGGGGCTGGCCTGATTTGAAGAACCTTCCCGGCCCGGGTGTCGGGTTGGTCGTAAAGAATAAATTCATTCTGGCTTGGGTGGAACTTAAATGAGCTGAAGGATAAGAGCGATACGCGCGACCGCCATCGAAACGTGGAAGGGCTTAGGACGACGGTGGCGAACGGCTGCGAATGGGGGTAGAAACAGGTTACGGAGCGAAGCACGAGGGCGAGGGAAAAATGTGCACAGATCCCTTTTGGGGCCTCGGTGGGAGGGGGATGCGTGGAGCGGGCAGGAAATGTACTTAAAATAAATGCTACGCTAAAAAGCCACGTTCGCATTTGCCGAAGAATAAAGACCTGAGAGGAATATAAATCAAACGAAATGTAAACGGAGCAACGGAACGAATTTGTGATTTTCTCCTTGCCGTCGCGCGTGTCTCTGTGTGCGTGCGTGTGTGTGTGTGTGACACTTTTCTCATCTGCGTTTTCTTTCAAAAGTGTCCGCCTGCGCCGCGGTTCCGAGACCACCCGCCTCCCGTTCTCCCTCCTCCCCAACTCGACCAGTATTTCCGCGAATTTTGCTGGCTGGGAGACATTTCGAAATTAGAGCCTCTTCTTCTCCGCTCCTTTTGACGAACGGCTATCTGGTGTCGAGCTGTGTGTCATATGGGAAGAGGGCTTTGCTGAAAGACATGGCAAAAGTCATCGGCATGTGGCAGGAAAATGAAGGTTGAAAGATTGCAAAACAATTTGGCACGGTGTTCCTCTCCTGTGTGACCGTTGAAGTCTTTCGTTCGAAAATATATTTGAACGATGTGGGATGTTTTTTACTTTTTACTACAACCTCAAATCGGTCTCAATCTTTCTAAAACTCTTACTAATACACGTCTTAAATGATGAAAGATACCTAAAAATATTTATTTTAATAGAGTGAAAAATAATATGTGTTCAAAAGTATCCCCAAACCGCATACCGAAAGCAATCTCGCTCCGGTTAATCGCGACGTTCTGATTTCGTGCCGTTTCATTATGGGCGAATTCTCACATTAGCGTTTAATGAAACGGATAATTTGAGGATCCGCTGACGTGTGAATTTGTGTGGCAGAGCGCGCAGCCGAGCAGATCGTTTTCGGTTTGCCTTTGCTTTCGATTTTGGTACCGGGGACACGCCTCGCACAAACGCTCAAGCAGAACAGGGAACGGGTCAGAATGCACACGGCAGATCGGCAGGCGACTGGAAGGGGAGAGGGGCAGGGTAATATAAATGTATTATTATCTCATCTTAAATACACGCAATTTATAACGCAGGCATGCATGCGGCATGGACAACCCGGCCCGGAACTCGGGGTCTCGCATAATCATTCTTCGTCCCGCGGATCGGCCGGCATGATTGTGCTTTATCAGCAGCGTGTTTTCGTGCAGCGCTCACGATCACGCTGGCCGCGATCGGTCGGGGCGGTTTTGTTGAGGTACCGGCAGGAGAAAACAAGAGCCTGCTGGAATGGACGTGCAGGAGATAATGGTAAGCGAAGCAGATAATCTTAAAGCGACCCGAAAAGACGGGGACTTTCGGAGAAACATTTGCTTTTGAACTTTTTGCTTTTAGTTTTTGAAAAAGTTTAGTTTCGATTTGGAGGAACAAGGCACGACGAACGGAAGCGTAGATCAGAGCAGATTAAAATATTAACTTAATGTTTTGGTTAAGAGTAAAATAATGACCACCAAATTAACTCATACGATGCATCTCTCATCAATTTACAATGATAAAAAAACGTAAGAAAAGAGGAATATTATATTTTTTAGCTTTCCACAGCTTATATAATCCTGTTAGAAAACCAAGTATCAATTTTAAACTCTGTAATCCTTCATCTGTTTTAATAAGCACACCAAAATGAATATCAAAAGAATTACCAGAATTAAAAGCACCCTTGCCTTTCGCTTGGTTTACAATAAGCTTCATTTTCCAAATATCAATCGACGTCAAGCCGGGAGGGGAAAGATTGGACGGATAAATCTTTTCTTCGGCCGAAAGTGAAGGTCCATCATCGTCATCATCATCGGTGGTGCTTGTCGAGTCGGTCCACTGCTGGAGGTCAACGGACGGCGGGTGCAAGCCGAAGCCACCGAAGAAGCCAATCTGTCAGGTAATCTCCGTGGCAGCGACGGGCAAAGGGATGGTAAAAATATGAATAAGTTATAATTTTTGCATATTATTAAAAGGTGCAGCGGAAGAAACGGTTCGGTCGTTTTGGGGATTTTCTTTTCTTTTTTTGTTGTTCGAAACCTTTTGCGCGATCGAACGCTTTTCGGTCTTGAGGTGCGTAGAGTATGGGCATGTTCGGTGCATAGAGCCCGAAGAAAGCTGTTCATTAGCCTTTTTGGAGAAGGGAATGGTGCGTTTCGAAGGCGATCGCGATGGAACCGTTCGCTTCGGGCAGGCCGTTCTTCAAAGTCCTTCAAAGCCGGTCGCTCGAGGGAGAATCGAACGGCGCAAATTTGCTGATCCTGCCCTTCCTGCACATATGAGTGCGTGCCTGTGGGAGATCGGCAGGATCGCAGAGCAGAGGGCCGATTTCATTCTTCAGATTACAACAATCAGTCAAAAATTTTTGCATTTATTTATCACTCCCATCAACGGCCACTCCACTCCGCCGGCTTCCCCAAGCCCCAAGTCACTGCTTCGGTCCGTTGTTTCGGCCCGACTTGACAGATTGGCTGTCTCGCGATCTCTTTCACTCGTCACTCACTCTGCCTTTGTCCTACACACCGCGTTGCCCGAGGAACGCTCGCGGACTTCGACAGGCACTTGACCCGCAAAAATGGCAAATAAATGCATATTCATTACTTTTCAAAGTTCTCCCGAGAACCCTGATGCCGGAGCTGCTGCTGCTGCTGCCGTTACAAAGAGTGGCTGTGTCTGCGGTCATTTCCCTGCAAAATCCAGCGATCGGATCACAGGACCTATCTTTCCCCTTTCCTGCTTGCGAAAGGGCTCCGCGCTTCGTTTGACTCATCCCACGAAACCACCACGAAAGATCGATTTTTTGTTCACCCCAAAGATTGGCAAGCGAAGGCAGTGGCCGGGAGATTTGGTTTATCTGTTCGGGCGAGCGATGAATTATTGTTATTAAAACCGTGCAGCCGAGCGCATAAAATTCCCTATATTGCACGGCGCTCGGCCAGCGAAAACACGGGTTTCTCTCCCCTAACGGGCAAAAATGTGGGGTGCACCGGGAATGACGTTTGCATTTTTTCGTCCTCGGCAACATTTCGCCCCCGGGGTCGCTCGTCAAAGCCGGCCAGAAATGCATCATCGTCAAAAATAAAAAAGGGAAGGTATGCATCGAAAGCGTTCGAAATACAAATTTGTAAGCACCGATTTTTCACCGATCGATCGCGTTAATGGCTTCAGTGTTTTGTGGTTGCGTGTGTTGGTGTGTGCATCCTGTTCATCTCGAACCACTTTGGAGGCGAGTTTTACATGTGAAAATATGTTTCAGAATTGTGTTGCTTTTTTGAGGATTTGTCTTCTCGTCGCTTGGCATTCCTCTCGTAATTCAACCGGATGGTTTGGCAATGCACGAGCTTTCTATTATTTTTTTTCAAGAGAATGATGTGCGATATTACTCAACTGAAATTAGCAAAACCGAAAAAAACACATACTTTAAAAGATTACAGACAGCCGATTGATTGACAGCAAATCATTATTGCGAGCGGAATCGATCATTATCAAATCGACTGCCACAAGATGGATTTTCGTTGCGTTTTTAAACCCGATGCGAGGTTGTTGATATCAATGGACAATTCCAAGAACAACTTAAAATGATTTAATATTTTATTTTCATACCGCACGGCAGACCTAAAGGGCTTGGTTTTATAAAACCTGAACTTTCAACAATCATATGCTCTTTATAAGTTCGTGTTAAAGATGACCCTTTTCTCTGCTCGAGAAACCAAAGACGTTCAATGGCAAATGGCCACTTCACCGACACTTTGGGTACATCAATTCGCGTCCGTTGCATAAGTAAATGTTTACGATAGCGCATTTCCGCCTCCCGTCATAAATTATTACCCTGCCCGCGCGACGAACGCCGTCGAAAGCGGGAGGTGCACACGCGTGTTCGCTCTTTTGGGCATTATTTATCTTATATTTGGTTTTTAAGCTTGCATGCGCATTTGGGTGCACGACGTGGGGTGTATCTAAATGCGTTTTCCGATTGTGAACTTGTTTCGCCAGTGAGGGGATGAGTCCGCTGATGGCTTTCAGGCGTGATGTTTTTGGTGAGTTATGTATTTTCGGTGAGATGCTGTGTGGAAACGATGCTTTGACGGTTTAGAAATATTAACAAATAAGAGCTGTACTTATACTTAGAATCATTTAAATTCTAGAAAAAAATATCAAGAGGTTGAGTCATCAGAATTACCAGGACTGGATCTTGCACGATCTTTACTTTCCAACATTTTTTTCCTTTCAAAAAACGAACTCGATGCAGGAGACGAAAAACTTCTGACAAGGTTCTGAACAAATTCTGAAACTGGTTCACTTTCTTCTTCCCCAGCAGCAGCAGTACTCTTCCACCAACTCCAGGCGTCTTCAGAGTCTCATATTTTGTTTACACCCTGTCCTTTATGCCTTCTCCTTCGTGCGTTCACGTTGATCTTTGCCTTATCGTGCCCGCGGTGCCTGCCCGATGGCTTTGCTAATGCCATAAAACTGGTACCGAGCCGCCGCCGACGAACGAAATCCTTTTTTACCTTGCCTTTTCGCTCGCTTCCGCGCTATAAGGTTTTATCGAGGCCAAATCTGAAAATTTATGAAACCCACCACTTGTGTCATCTGGTTCGGGACGCGAGCGTGTTGATGATGAACCTGCACCGAAGCATCGGTGGATCCCAAAAGCCCGCGTTCTGGATGTGTACTGGAGGTTTAAGAGTTGGGTGCTTCCTAAGTCCACCGGATTAGAATCGGGGTGGAGCGGAAGGATGAGGAAACGAACAATCCATGACGGACTGTTCGCTCATCGCACGGTCGAGCGAGCGCTGGGCAAGACGAACGGATACAAATGAGACCGATGCTAGGCGGCCGGCGACCACCAAAAAGACTTCAACGTCAGATGAAAGAACGAACCTCCGTACGGGGAACTAACCGAAAGCAAAGTCAAGGTTCATATTCAGATAGGTTCGGTTAGGGCCCCCCTACGGTTACCAGTCTCATGGTTAAAAATCCAGGTTGCAGCAGGTTTTTCGCCGTAGATTCGGGGATTGCTTAGGAGGAAATATTAAAACGATAAAACAGAACAAAACAGTCGTTGCAGGATGCATTGGAAGGTCGACGTTCGGAAAGGGCCACGAAAGGGTAGATGACAGAAGCAGGAGATGTAGAACAGGCGTCATGTCCAGTGGCAGACTAGCAGAGCGATAAAACATGTTCATAATTTTCTGGGAATAAGTTTTCGCCCATTCGTTTACAAGTGGACGTTTGTTTTTGGTTTGCTGTTGTTTTGGAAAAGCATAAAGGTCAACGCTTAATGACGGACGATTAAATATGGCTGCAACTATTTTGTTGCAATTAAATAATGTCGGAGATGTTGAGTCATGTCTAACATTAATATGTCTGTAGTTCGCTGAAATTTGTATTCGTTTTCTTTACGTTACAAAAAGTTGTTGTTTTAGATAGTCATACTAAATCGTGGAAAAAATCTTTTGCACAGGAAAACATTTATTAACGAGTGTTTAAGTTATTAAAAATGCTGGTCCATCCTCTACTTACACGTTTACAAACGAATTACTGGTTGAAGGCAGAATAAACACGCAATTGACTTGAGAATGGGTACGATTTGGAAAATAAAGCGATAAATGAAGCTATTACGTAATGCCTCCCCTTCCGTGTTCGATCCTTCCCGAGCCAATCCAAAGGATGAGCAAAGTGGGAAATCTTTAAGCGAGGAAAAACGAAACAATCAAACGGTGGAAGATATCCTAATTGAAATTAATCTCACTCCATTAGAGAAATTGGCCCCGACCCGGGCGCGGGCAAAAACGGAAGCCAAATGTGCGGTTGCAGTGCATTGCAATTATCGCACCGGCCCCGAACCGTCGACGACGACGAGGACGAGGTCCGATTCCGTTACCGTGCGTCCGGGGCGTCGATGCATCAGCCACCGGTGGACCGAGGGCCGAGGAAAATGATCATACTTTCATGGTCATCATCGCGGTTATATTACTGCAATCGTTCAACGTCGTCGTTTGGGCTCCGGCCCGGCCCGAGCCTGGGTGCGATGTGCGGTCAGTTTGGCCGGGCTCGACCCGGGTGCATCTTTTTTCCGTTCCCGCCCCGACGCCCGGGTGCACCGTCGCCACCGTTGATAATGGTGATGGCTCTGACGATCGTCGGTTCGAAGGTTCCCGAGGAGAAGTGCGGATCACTAACGCGAATCGCTTCCTTACCTTGGCGCTTGGCCTTGGCCCGCTACTAGATCGGGGAGAGGAAATCATTTTCGGCTAAATTATTATTTAATTTTCAAATGAAAGATTACCATCTGCTCGAGCGTGCAGAGACCGATCCGCTGCATCCTTCGATCGGACACGAAGGTGTTCGGGTTCGGTTTCTGGCAGCAGTGAATCGTGTTCGGGCTGTGGTCTTTCGCCCGTGTGTTTGCACCTTCGTCCGGGCTGGGCTTCTGTAAGACGTTACACACCATGCCGCTGCTAACGAATGCGTCATTACAGGCCCATAAAAACCATGGTCCGGAGCACGCGGCATCGGAAGCAAAAACGGGCGCAGCCGGTGCAGAGTGAGCCAAGTGGTTTTATGACCCAACGGAGGTGGGTTTTTGCTCACCAGTGGATTGAAGTGTTTTGTTGGTGATTTTGTTTTTTCCCTCCCCTCCCCAGTTTGCTTCTTATTTCACCCTTTTTTTTTGTTGCCGCGTTGTTTATACGCCCGTTTTTCTGCCCATCCCATCGGAACGGGAGGGTTATCCATAAGGATCTGTTACGAATGTTACAAACGTTTTTAGATGAACCTTGTAACGGTGCAGATGAATAAAACGGGCTGTCATCAGGATGACCTTGCTGATGAACATCATTTACAAAGGATATAAAGGGGGGCCACAGATGTGTGAGAGTCAGTGGGAAAAGAAAATAGAAGGAATAAAGGACTAATTTTTTAGTTTTCCCTCAAGCGGAATACTCAGAAAATCCCTTAAGTTTAATTCATTTTTCTCACTCAAGTTGCATTCGCAACAGGATCTAATTATGATGATTGTAAATTACTCTTGCTCAACAAGCTCACACGTTCGGGCCCTTCGTTTGGCACACCCGGAATTGCATACCGCCAACGGTAGCGAAGGGGGTTGCGAAAACGAAAGACTTCTGCCGGCAAGCGACGAACCTTGGTTCGGAACAAATTTGCACGATCAACGCCGGGTAGAGAGCAATCAGCGGGTTGATCACGCTCGGGCTGAAGCGCGGCGGTCTGCTCCAAATCGAAAACATGATTATCACCGGTGTGATGCCGGTGTCATCGGTGCGGGCCGAGGCCGAGAACTTCTGTCACTTAAACCGAAACTAATCACATGCTATTAACAAATTAACGATCACTAAACCCATTCATTATCGGTGCCGGCGCGAAAGGGCGGGCAGGGCGGGAGGCGAGGAGAGCAGGAAAAGAGTGTGCTCACACAAGGCTCACGAAGAAGAAAAACCGACCAAACCCCTCGACCAACGATCGACCTCTAAGCTGCCAGAAGGGAACAGCAAAAGACCTACAAATGCCTTCGAAAAGCGTCGTCCGTTTCGGTTCGACCGGACGAACGATGATTTGTGCGGCCCCGAAAGCAAACCACAAGCTAGCTGGGAGGGAAAAACGGTTGATTTCCCTCTTCGGTAACCTTCCGCCATTCCCCTTCTTCAACGTGCGCTTCTAATCAGCAATGATCCACCTTTATTTCTACCTTTTCGAGTTTCCCGCCTCTCTTTCTCACCGCCGCGTGGCGGCGTTCGGCTGCTGGAGGTTAGAACTAGCGGATCGAGCAGTCGAAAGAACGACCGGGCCGGCGCTTTCGTGGCCCGGTCGAACGATTCCCGGTCCGCCGCGATCGCACGGGGCGTGCTCTGTTTGCCTCCTGCGCAACCCCGCCGGACGTTTGCAGACGCAGCAGAAAACTAGAAATGAAAACATCAATTTGGTATAAACAAAACGAAACCCCCGAGAATCGTTAGAGAGCCAATTACTATCTACACCTTCTGCTTCCGATTGCCGGGCCGAGCGGGGCCACAAACCGCGCGTTCGGTGGTGGCCTCTCGTCCGGCGTGTCGAGCACGTTTTGCGTTTTGGTAAGGAGGGAGGCAGATCAGACGGAAACCGAGCAGCCCCGTTCTTTAGACATCAATTATATCATTTCGAATAAATGGTAAATTGTATGTTATTATTTAAATTTCATCAAATACTGAGTGAATACGTACGGGCGGATTTTTGTACGCCGGGGTCCGGGGTTTTCTGTGACGTTCGAACTAAAACGTTCAATTTTCAATTCCAACTAAACGCTTTGCGGGGGGGAAAGCCATGAGCATGGGGAGTTAGGGTGCACTAATAATGTTACGCTTAGCTGGGCTTTATGTGGAGCAATAAATATTTATTTGATGATGTAGTGCGGATGCCTTGACAAAACGGATCGAAAATGCGCTCTGGGGCGCGCACGCCCGCCTGCATTATCTGCAGTTTGTCGATCTTTCGTGACGAACCCTTCTTACAAAATGGGTTTTTGAGGGTGGTTGTTTAAAGGGGTGAGAGGGTGTAGCAGCGTTTTCGATCTCTTTCGAACGCATTGCATGCCAGGTGTAATTATGATGTGACCGGAGGTTCCTTTGTTGGCCTAGGATAGGTGCATTCGATAGGGTTACTTTGTTGCATGCCTTTGTTTTATGTTTGGAAATTTAGAAAGAATTTCACAGCTAATAAGTCAATTCAGACAGGGCACTCTGTTGCGTTTAGATAAAGATGTCAAGGCAAGAGTTATTTAATGAATTTGATTCACGAATCGGATACCCTTTAAAGCACTTGGTAAACATTTGTTACATAGGCACTAATTCACCCTTATTTGATGAATAACATTTTCTTATACATGGCAAAATAATCATTAAGCCAAAATGATTCAAAAATGTTTGTTGCTATGAGTGATGAGGCACGAATCAGCCAGTTATCGTTTTTATGGAAACCCATATCGTGCTGTGAGCATTTCTATCGAGTTGTCGTGATCGAAAGAGCATGGAACAAAACGTTGGATGAGGCACTGTTTACTTTAAAAAGTAAACAAAACCGACGAAGAAATCCGATCGGGGATCGGGAAGCAAAAGTTGTCCTGCACATTTAAACGCAGTTGACAGCAAATCAAAACGATCGAACCGCAAAACCAATTACTCGGCCGGTAGTGCAATTGGAATGTTGCTAACAAAAAATCCAACAAGCGTTGTTTTTCGTCTGGTAACGCCGGTTTGTTTTTTTCGACAAACGCCGAGTCGATCGAGTTTGATTTGAAGTTTTGCGGTTAAGGCGCCCCCGGTTTGCGGGCGATCGGCAGCTTTAGTTTTCACATTGCAGTCCCGGGTTGGAGGTGCAATTCGATGCAGCCGCACAGCCGCATCCCCTTGTTGGGCGATCGGAAGATTGGCGATCCGCTCGAACGGTAAACGGCCATCGCTAATCGAAATGGCGGCCTCACTGGGGCGCTGTGTTTCACAGTCAATTTGCCGATGGTTGTCAGATTGGACGGCTTAATTTGTATGATTGAATTTGTATTTCTTCCGTCCAGTAGGGCTGTGGTGGGTTACAGTGACGGGATACGGCAAGCGGCGAACCCGGGGCCAACGGCTTAAGACAAAAGACAGGGGAGCCTTCGAGCACGGCGTTGGTGGCTTGAGTTTCGCTGGTTCGGGGCGAAAAATCTCATCCCCTGCGCCCTGCAGAGTGTTGGGGTGTTCGTAATTCGATCTGTGACAGTTTGGGAGGGCCCGACGCGGAGACGAAAACCCGGGGCCAGGAGCTGACATTAGAGCTGCTCCTGACACCCGGATCGCAATTTCAGCCCCGGGAACGCCCTTCCTACGTGCGGCTGCAACAAAGTAACGCCCCGAACGATATCGAGCGAGGTGGTATGTTCATGTCCTACCTCCTTCCCTCGCTTCCCACAGCCTACAGCCCAGGCGACGTCGAAGGTGAAACGAATCGTCCCGGTTGGGGCAAATGTTAATCCTGTCTAGCGTAGTGAGTACCGGTTCGGACATTTCGGTAGCCACGGGACGTCCTGGGCTGGAGTCGCGATGGAACCCGGCAGCCCCGGGATCCGGCTGGATCTCCCTAAAAACCCACCACTCCCGGGGTGTGAAACAAGTCATGTGGAAGTTTGACAAATTGATTTTTTTTGCTCTCCCGTTCGGCGGAGAATCGGGTGAATAAATCGATCGTTCCTTTCTTGGGAGGGATCGATCCAATCCGCATTGGTAGGAACCCGCTTACAGTTTGTTTTCATTTAATTCTGGTAGTATTTTCTAAAAAAATTGGTTGAAATGTGGCGAGGCTGACGATCATATTGAAAACTTGCTTAAATCATGTAGCAAAAGCTAAACATAAAAATGTATGTCTTTAAATGATACATTATTTTTATCGCAAAAATAAAATCTTCAAAGAACCGAATGTACGATGTGTAACATATTTTGCATGGACAGTGAAGGAATTAAAGGTTTCAATCTGAAAAATTATATGAATTTATAAAAAAACACACACGGAAAAAAATTGTTGAACAACATACTTTCCACCTTTCATTCTGTATGAAAATGGTTTTGATATTGTATTGAGTAGCAATTCGATAATTTTTCTAAAAATCGTATTTAAAACTTGTGATCCAATGATTTAACCTAATAGAAGAAATTGTAGCATTTAAATAGTCTAAATTATTTTCAAGATTTAAACATAATCAATTTAACCAAACAAAGATGTATGTCTCTTCCATGCATCCACTCACTTTTTGCACAAGATCAGCCTCTACTTTTTACTTCAACTATTCTTGGCAGTGCGATAGCGAAGCACCACGCTCAACACTTTAGTGACCATTTATTACACGCCGAACGCTCAATACGTCCATAATTTGCGCTGACCTGCTACACTTTGTTTCCTGCCCTGAATCCGCGCACCGGCCGGGCTGCGTTTGTGGCAAATCCAACGATCACTTAATCATGCCACGGAGCGCGCGCTGCTTTCCCGGCCATCTATCAACCGACCGCTGTGAGTTGTCCTGCAAGCAAACAACAAAAAGCAGAAAAAAAAGGAAGAAACTACAACCGACCGAGTGCATCGGGGTCCTTCCGAGCGATAGTTGCTGCCCGAATGGCTGCGTTTCCGCTTCGATCGAGTTTCGTTTTGAGCGAAGCCTTGCTCGCAAGCCATTTCTCGAAGTGCGCGCGCGTCACATTCCAGCAACGCACACAGAAAACAAACATTTGTCAACCCGTTAGCGCACCCTGGGTCCGCGGAACCTTGGGCCGGTTGGGACGGGGCATCAGGTGTTAAAACAGTGCGACCGAAGAGATAAATCAAGCTCGTTATTTATCGCCGTTAATTTGAATAATAAAATTAAGTTGTTAAAACATTACTTTTGTTGAGTACCTCCGGGAAAGCTCACAGGCTTCGGCCAGGGTTTGCTTTCGGTGATGGCAGGCTTGGGGTGAGGAGGTGGAGGATGGAAAAAAAGTATCGGAAGATAATCAGGCTCGAGGTGTTCAAGGCCAGCACTTCTTTAGCTGAAGCGGTCCCCGTGGAGTAAAAAGGCAAATGCAGCTTAAATGAAGCGCTAACCAAACAAGAAAAATTGTATAAATATTTACCCGGTGCCATGGGATACAAGGGAGGGGGGGGGGAGGGAGGATGAGACGAGTGGAAGCGAGGTGCTCATTATTCTTGTATGCTCTCGAGAGATTCTAGGATTGGAAGCAGAAGTACTTAAAAGGGAGGAATATTTATGTTTAACGTATCGCATTCGATTCCCAATCAGCTCCGGTGCAAGCAATTAAAGCTGAATGAAAAATATTTTCTTCCTTAAGACGGACGTGAAGCATATGGAAAAGGTGTGTCGCCTGGTTGACTAGGATTTATGATGGAAAATTTGTCCTGTAAAATATTGTTTTGTTTATGTCAAATAAGTCCTTATACGAGTTTAAATTCTTCAAGCTGATGTGACTTTTAAATTGATTAATAAATTTAAAATTAATAACACTATGTTTCAATTTTCATAACGTTGGAAACTTAAATCTATTTTTAAATATATTGTTTTAACGATGATTGTTGAATGAGCAGCAATAAAAGAGATGTAATAAAAGAAGGAATGAAGTAATTTGCGTCTGGTTTAACTTTTATTACTCCCTCTATCTTACCGGCCATCATCGGCAATCCCTTGTTTTGACACCGAAATTATGATGTAGTAATGTTCTTAAAAGTAACACATTCTCCCTCCTTTATTGCGCCTTCTCTGCTTCGTTTTGAGAAGCATTGGGCAAACATTGATCCACTGTCAAAGAGGAACAGAAACCCATCATCTGCCATCACTCGGCGACGTTCATCCGCTCCGAAGCAAGAGCCCCAGAGTTCGTCTAAAATTGGGTGTAAATTGAATTAGAAGGCAGCGCAGAAGCCGAAGCCTTTCCAGCTGTCGCACTCGCGAGTGTTTAGGGCGCTTTTACCATCGGGGGATGGCCGAAAGGGACACGCGCGCATTGGCCCGGTGGTGGCAGCGACGCAGACATCGATGCGTAACATCGGCAGCTGTCGAGCGTGAATCGTATGAGCTCGACGCACAGGTTCACCCCCTAGGCTAGGCTGACCCGGTTCTAGTCCCCGGTCGCGTCTAATGGCTTTCGACGAACGTTTTTCGACGCTTCGATGCTCTCCCGAAAGCCATCGAGGAGCGGTTTCGGGAAAGGTGCGAAGGTGTTAAGGTGCCGGATCCAGCCGTTAAGCAGGGTTCTCGCCTCCCCCCACAGAATGTGTGCTGAGGCAGACTTCCGGACGACCGATTATTAATTAGTTGAGTGAGTTGGCAGAAAAATCTTCCGCTGGCCCTGGCCGTTCCGTAATCGTTCGGCGAGAAACCTACGATGTCTTTCCGTTGTCGCCGAACGGTGGGAAGGTTGAAAGGCAAGGTGTTTTTGGAGAAATTAGTGTTGAAACTAATGGTTAAGGGTGGTTTCTGGATAATGGGGACAATAGGATTGTTGTTTAGACAAATCTTGCGAAACTGAAACAGACAATGGGAGCGAAGCGATGGAGGGTTTATGTTGCGTGAGCTCGGCTTAATGAACGGATAATTTGTTACGTGAAATATACCCCATTGTGCATTTTAATCTTTTGTAGAATGAAAATTTAAATATTTTTACCATTTTTAAATTTGGTTTTCACCTACAGTCAGGCATTCAAAGCTATTGTTTTTAACAATTCAAAATTTTTACTTTGATATGTTGACAATCGAGATGGTATACTATTTAAAAAAAACCCTTACTTTTATGAAGAAATTAAATGATTGGTTTCTTTTTGGTTAATCGAGTATTCTTCACCTGTAGGTAAATTGGTTTAATTGTTTCTAACTGAAGCGAAAACTCTGGTCGTAAATAATGGTTATTTTTAGTAACGGCTTATTGAATAGTGCAAGCAAACTTCACAGTTATTTGGTTTATTTAAACTGAATACTAAGTCTTGCATAGTGAACTGATCAAGGCCACAATTATCCACATATTCAGACGATCTTGCACTAAGAAGTATAAACCGGATGTCTGTAAATATTTCAACTTTTATTTTGTATATTTTCTTTAATTTTGAATGCATATTCTCGTCAAATATTGAAATATCGCAAGCTTAACCACACTAAAGATTTGTTTTCTGAGACGATAACTAAACAGATTAAACCCTCGCATTAGATAGTTCTGCCCAAGCTGCAGGTAATTTTCCCATCCGCAAGTGCAATTGCAGATAAATAACGCGTCAAACCGAGCTTAGCTAAAGTGTCCGAGTCGGCGGGGAAGATTCTCGACCAAAGTCAACTTTATGTCGCCAACATTTACCTCGCCTTTCCGGTTGCACCGGAGTCAATTGTGCGCCGTGGGAGCGCATACAGTCTTCGGGTCCTCGGGTCCGCAGAAGCTACACATTCGTTGGTAATATTTTAATTTTTATGACTCAATTATCGACTCCTTGCCGGAGCTCACAAACTTGGGAGTGCGAGCGGGGGTCCTGGGCTGCGGGGAGGGTGGGTTTCGGTCCGTCCGGATCGCATTCGGAAACCGGAGATGCAGCCGAATGATAATGCAATCGCGTTTCCAACACTTGTTTTGGACTGGTTGGCCGGGTGGGTTTCGCTGCAATCCGTATGAAACGGTCCCCGAACCACCTCCTGGCAAGGCCCACCCTACCCTCACTTGCAAAGTGGAATGGTACCGCATGAGTTGCAACCGGATTCTGATCACCGTTCTTGCCATTTGATCAGTCCTGCCAGGGTTTGCGGGAGGACAAGGAGATTGGCGATCTGCGCGATCGGCTGATCTTCCCAATGGGTGGTAATGGACCTTCGGTATGTGGTTGCATGTGTGTGTGTGTGTCTGTTTGTGACCATGGTTTCCCGTTGATCACATCGCGCACCCTCGTATGTGCCCGGATACCAAAAACATCCCACCATTTCCCACAAAAACACACACACACACAGAGACACAAACACCCCGGACGTGGCATGAGTGCATTAGCACACCTCTCTCGCTTTCGCACCTGCAAGTCCAACCATAGTCCGAGCCATACGCCTGACGACGATGATGCGGTGTCCAGTTTTACGCGTGGATATTACCTGATTATCTTGTCGCATCGGTCTACAGCTATATCGTCGGGCTGCGATCCGATTGCAGCCCGTGCAGCAAGATGCCGGGTGAGCCGGTCCGCATCCCGCGCTTGCCGGCCATTGGCTGACGGGTGGTCGCCCGGCAGAAGCTGGGCATTTGGATTTGAAATTTGTTTTCTGCCTCCTACGTCCGGTTGCCGTTTGGCGAGGTTCGTCGCCTAGCCCGAAGTCTCCATCGGCTCGAACAGCGGTTGTGCGGCAGCAACGAAGCAGGCTGCACTGGGCAAGAACATAAAATGAAAAATTAATTCGCATACCTTCCGATTGTTTGACTGATCATAACACAATTTTGCAAGCCTTTCCCTCCTGCGCTACTCCCTACCCCTTTGCCGATGGGCATACACGTTGGCGTATTACCGCCGGACCACCCCATTAGCCGGTGGCTGGAACGAACCGGGACCGCCTATGCCCCATGCAGGGACGCCATTTTCTTCACACGGGACGACGTGCAGTGAAATCCACGCGAGAGGCGAGGAACGTCAGGGGTAGGATGCACACCACACGGCGTGAAGTGTGGTTGCCATTTTTACTCCACTTTACTGCCT
This sequence comes from Anopheles sinensis, assembly GCA_000441895.2. Taxonomy (NCBI): domain Eukaryota; kingdom Metazoa; phylum Arthropoda; class Insecta; order Diptera; family Culicidae; genus Anopheles; species Anopheles sinensis. Next base: position 298,098 of record KE525346.1, read on the forward strand.
CACACTGCTTCGATGCGATCGAACAAAATGACAAAATGGCGACATTCCGAAGCGTCTCTGAAGAGCTTTTGAAAAGTTGCTGCAATGGCGGATCAAATTTTTGTTGAATTAAAAATTGAAAAATGTTAAAAATAGTTTAAAAATTGATGGAAGTTGAACATTAAATTATACATTTAATGGATTTAATGGTAAATAAAGCACCAATTACGACATACTCCATCACTTAACGATGTTATGCCCGGCATTCTTTCGCAGGGTCACCTTTCCCGCAAATGTAGGGTGAAAACAAACATCTAAAGTGTTGTGCATAAGTTTGTGAAATGAAAAAACCTCCAGCTTCATCAAAAGCCCGCAGAATAACGGCGAATGAATTAAATAAACCGCGGTAGATTAAAGCACGGCCACAAGAAACACACACACACACAAAGTAGAAAATTACGAATGACTTATTTAAGGTTTAGGGATAATCGTTTGATGGCCTTGTTGGAATTTAAATCAGGCCCCTTCTTGTCGCTCGGCCGTGTGGAATTTCCGAGCAGGTGTTTTTTCCCTCCGGGAGGGGGGTTTTGGGTGGGGGTTGAATTTGTGTGAAATTTCACACTTTTTTTGTGTGCTGTTTGTGAACCATCCCCATCGAGGGCTTATAAGCCCGTTTGGTGGCGAAGCGAGATGCCGAGCGATCCGAAACTGGATGCCGATCGCGTCTTGTTGACGGAATACTTTAAATGACGTGTCTTGAGCGTGCCAAACAAGGGGGGAAGGGGGAGGGGTGTGGGTTTAGTTTGGGGTCTTATTTACATTTGAATGATCGGTGTTTTTGGTGTGGAATTTTTAATAACAAGCCGCGGAAGATGAACGCAAAGGTAGGTCGGAAGAAGAAAACTCCCAGGGGAAGCTTAGGCTTATCAATCTTTAAACTTTATGTTGCTCCAGTTGAACATTGGTAAAGTGGTTTTCCGATTCACATAGTAATTTTTATTTATTTCTGGTTCTACAATATTTATTAAATACCATTTCATTCCAATTAATTACTCCTTCTAAAGATGCTTTCAAAATTGCAAGAGAAATATTGTATTAGGAATCTAAACCCCAATTGACTTTCTCGCCGTTCGACCAACAAAATGGCAGCTACACTTTCACGGTACGCAAATGGGATGGAACCCAACGCCGGGGTGCAATTTATTTATGTACTGATAGCACTGCAAGGTGGCAAGTGCATCGGTTCGCCCCGGCTCGATTACGCGGACGCCGAGAGATAAACATGTCCCGAATCGGGCCAATCCCAGGCCAACCGGTTGCCCATTGGTGGGGGACCGCGAGAAAGCGGCTCGATATATAAGAATTGCAAAATGATAATGATAATGAAAAGGGAAAAAAAGGAAAAACCATCCCCTGCGAAGAACCGAGCACTTGAATGAAAATAATAATAATACAAAGTGGAGCTCCCGAACCGAGGAGGGTTGGATGGAGCACGCGGCTGGGGCGGGGTGGCAAAATATGCCACACCAATAATTATGGTTCCATCGCACCGAGACACACGCCCGTTGTCGCCATGTTGTGAAAGGAATCCTCTTCAGCGCGATTGGACCTTTTGTGGGGTCGGGCGGAAAAAGGAGGGGACGCACCGGGAGGAGCCCATACATGTGTGTGCCGTTTGGCACTTCCGCTCGCCGGCCAGAGTCACACCACGGCACCAGCTAGTCGGGCGCTGCTACCTCAACCGTGAAGCCAAACCAACCAACTCCGACAATCGGAGCAGCGCGAAGGAAAGCATAAAAACGGTAGATTTTTGCATACAATGTTATCGTGGCCTCTCCCTTCGGTTCGGTGATTCGCTGCCGTCTTTCACAGCTCTGCTCGGCGGTGGATGAAGGGAGACAAAATGAAAGCAAAAAGAAAAATCTGAGCATACACACACACACACACACACACCCGGCACAAGAATGGCAGCAAAAAACAAAAGGAAACCAAGAATGGGGTAAGAAAAAACGGTTAAGCAACATACAACACTACCGGTACTTTCCTCTCATTACCGAAACATGTGTACATGTCAGTCGGTCCGGGCTCGTCATTCGTCCGAGGAATTACCTACCCGGTGCACCCCTCCCTCCTCCCTCCCGCAGGTCCAGCCAAGTTCTCATCCATCATCTTCCGCTGACCATAAATCGTTCGATCAAAAATCCAACCCCAACGAGATGCATGTGAACGATAGCGATCACCGTGGGCTGGAAGCGACGAACCCCCCCTTCTTTGTAAGGGCGTGGAGTAGATGGATGAAGGGATGGGTGGGAAACACACACACAAACACAAATTGCACACCGTTTCATTTATGTTGTGTCAAGGAGGAAATTTTTATAAATAAGCGAGATAATGATGGCGATCGCGAGGGGGGGGTTTATTCGCCAATGAGGGGGGAAACGTGGAAAATAGAGAGGGAGAGAGAGAGAGATGAATCGAAAAAAAGGAAGGAAATAGAGTGCGAGTGAAAGGTGAGAGTTTATTGGAAGCCATCATAAGATTGCGAACACAATGGACCAATGTACACGCATCGCAATTCTCATCATGATCATGATGTGCGCACGGGAGAGAGGCGCGGGGTTAAATTGCAACATAAGAAACACTACTAGGGAGGGTAAGGAGTCGTGGCAGCAAGACCAGAACGAGACAGAAGCCGCCACAGAGGTGAGCCACGGAAGCGAGTTGCAATTATCCAGTGTTTGGCAACCTGATCGGACTTTAATTGAAAGCATAATTAGTGACACCGGGTGGGAGGGTGGGGGGGTGGCGAGCAGGATAAAAAAAGAGAGAGATGTTTTTCGTGCTCGTGTGTTGGTGTGGTTTGCATGCGTCCCTCGTCGATGCCGATGAGCGGTTTTTGTGTTGATGATATCGCAGTGAAAACTATCAAAATGGGATTCTGAGCGCTGACTGTGACTTTTCTTTTTCCTTCCTTTCCCCTTCCCGGTGGGAGAACGGTGGAAAGAGTGGAGTGCAATTGTTTTGTCGCTTACGATGCAAGGTGTGTCTTGGTCGCTGCAAATGAGCTGAGCCAAGCCGCAATGGCCGTACCGCCACCTTTTCTTTCCCATCCCAACCAAACCCCAGAGACGGGATTGAACATCATTCCAGGTGTGTCTTCGGTCGGATTCGGTGATCGGACGGTGATGAAAATAAATGCAACGAACAAAAAACAAAACGAACCAAACAAAAAAGCGCACCAGGCACTCTGCGGGCAAAAAGCGGTAGAATGTGCACCGTGTGTTTTCCCTCTGAGGACGGTCGCGAGCAACGGTGGCACCGGATTGGCCACCGAAGCAAAAGCCCGTCTTTTTCGGCCCCCGGTTTCTGGGCTGCATTTTTGGGGGGCTGCATTACATTTTCCGCTGGCCACTGGATGCCATTTTTTTTTTGTTGTTGTTGTTGTTCGGGCTCCTTCTTGGCCTTTTATATTTCGCTGCTCGCATTTCGTCTTTTCGCCATTCCGGGACTTTGGGTTTCTTCCGTCTCGGGGCGTTTTATTTCGACCGTGAAGCAATCAGTCATCGTCATCGGCCAACACAATGGCATGCTCGGTAGCGTCTATGCAGAGGACTTTATGCTCCGCCCAGTGTGAGTCAAACCGATGTCAACCCCCGATGTGATGTCCGTGCCGGATGGGAAGCGAAAAAGCGAACGGAGCAAAACCGGGCCATATGCCGGTGATCGGACGGACGGAAAGTCCCTCCCAGATGATGCGCTGCATGCACATGCGGGGGGGATGAACAAGGGGGCAAGCGTGAGCGAGGGCTGCCTTTAATATAATAATAATAATACACTTTATGCGCGTAAGCTTGTCGCGATCACATTCCGTCGTTTTCCCCCTCGAGCCGGGGACATTCCGGGCGATGAGATCCCGGGGAGTCAACCGTCGCAGTCGCAGTGGTGTGTAATTACACCTCGATAGGTACCGTACCCCACCGGACGCACCCCGGGGGCCATTTTTCTCCCCCCCCCCCCCAGTACCCAAAGCGGTGGGTGAAAAACCCTACCATCATTGTCCCCGGAGGATGCAAACGGCGCCATTGCCGTTCGATGTCTTCGCTGGCAGCTTTCGCACCGGTTTCCATAGAACACCTGACGCGCTCGCAGGCTCGATCGTGCGCTCGATCAGGCGACAGCGCACTGCTAAACGTTGATTTTCCTCATCCATCATCCGGTCTAGAACGCGGTCCCGGTTCCGCGGGAGTCATTTGCATATCGGGCTGTTGCGCACATTCCAAAACTGGCAAGCGTCTCATCACTTCGGCCGATAACTTATCGGACGGTTGGTTAAAAGATGGGGCTTGAATTATTTTCCCCCCTCCCAGCCAAGATCGATGATAAATAAAATGGAATAATTATTTTAAAAACGTTACGCTACACTTTGGAAAGCGATTTGTTTCGTTCGTGGGCTTTTGTTTGCTTGCGCTTCACTCGAGCGCACCATTAATTTCAGATACTGTTAGCATTGATTCGCACAGCTCATATTCATTAGTTGCTAATTTTATTGGGCAAAAATAAATAAGGCAAAATAAATAAAAACACGCAGCGCTGTATGTGAGAAGATCGCTCAAAACATCATCAATCATACTTTCCATACATACATTGCATCCCCTGCGCTGCGCAAACAAAATGGCTTCCATATGGCAATGAGCTGCATGTCGGCAGGGCAAGGGATCGGGCCGGGGTGTTGGTGGCCGACCGGGGGTTCACATTTGCAGGAAACGGTTATGCTTCAGCGGGGTTCAAAAGTGCCAGCCCCTTCCATGTAGTGCTGGAGCCGTTATTCGTCACGGTCTACCGGCAAAGCGCATCGCACGTCGGTTGCGATCACCGGCAAGCGTTGTTGTTTCCCTGCACCGCCGTGGTGTGTGCAATGTTGAGTAGCGAAAATATAAAAATTTAACATGCGGCCCGATGCCGTGGTATCACTGTGCGATGCGATGCTAATTTCCGCTCGCCTCGTTCGGTCGCCGGAAAAGGGAGGAGCGATGAGAGTGTGCTAAATTTTAATCCACTCAGGAAGCCCGATGAATAATTATTCGATTTATGATGGAGTTGCAATGGGAAGGGAATGGTGCAATGGTTGTCAAACGGGCTTGTTTAATTTCCAAGCAGCATAACCTATGACTAACATCTGTGCTATTCATGGTACCCACGTTCAGAGATCATGTACTGATCATGAGATCATAATATTTGTTTCATAGCTCTTCTTTAAAAAACTGTGTGCAGAAAGTACACAGCCATGACATTTTGTTTTGCCAATAATAAACTGTTACTTTTTTTAAATAATTTAATTTGGGTCAGATAAAACATGAACTGGTTAACTTTTCTCATACTAGTATGCAATGCCTTTTATAAAAACTTAACAATGTCGTATCTTAAAACTGATCGCTTAAAACATATTCAATCTCAAAAAACTTTAATTAGTACACTCATCATATATGAAGAAAAAATTAGTTACTCATGAGCAAGCAGAAAATATATAAATAAGTTTTTTTCGCTGCTATTCTATTCGTTTACCTTCGGAAATTCTTTTTGAATCTTTTATGTTTTGGATCAGCAAATTCAGCATTATCAAGGCTTCATGCGTGCAAAGAGTTTTTCTTTTAGGAAAAAAGGAAGAGTGAAAATTGAAGTAAAATGTGATGAAACGATTTTATTTTTACTTACAATTACTCACTGTTTAAACGACAATTTTTTATTGCACGGTGTGATCAAGTTTAACATTCGACTATTAAAATACTAGCAAGTATAAGCTTTACGTTTTTCATCGTAACAAACTTTAGTGGCATGAACTGAGAAATTAAGCTCTATGTAAAAGTCTCATTTAATTTTTCCAAAAGTTAAGTTCATCAAATCAAACAAGAATTCAACTAAAACAATTTGTTTTAATTGACCAAGTTTTATTCGCATCTCATCATCACAGAAGATGGGAAAAACATAGTCGCAGCATTTTGAAACATTTTTCACAAGGTCTGAATTCATTTTCATTCTTAGTCTATAGGAAACTTTCATAGAAATATTTATTTTATGCACCTACTTTCTTAGCAATTTTACTTATTTTTTTAACAGGTATACATAATTAACGTGAATCAGGACAAACCCGAAGAAAACCACGAAATTGATTACACAATACACAACTAAATGAAAGCGTTTCTTCCATCCGAAACCGCCATTCTGCGTGGAAAGTCATCGTCGGCTGCACTAAGTATTTTAGACGAAGGGAAAAAGAAACCTGCAGCGAACGGGAAAAGGAGCGGGGAGGTTTACTGGAAAAAATAACATACCATTGCATACTGAGTGCTAGAGTTGCGTTTATGTGTGCGTGTCTGTGCTTCTATATGTGCCCTCAATGGCCCTTAAATTCATCCGATTGCCAAACAAATATTCTCCCTAGGGTAGAGTCGCGACTTCCTTTGCACCGTCGGCCATGTTGGGGCTCACCATTTGTGCACCATTTCGGTCTTACTTCTTCCCTACCCTTCCGCTGCACACCAAGTGAGTAAGCATGAGATTTTGTACCCCTCACACCACCCTTCACCAGCTGCCCCCGCCAGCGACCTGAGAACGATCCTTTATAACGCGACGATCATTCGTCGCCGATGTCATCGTCGCAATGCAATGTTAAACTGCCGGTTACTGCCGGTTGTCATCACCACCGCCAGCTCCTCGCGTCGGCCATTGTTGTTAATTATTTTTATTTCATTTTCCTCGGCGCGATTCGGGGTTGCGATTTTGTGTGTCCATCATTTTTCCCTCATTAGCTCTGGATATATAAACTCATCATAACCGAACGCATACCGCATTCGTCACGAAAGCAGAGAGGAACCGGTGGGGCGGGGCCATCACCCTCCCCAAGCCCTCGTTCTCCAAACCAAAAGAAAATGCTCCGAGAGAATGCACTCCGCCGGGTCTGTGTGCTATTTCGGGTGTAGCGTGGCGGTTCCAAAGGGCCAAAGTGTAACGAAGAACTTCAATGCGTCGGCAAGCGAGCAACCCCTGCTCCCGGGCAGGCGTTCCGGCGTCGAGGGAGCTTCCCGCTGGCAGCAAAACAACATGGCACTTCCAAATGAAGTTACGTGTGTCCTGCAACAGCAGCCCCGGCTCAGCCTCACCCTCCTCCCGGGCTTCCCATCCCGGCCTTACCGTACCATTGCCGTACCAAAAACCGAAAACATTTCAACGTTGCTTGCCGAAAGTTGAATGATGACATTTTATGACGAAGAATTCTTTTGATACATTTATTTCGATGGACTTCTTCGGCTCGATCCCGTTCTTTCCCCGGCTACCCATTCCTTTCCCCGGGTCGTAGGAAAGCGACGCACCGGAATGGTTCGTGATGTTGATTTGGTTGATTTTGTTCGTTCCCTTCGCTTGACTTTCATTCCTTCCGTATTCCGCAAAACCTTAAGGAGCGGTTTTGCTGGCGACCTGCATCGCACTCTTGGTAGAAGCCTAAATGAAAAAAAAACGGGAGAAAAGAAATTACAAGAAAAAAAAAGAACGCAAACTTCCCGATCCCGATCTTTGCGAGCCGTTGTTTGCAACGGCGTGTCGACTTCTGTGGACTCATTTTCGCTCTTATTTCAGCATCGCGGATCGCCGGGCGTGGAGTTTTAATTTTTTCCCCCCTCCGCGCATGTTTGTTTGTTTGTTTGCGGATTGTATGTGTGTATAGCTCCTTTTTTTCGGTCGCCGCTCGACTGGCAGACTAGCTGGGTGTCTGGCACGGGATAAGAAAGGGCAAGGAGGAGGTAGAGGGGGGGGTGGCAGGTAGGCTTATGCTCGTCCTCGTTTCATGCCCAGCATGATGCATTGTGCCCGGTCGCCGGAGCCGGTTGCCGTGGCCGAGAGCCGCGCACCAGCTCGCTGTGCTAAATACCTGTCCACTAGGGATTCCAGTCCCTAAAGGGAAGCGATTCAGCCCGCTCACCCGCTTTCTAGCCCCCCACGACTGGCACCTTCCTTCCTTCTTCCTGTCACTGAAAAACAACGATCCCGGCAACCAAAAGCCACCAGTTCCACCCCGAGGCCAGGTCGTTGGGGTTTTGTGATGAATTAACAATTTAAAGTGAAAAGCGTTGTGCCTACAGAGCGAAATGTCACAACGAATTAAGATGAACGTGTTTGGAGGTGGAGGGACCAGAACGGGCGCGGGGCGAGGAAATAATGGACGTGGTTTGGTGCGGGGAAGCTGCTTCAAGCGAGCATTCACCATTGCACATGCTTTTCGGTGGTTGCATTAAGAACCATATTGTCAGGAAGCAAGAGCGAGAAAAAAGTTCAATGTTATATTTCAATTGTGATACTTATATGTTTATTTACTTTCATTTAGTTTTTTTCCTCCTCCAACTAATATAATTCTAACTTACTTAGATCAGAAAGTACAATGCTGAAAAATTCTTCTTATCTCTTCAATATATCCTAGGAATTGCATCTTTTATTTTATTCCGTCTTATTTTAGTTACATATATCTTTTCAACATTATTTTGAAGAACAATTGTTCAACGCCCAAGAAAACAAAATTAAAATTCAGTATTGAATTCAATCGCTCCTATGTCAAATAAACATAGTTCAATAAAGTTTAACTTAGATTAAAGAAACGTATACGTAAGTGAGTTAAACTTAGTACAAAGAATACAAATAGATAAAAAATAGTACAGAGAGAGAACAAATGAAAAGGTATACACTAAAGAGTTGTAGTACAAATATAACATGTCGGCCTACCCTAATTACGAAGCTTGTGGACAGTTGTTAGACTTGGCATATAAGATCGCAAAATGCAAAGCGGTGAGAAGCATTGGTATTGTTTTGAAGAAAAAAATAGAAGAGTATAAAACAAGCATGTCGAAAGTTGAGATGATAGTCAAACTTGAACAGCTTAATATGAGCAAAGTTGATAAAATTAACATTTTAGCAATACTCGCCAACTGTAAAACACTTTTTTATAATATGTAATTCACGTAATGCTAATCTAATTTTCAGGCTAAGGATTTTGTATAAAATATATCAAAGCTTGTTCTATTTTTCAATAACATCTGGTACGACTCTAGTTCTCATTGTCCATCGGCGCAATGTGGCATACAAAAACTAAACCAAACCATCTCTAGGCACCACCGGTAGACCGTCTTAGATTCCCGAGGTTCGGCACCAAATATGTACGCGCGGCGCATTTGCGCGATCATTAAATATCGTCGCTCAACGAGTCGATGAAAATAAAAGTCAATACTCACTCCCCTTATCCCTCCTTACTGAAGGCTTTTCCCCCGCCTTCACGGGGTTAGGGTGGGAGGGGGACGCTGGGGTGAGAGTTATTAATAGACTTTTCGGGTCAAGGCACTGGCCTTTAGATCGACTTTGCCCTTTTTACCGCACACATACACTCACACACGTAACGATGGCCGTTGTTCGTTGTCATTCATTTTGGAGCCACATTTCGGTTCGGTTTTTGATGTGGGCTCGCGAGGCGATGCCACGATGGCTGCTGCCGGAGACAAAATAGCGGCGTAGAGCGTACGAACCATTTCAACAGCTCACGGGCCAGAGAACCCCCCGTTATCCGGCCGGTTCTAACGCCGCTCCACCGAACTCGATGGCTCGGGATGGCATTACGCGCGAACAATCAATGCGCACAATGCGCACAAGAGCGCAATCGCGCGCGCCAGGAAGACGGATTTGCTCCTAACAAAGATTAATGTTCCGTCTGCCTTTCCGCCCGGTGGGGAGAGGGGTGGGTGGGAGGGCAGGTGAAGACGGCCGCTGGAGATGAGTTGCTGAGTAAATTAGAAGATGATACCCTCCCGGAGCTGGGTCCGAATGGGGCGAAAAAGGGATTCGGCTTTTCGAGGTGATGGATTAAAGTGTGACTGCTTTTGGATGTGCCCGTCGGTGTGTGTGTGTGTGTGTGTGTGTGTGTCTGTAGCAACATTGATGAATCTTCAAAGCACCCCCAAAACACGATGGGTGAAGGAGTTGTTGAAAGGAAAAGATTCCATTCGGCGCATTCGGATTGGAACGTTTTTATCGTGGCCGGGACAAAACGGCACCGAACAAGAGACGAACGGCGCGGCAACCTGGGTGGAGGTGTGGATAGGATCAATGAGAACGTTCTTTTGCATTATTCCGGCACCGTGAGATTCGTCCGTGCGCGTGAGAGTGTTCGCGGCACGAGTTCGGCCCGAAAAAAGCAAAAGCGGGTTGAATAGGGATTTAATTGAATTTAATAATCTTTATCTCGCGCCCGGAATGCCGCGCCGAAATTGCGCCCCGGAAGAGATAAACACCGGGTAGGACTTTTGTGTTTCCCCCACGGCTCGAAACGGTTCGTTGGTACGGCGTTGGTTCTACGCCGCAAACGAGGATGATTTGCATGAAGCATTACAATTGTGTCCTTTGCTCAAATAAGGTATGAAGAGGAATTATGGATTTGATGGTGATGGCGTTTTCTTGTACAAGGAAATCGCACTCGTGTTTGATCGGAGAGTTATGTTCAACGTGGAATCAATAATAGAATGGTATGTGTTAAATGTTATTATTTTTCGTTATATTAAGTAAATAATTCAATTCTGTTTAGCATAAAATTTCGATGATGATTTAATTCCCAAAAAATCACGTTAAATTAAAGCACAATTCAAGCGAACCCAAAAACTTATTCATTAAATGGAAAATGTTTGACTTCAATTCGAAAATGAAAGGTAAACCAACCAAGAATAAAGAAACGTTAATAGAGGATTCGTCCGCTTCCAAACCAACGGAAATTCTTTCTTCGAGAATAGATAAACTCATTCCCTCTTCTATCGCTCGGTTCCACCAGCGCAAGATCACATGTCCCTACATCGTGGCTACATATGTTCCTCTTCATCGATCTCACTGCATCGCAATTCCCACCCCTTCTTCATCCCCAACCCACCCCGGTGCGATATTAGCATAAATGCTGGCGGGCCCGAAGAACATCGTTCGATTCGCCCGCTGCCCGGTGTTTCGCGGGGTAAACACTTTTAAAACGATTGCTACCGCCTTGCGGTTCGCTTGGCCGTGTTTTGCATTGCGCACGGAGCAATAACACTAACACCCTTGGCCCAAACGGCTACGCACACTAGGAGATAAGACCTGTCGTGGGGCGCGGTGTGGGATGCGACTCTTGTACGACTTCTTCGACAGTAAACCGGCTCCGACTGGATCTCAGTTAGCGCTTTTTCCGCGAGCTAGGGGTAGCTTCCAGCGTTTGGCGGCTCCTTACACGGAGACCCGGGACTCTGGCCATGATTGACTGCCGTTCGCGCACGGTGCGATGCAAACTTTCCGGGGCCGAAACAAGGATCCATCCCCGGTTTCGTAAGGGAACCGCATTGAAACATATGCGATTATGATTGTACGATTATTATTTTATTTTCTTCCCGTTCCTTCCAGCGACATCCGCTGGGATTTGTGTGAGTGTGCGGCGCAGACATAGCTCAATTCGCTGGCCGGCTTGAAGACACCTTCCGCAAATGGGATGGGGGGAAGCCGATTGCAAGTCATTGGCTTGATCTATTGACCATCGGTGCTTTGCCGTTTCGCGTGCAGAAAAAGAGCCGGCAAGGCATGGTGAAGGGGTACGGTGGGGGCGAGGGGGTTTCAGCAAAAGCCACCGACATCGATGTGTTTTGCGCGGTTTGATCGATTGGACTAGGCCGGAGCCTCGTTCTAGCCGCGAGCTCGCCAGTGGACAACCCGTTGGATGTCGCTGTTAGGGACGATCGAACCGGCTTACCTACCACCGGTAGGTGAAGATTCGTTTGCTGTTGTGGTAGTAGCAACACACGGAGGCCTTCCGAAGGCAAAAATGCCAACACGATAAATCACTGAATGACGGGTTATGGTTCATTTATAATTCATGCATCGTCCACCGCGCTTGTGTGTTCCGTTCGCCCTGGTGCGTATCGAATGGTGATTGCTGAATAAATGAGAGGAAGAGGGGGTTAGGTGTGGTATGGCAACCCACCCGGGATCATCGGCCACCCCGGTGGAGGACGGAGGTGAAAAGCAGCAGCAGCACCAGCGAACCTCTAACGCTTCCGCAACAAAAGACTTCACCAAGCGACGAACCTTACTCGCTTGGAAAAATTCCCTCCTTCCGATTGGTCAGTGATCGATCGTTACAGAGAGAAGACGATTCTTTGGGGTAGGAAAAACAGAGAGAAGAGCACTCACTATCAACGGCACAGTTTAGCCAACAGAACCACCACAACGGTCCCCAAGGTCGATACAAAGTTGCCACCGAGTGCCACTCGTCACCGCGACCTACAGAAACAAATGCACCTCATCAACACTGCCCGCATCACTCACGCTGAACTACCTTCCCGGGGCGGGAAGGTGGGACCAGTTAGGCTTGGAAATACTCCAAAGGACACAACGTTGCACTCTAATGCGGCGCCGTTCGCCAAGGGTCGAGCCTTCGAGGGTCAGTCATTGTATGTGCTTGCGGAGGAAAACAGCTCGATTTATTCCTGCCAGAGAACGTGTGATGGTTCGCACAGGAAACCATTCATGGAATTCATCCACGGGGACAATCGATTCCCGCAAATTGGTTGACGATAATGGTCACACGCTTCGGCGAGTGCGTTTCAGCCGATCGAATACCTAAGCAGGCACTATGGGAATCATCTAATTTTATTTGTTCTTCATATATTTGCTTTTTAAGTTTACCAACCTTAACTTAATCAATCAAAATGAAATTAAATTTGAAATGAAAGCACTTAAGAATTAAAAATGAAATGCAAACTGCATGTTTTATTTTTATTTAATGGTATGGCCTTAAGTAAAAGTTTTGTGATGAGAATATTAGACATTAAGATCATTAAGGATATTCCAAAATGAAAAAAATACAAATTTTCCTGAGAAATTAAAAAGTTTAAACCATATGTCTGTTAGTAAAATATTGAAATACCTATACAATAATATTAGATTTTTAAAATTAGTTTGTTTGATTTTACCATGAAAGCATTGGAAAAGATACTGTAAAGATGCATCGAAATTATTGACATTTTAAATTGTTGCCAATAATTCGTATGGAATATCAGTCACAACGTTTTTAAAACTGAAACCGACTCCAATAAAAGGTCATATTTCAAATATATTATCAAACAACTGATCGTCAAAGCTTCAGAAAAAACTCATTTTTATTGTTTTTAAAAAGATCTCATAAACATACCTTGAAGGTTTATTTGAAGAAATTTTAATAAACTACATTCTGTAAAGTTAATATCAAAACTAGCGAAGTTTCCCACAGTACTTCGTTATTATTCTTGAGAGAAAAACTGTACAAACGGTTCCATGAATCGAACGCGGACGACACTTTGCCAAGGCTCCTCGGTTCGCCAAAATCTTCCACCATCCATCGCAACGTGCGAATCCACCCGAAACCCGGGTTGCATACTAATAAACCCCTCCAACCACTCAACAAGCCATCCATAGTCCATCCAACTTCTTGGTAACGTGTCTCTCCACCCAAACCTCCCCGGGAGGCTACCGAGCGGTTGTTTAAAGTGTCAAAAGTGATTCGTACGCGTTGGTGGTTTCGAAATCACATCGCGCACGTCGCCGGAATCGACGCAGACGCAATCGTTTGCTCGCCCCACCGCAAAACAAAAAACAAAAACAAAAACCATCCAACACAATTTCCACCGTCTTTGGCTTGGTTGAGTTGAAAGAAGATGTTGGGATTTTTTTTTTTTTGCGCAAACGGATGAATTTTGCCGGCGGCGCAGGACTTTACCGGATAATCTTTTCTAACGGAATCCTTGCTGGCGGTGATCGCACAAAAGAAAGGATTTGCGGCGAACCGTTGGAGCCTCCCGGTCGCGGAAGGCTTCAATTTATCAATCAGCAACATTCTAAACAAATTGAAGGTTAGCTAAACCCCCGTTTCTGGCGCTCCACGATATCGGTGTCCCGGCAAGGCAAGGCGAGGGACGCGGGAGGAAAGTCACAAACCGGGTTGTTTTGCCTCCGGTTGTCAAGTGTGTTGGTGATCTGGCTTGCACCGGCAGCGGTGGTGGTAGTGTCTCGCCAACATCGCTCGAGCATATGCTGTGGCAGACTTTTGACGAGAGGCCCATAATTTACATAATTGATTAGTGCGCAATCTACCGGTGCGATCCTTTTGCATATGGCCGCCAGGCTGAACAGCGGCAGCAGCAGCAGCAACAACAACAGTCTTGGGCCCCGCTGTCGTCTTGAGCAGCATCACACAACAGAGGGTTCGAATATGGTTTATAAAATATTCTAAACCAGAATGCGCTCGACCGATCGCTGATCGATGGCGCACCGCTTCCTCCTGTTCACCGGTTCGTCAGCAGCCTGCGGACATTTTGAGGCTCCGTCTCCGAGATCGATCCCTCCGATGCCGGCGTCGATTCCGTGCGAGATCATTCCTTGTTGCTGCATTTTTGCAGTGAGAAAAACGGAAAGGAACCGAAAGAAACATCAATCCAGCGAGCATTATGCAAATCAGAACACTTCTGCTGCAGGTACATACATTTTCTTCTCCTTGTCAAGGGGAGGGAAGAAAACCCGGGGGTAGGGAGGGAATAAAGGATGCAAAAGGTGTCTACAAAGGCACCCTTCCTGGCCGCACACACGCACTCATACATGCATCCAAGCTAGTCGTTTCGATAAAGATCAAATAATTCACCAGATCGTCGTGGCTCAAAAATGCATTCACCATCCTCCCGGGGTCCTCCCTTCCCCTCCGCTAACCGCAAGGCTTCAACCGGGCACCCTCCTTGGGCCTCCCTGCGCCCCAACAACCTCTTTCCCGAGCGCCCATTGAACTTCCTGTTCGATATTAATTTCCTTTCGCCGGTGCAACAAAATTTCGGGCCTTCCTTCGGCCGGATCGAACTACACATACACACCAACACGCACCCGATCGACGATGCGGATCGACGAACTCGATAAATCTTACTGCTGTGGCCACGACACCGACCCCCGCCCCGTCCCTTCTCCTGGCGTTGGCCGGTGAAAAAACCTTTTGCGGTCCATCATGATGGACAGGTTCACTTTTCATATGCGCAGGAGTCGCACACAGGGGTGAGTATTTTTGTGTTGGGTCCCTCGTTTCTGTTGTTCTTTTTGGTGCATCCCTTTTTTGTGGTCCTACCTTTCGGTGCATTTAAATTCCTTCCCCTGTGCGGTGTGGAGGTCGATTTGAGCTCCGTTTTTCGTTCGCCCCCCTCGGTCCGTTTTGGTGGTCGGTGAACTGGCGTTTGGGTTATGTTGATCGATTAGTTGCACCGGCGTGTACAGCGTGCAGCAATGGTCCCTCTCCCTGGCCACCGATACTTTGCCCCCGCTCGTCCAAGCCCTTCGCATCCATTTTGCGTTTTGCAAATATCGTGTTTTACCCGGAAGGGAAAATGCGTAATTCTTGGGTCCGTCAAACTTGTTTTTCTTTCTACTCTTTTCCCTTGTTTTCTTTTTTTAGAACTTCTTCAGGCACGAAGTTTTATTTTTTGTTATCAAATTTTTTCAATGTTTGAAAGGAGTGCCGAGATGAAGCGCAAAACGATGACAGATTGGAGGAAATATTGAGTCGGTTAGGTTTTGTAAAATAGAAGATTGGTTTTGGATTTCAATTTTTTTAATTTATGTTAATGCAAATAAATTAACATACGACTATTGCCTGTCTGCATACACATTTGCACGCAATACGTAAATTGCTCACACAGAACCAATCAAAATTTAAACCTTTCGGAACGGATGAAACACTTTTGCCAAGGAAATTTCTTTCTACGATCAATCATTTTAATTTAATGATAACCAGTTTGGCTGAAAATCAATAATAATAGGATAAACTTTCGTGTTGAAACTGTACACAATACCTAAATAAATGGCATATAGATTGAATTCCCATTATTGATCCATAAAAGTCACCAACGACGGTGGATAAAGCAGATCATAGGCCAGCATTTGAATGGAACAATTCGCAACACAACCCAAAGGATACAATAAAACAGTTCCCTCTTTTAACTTCCCTTCCCCCGAAGGCAAGCGAAATAGAACCATAAATGTTAAATGGCACACCGAAGCGAATAGACCTTTGGATGACCAATTTGTTTGACGCACAGTCGATTTAGACCTAAAACGACTCCTGAATCGGAGACACTTGAACAGAAGCTACTACCGCTGGTCTCCGTCTCTTTTGCGCGTAACGATCGCCCGGAACCGATGGTCGGTGCACGGGTTTAACGATGCTTTAAATATTTCCGTCATAAAGAGTGCCATGCATGTGAAAAAAACGGGTGGCCGAGGGTGGAATCTAATCCTCAATTGAATAGCAGCAGGGACGAAGGGAAAACGAGCACCAACCGCTGGAGGGGGAAAAGCTCGGTGCATCATATTTATGCACCCACCGTAGCGGGTCGTTTCCCGCTGACGCTGATTAGCCGGCGGGTGAGATGGTAGCGTGGTCGTGGCAAAATGTCATTTACGTCCGATGCGATGCAACTCATTCCGAAACGGCACATTGGCACGGCTTTCACAGCCGAAGCTAGGGGATGCCGATGGAGCCGCTCGGACACTCTATCACTCTCGCCGAAGTACCGGGAAGTCCTCAAAAGCGTGTGAATATAAGTTGCTGGGTCGCGCAATAAAATGTTACTGCCTTTGCGGAGCCATACACATGCGTGCGAACTCCCGGCCTCCAATTTCACTCACGGTTCCTCAATATGTTTTCCTATTTCCCTCCCACCAGCAGATGCACCATGCTCGGAGGGAGTACTTGTGGTATGATTTATTTATTAGCAAAAGGTGCCCCATTCACCCCGCGGCAATGAATGCTGCGCCGTATTTTGCCCCACGAAATGAGCTTCCCTGCTTTCCGCTCGCGGTGGCCACCCACACAATTGGATGTCGCGGACAGTCAAAGGCCAGGCGGAGGCAAGGAGATGGCAGTAGAGTGTACCACCGCTTAACCATGACATTGACGTCCTTTCCATCAGCGAACCCACGGTGGCAAACGGGGTTCCGCGCGCTCCCGCAACTGTCGGTTTGATTGGTTTGAACTGCTGACCTACTAAAAAGAGCGCTGGCACTGGCTCCAACACACGGATCTTCCGGTGGACGCGAAGGTGGATCGATTGCGCCACGGTGCGAATGTCAAGCAAATAGTGACTCGAATGCGCGTCAGCGAGAAAGTCAACTAATCGCCTCAAAGGAGAAGGTCAGCGAATGCATTGAGGACTCTTTCTTTGAGCGAGATAGGATGGAGTTCGTTGGAGAATGTCGCAGCAAAACCAATGAATGTTGGTTAATGGATGTATTGTTTATGTGTTTTGCAATACATTTATCAACTAAAGGAAAGTGCTGAATACTTTCATATTTGATGATGATTATGATAATAAATCATCGCAGTTATAAAACAAACTTAATTGTTTTATTTTCATGTTCAAGTTATTTGTTTAAAAATGTACAAATAATGTTCATGTATTTTATGATATGAATTCATTAAGAAACTTAAAATGTTGATAAACGATTTTATTAATAACATATTGTGGAATAATTGTTAGAATCTGATGTTTCTCAATTCATTCACTCTTTCGTTCCTGAAATTATTTTGTCTCATTTTTTAAAAATAGCATAAGGTTTATTTACTTCTTTAGTTAGTTTACTTATAAGCGTAGTATGTAAATCAATTTAAAAAGATTGCTATTCGAAAAGAGTGTTTAATTTACACGCGAAGCTTTCGGGTGTTGAAAGATGCTTGCTTGAAACATTATAATTTCTTCACTGAAAACAAATACCAAACCTTCGATTAGCAAAGCAAATTAAATGCTAAACGTATACGACACCCTTTTTCCATTTGTACAACTTACTGTTTCGTGAATGATCCTTACAAAATGGTGGTTCAAAACATTTCGTAACGAGCTTTTTTTGGAGCCGAAACAACAAACTTACAGAATCCTAATGAGCGAATAGTGTCTAGCGTTTTGTATTGTTTTTTTTTAGTTTTAGCAACATTTTCGCTTAGCAATTCAACCTACTTTCGGCTCCGAAAGACGGCGACTGATCGGTTTGATGTGGCGGTAAATCTTATGCCGATGTTACTTTATTCAAATTTGTTCAACCGAAATTTGAGCACACGACAAACGCCTGCGACCGAAAAACCCTTCCGCGTCCCGAGGAGGTGATTTATGTCTCCGGTTTTGGGAGTGAAGTCAATGACGACCGGCTAGATTAACTTTCCCGGTGGTACGGTGGGTTTTTCGATGGTCTATTTTTAAGTGAAGACGATTTTTGTTAAATTGGAGTGGAATAAGTTGTTGTAGCTGTTTTATAAAATGTCTAGTTAGTAGCGATTTTTTAAAAGTATCCTAATATATTCCTCTTGTTATTTACTTGTAATGAAATCAAGTAATTGGTTGAAAAGGGAATAGAAATTAATCTAACCTTCCTAGACTCCACTTCCGCAAAACCTCTAGGTGGATTCGGGGAACCGGGTTCATATCTCCAATCTAAGGTAGCCTGCGTGTAAGACGGATGGGAGAACAAATATTTTCGGAGCTCTACAAATCTCTCCCGGCGCGGCCGCTCGCTCTCCCCTCATCCCTCGCCGCCGGCAGCGTGCAGTAGCGGTCTTAATTAGTGGTAGAAGGTTGTCACTGCAGCAAGCGGAGCAACAAATCACTTTACGCTTCCTTAAACGAGTG
>KE525346.1:316827-337982 GCA_000441895.2 Anopheles sinensis
GGGGGGGGGGCGAGGGGAGGGTGGCTTCCGTGACCGCGCCGAGGCGTTCCGCGCTGACGGAGTGTCACATTTGAAGCGCACGCGTGTACTTTCCCGTGCTCGACATCGATCAAGCGCTTCATGATTGATCGCTCCACCGAGACGTGCCGGAAACGGCGAGCCAGAGGGGTGAAACAGTTTGGGGAGCGGAGGACCGACCGATGGCCGGTGTGCTGCTGCGCCGAAAATGGCGATCGCGACACGATCACGTCACTTCGATCGCGTATCGCGCCAGATTCTGATCGGATTGGGCGAATCGGAATGGATGGAAATCGCTCGCCAGGAAATCGTACCTCGGAACCGAAAACCTGGCGCAGAAGGCAGAGCGACAAAATCACCATAAACATGTGACTAATTTGGGTTTCCCCTCTACCCCCCCTCTTCGGAATCCTCTTTCGTTGTCCGCTGCTCGTCGATATCGATCTAAACCGTGGTGAAGTTGTGAGTGTGATGGTGTTTTTGGTGCGTTTTTGTTTCCTCCTTTTTCTCCCCTTAGGTTCTTCTTCACCTAGAAGGAATTTGTCTTCGTCTCACGATCACAGTCGGTTCGCTTCTTCCGCTTCCACCCTTCCACCTTGTCTCGTTCACGTACACCCTTCTCACCCCTTTGACTCGCTGTTTCCGCTGCGGAATTTGTCATTTGCCATGGATTTGCGGCATTTTTTCATTTAGATTTTTGTGCGTGTGTGTGTGCCACGTCTTCCCCTTCGGCGGACGAACCATTTTGTGGCGGACAGATCGCCGCAGCAGATACCGGGGCCGAATATCGATTGATTATTCATGCTGAGCCGTCCGATTGCCCGGACGGCGCAATGTGATCTTCCTCCGGCGAACGAGAACGCGAGCGCGCGCGCCTGCGAATTTTTACCTCGCCGCATCGTCCGGTTCGGCGACGGCCCCCGGGCCGCGACCGTAGATTGCCATAAAATTAACCTCCAATAATCGTACCCGTTAGTTTTGTCACCGAGCGCTTTCCTGTTGATCCATCCGCCGAAAAAGTCGAGCGACTCCGTGCGAGAGGGGTTCGTCGCCTAGCGTAGCGAAACGTTTGTCGAGGGCGGTTTTTGAGTTTCGCTCCATAGAACTGCGGTGTATTTGTGTGTATTTTCTATGCGAAACGATAACTTATATTTAAAAACCGTACACAAAATTAATGCCATTCTCATCTTCCAATCTGCACACATAAATAATACCGCTTAGTAGTGGCAAAGTGAACGAATGTCAATTTCTTATCCCCGTCCCAAGAGCAATCCCCTCGTGCAGCTCTCGAGAAAATCTATTGCCTAATGCTGCTTTACGTTTCGGATCAATTTCCACCACCAGCGCAAGGTGTTGGTCAAAAGGCAAATTCTAGAAAGAAAAAAAAACAAAAACATTTCCCGCCTCTTACTTTACCCCGACGAACCTATATTTCTCCATCAGCATGTTTGTCCCGGTTGGCAGCTGAATTATATTTCGGGAGTCAATAAATATTGGAATTATTCCCACTTCAGGTAGCCACTTCATCCCTTCCTTGCCACCCGTCGGTCTAGGATTTTGAATGTCGTTCTTTTTTTTTTGATTCCGTTCGTAGAAAAAGTGGAACGAACCGTCAGGGTGCTTCCATTCGGGTACACCTCAGCATCCTTCCACGTTCGGGTGTGCGTGCGCACGTGTGTGCGGATCGACACATTATTTCCCGTTCGAATGAGCCGATAATTTATCATCTCGATACAGCAAAAGTTGAGTTCGATCAAATGAAGGCAAACAAAAACCCGGGGAAAAAAGAAGGCGCAAGGCATCCTCGAACAGTTGGCCCCAAATGGCTGGAGGTCGCGCCGGGCAGCGTGAGCTTTTGGCAACCGGGACGGGAGCTCGGTTCGGACGTGGTTGAAAAGCTCGGAATTGATTACCGCCAATTTGAAACAAAACTAGATAAATTTGATTAGCGTAGCGGAAGCGCAAAAGCTCTCCCAGGGGGGTATCCTTTTTCTTGGGTTAGAATTTACGAGGAGTGTGTGTGTTTTTTTACTCAAACATTGCTAAGGGATTGACTAGACCCGGTGAAGGACCGATTCGGCTGACCCCGTTATTAATGGCCTTCCCTGGTGGCCGAACGCCGCCACATGAATCACGTCATGGCGAAGGTTTTGGGGGGCTGGTAATCGCTAATTAATTATCGCTCAATTGGGCTGACCTTGTGGACCCACGGAGTTTGTTTCAGCGAGCCTTCTGTTTTTCGAAGTTTGTATAACTCGAAGAACCCTCACCCGAAAGGGCCTCACGGGACGAGCGTTTCATTCTTCGCCTTTTGACTTAACGCTATGAAAAATGATTGTTCATTTGCTAACGGGAACGGATCGATCGAACTTTCCACAAATAGTTAAGGATTAGGGTAGGGTTTTTGGCAAATTCGGTGTGCGCTCATGAGACGTGTCAGGAAAGTGTGCCATTTTTAATAGAAACTATGTTAACAAACTCGTATTAAAAATTGAACATCACACAACATGCCCGTTGGCGACCGAACCGAACCCGTAACAGAGACATTCCGACGGACCGTCCGGTCTGTCGTGTTTCGGCACCGTCCGGTTGGCCGTGTTTGCTATCGACGTTATCAGCTGCGATCGCCAGAATCGCGTTCCATTCCTTTCCGGGCGCGCTGGGCGTGTATTGTTTACACGCATATTTCATATTTCCTTCCACCTTCGCGGGGCCAAAGGTTTTGATGTCTCTTGCAGCGAAGTGGAAAGACAATACTAAGACTGGCAGCAAGCAGGAAAACAAGTTTCTTCTGCCGTTCGCAGGCGGAAAAATGTGACGGAAAAAAGGCACCGAAGCGGAACGAAAGCAAATCAAACCGGGATCGATGAATCCCGCGGAGTTTTTCACCTGTACAGGCGTACGCACCCGGAGGGGGATCCAGTAGAGTTAAATTTTTGGCAATCCTGTTCGTACGCTTCCCTTCTTAGGACTCTGTTTTTGAACTCATGCGTGTTTGGCTTTTAGATCGATCTTGATTTGATCTGTCGATTTTATGGATAAAGAAAAATCCTGCGTGTTACAATATCGATCATCGGTCCACGACAAACCTCACGGAGAGCAAATTAAAATTATAAATCAGATGCAAAGCAAGGCAATCTCCAAACTCTCGGCTAGAAATAGGTTAGCCATTCGTTTGTCTTCCTCGCGTCAACCAACGCTTTGGTGCAGTTTCTAAATTTTCTAATCTTCACATGACTATCCGATTCCTCGACGCCCGACACGCAGACCCTGAAACGGCCGGCTAACGATCGTGTCGAGGCGGAGGAAAAACAGCCATCGACAGCCGACAGCCGACATTGCGCGGAAACCGTCTTCGATTGCGGAAACCGATGCGGTGATGGTCGATAGCGGGGCCCTGAAATTAATGCAAATATCCTGTGTGCCATCACACAGCCGAACACTCTCTTAATCTTGGTCACATCCCATTCCCTCGTGCCAACGTCCCACACGCTCCACCCTCCCCGCCCCCTGTTCAGCAATTTGTCTCGTTCTGTCGAACCACTTTACGGGTATATCTTTCCCCTTGGCGTGTGCGTGTTGCTTCAACAAACGGCAACTTGGAAGCCGAACGGATCAACGATCCCCTTTTCGCCGGAGAAGAACCAGTCGATGTGGGCCAAAAACGGGTGGGTTGAAACGAGGGACAAGAGAGCCGCTGGGGGACAACAGTGTGCGCAAAACCGCCAAACCGCCGCACCGCATCTCCATAATAGTCATAAACTAGTCGATTAAATTGACTGGTTTATGTCCCATCAAAGATACTTCTCGATCACACCTTCGGCCGCAGCTTCGGCCACATAGTGCAGGTGATTTGCATAAATTTTACTATTTATTGAACACCAGAAGAAATGAGCTTCGCGTCGCGCCAATTCCGGTGGTTTTCTGTGCTTGAGTGCGCAAGCGGGCAAGCGAGCATAAGCTGCAAAGAAAGGGTACAAAATAGTAATAATAAAAACAAACTCTAGATGCCATCACCAGTGGGATCGGAGTATTTCGATCCATTCCATTCGATTTCTTGTTTTTTCCTTGCTCTTGATGGTTTCTTTGTTTTTATTTATTGAGTGTTGCTTGAAAGAAAAGGTAAAGTGCAGCAACGAACTCCAAGTGCAGCTGCTTCCGGTAATGTTTTATGTTTATTTTCCACCAAACGATGACAAACCAAAATCATTGAGTTGTTTAAAATATTTTTCAATAAAACAAATCCTCACACGAAGCTTGGAAAATATTTTATATCTCATGTCAACCGCTTTCATCGAGTGTCACATTCGGCATGCGATGAAATACATTTTCTTCTCGGCAAATCTATATCCTCCTGCGATCCTATTTCCTTCCTGCGCCCCCCACACCTGCAATGTCGTTCGTGCCGCAAAAGTTGCCCCGTTCATAATTGATACAAATCCGGCCCCGTCAACCTTCCGCCACTGCCACCATTTGTCAACGCCGCGCGATGAGAGAAGCGCGTGTTGGCTGATTTATTTGAAGTTTGCATCGTACCGCCGAAGTGCGCAATTAGTCGCCCGGATTGACAGCAAACGTTTGCTTTGCAAGTGCAACGGGAGGTTTTGCGTCTGCAAACGTGCTTTCACCATTGGGGCAGTTTTTTCCCGTTTGCTTCTGTGTGGGACTGAGTAAGATGGGAACCATGAAGGAGGGAAATGATCAATTTGTAGATTTGTTACATTTTCCGCACCATCGGGGAAAGAGGAATCGATCGGTGAAAAAGTGGGATGAAAAGTGCTAATCTAATAAAGATGAATTCAAACGATGGACGAAGCTGCTGAACAAAGCAATCAGAGCTGTCAACGAAGCCACCAAGTTATACGTCATTTTTTGACATTTCCTTGACGTGATGATAAGCGCACACGATCGCCGGTCGATCGAAGATTTTTTTCTCTCTCGTGAACTTGCAAGGAAAGGATCGCTTATTTTTTTGAAGCCAACCAATGCCGCAATCCCTCGCCGAAGCGCATGATCATTTCACTTTCGTTTCGGCTTCGCAGGCTCGCGGCGCCATCGCGTTGCGCCGGTATCGATTTCAGTGTGTGTAATGGCTTGTATCGATTTATTTATTTGCCGTTTTCGTCATGCGCGGGCAATTTATATCTGCCAATTTAACGTGCGCGCCCGAGGGCGCTAGGCGAGCGGAAAAGAGCTGGGAGGGTGCCGTTGTCGTCGGCGGCCTGTGGCATATGTTCGGCAGCATAATCATTAAACGATTGTCGTCTGTCTTGGGCCACGGTTTGCGGCAAACGATCTTTAAGAAAAAAGGGGAAGGATCACAGGAGTTTGGTGGAGTGGGAGGAAGGGAGAGTAAAGGCGAGGAATGGATATGCCTGCGAGCGCCCGCTTTCGAGCTCGGGTAGTAAATGTACGATTAAACGATTAAAGCAAACAACAATTATGCCGATATTTATGCTGCCTATCGTGCGGAACTATGTTTCGGTCCGATCGATCGGTTCGTTCACTAGAGCCTCGCGGGTATCGTGCGCCATTTTTCGGCGCGCGGGCTGAGGCGAGCTGAAAATTAAATAAATGGGTAACCAAAAACCAACAGACTAGCTTACCTCTCCCTTCGCCCGACCTGCGAGGGTCATGTGTCGGTAAGTGTACACGGTTTACATCGTGTTTTTTGTTTCTCTTGGACGGTCTTGGAGGGGTTTTACGGGCGATTTCGGTCACCAGCTCACGACTTTGATTCACGCGGGTTTCACATTCACGGGGAAAACCAACCAACCAATCGATTGACCACCCGTGATCGCGAAAAAGCGTTGCGCAACTCCACTTTTGCGCGGAATGGATTTGTTAATCCGACAACTAATGATGTGACGCTAATGGCGCGCTTGGGCTGCAGTTTCAATTATCTAGGCTGCTGAAAACACCGGGACATGTGTGTTGAGTGAGAACGGGTGCTAGCGACACTGATTGATGCAAGTTGTAGCAGATGTACTTCAGAAATCATTTATCACTAGCATGCTTTATGGTTTTAGTTAATTTACTTTCGTGAATTGGATTGAATATTTTCTTATCTAAATATTTCACGTGATAGATGCTTATTCATAGAACAGGTACTAAATCTTGCTTTTCTCTCTATACTTTTTCCCGTTGAGTTACCGCTTTCCTTCAAATTATGCGTGGGTTCGAGCTTTACCGTGGCGTCTGACAAATTGCTAATCAACCGATCGGAACGAATTCGATCCGTCCTAGGTCGGAATGAATCTAATTTCTGGCTTTTCATCTTCACCGATCGACCTGATCCTTCTGCCTACAACAGTGTTGCTCTTCTCTATGCAAAAACCGATACAAGTCATCCCTGCCGAAGTGACCAGTCAGCCACATTCCAAAGGTGATCCATAGCATTTAGGCAGGGACTGAAGCGACACTAACGTCTCCGGTGGTCCCAGAATGTGCCGACTTCCGGGCGGAGAATTGAAATGCAAAAAAAAACAAGAAAAAAACGGAGGAGCAAAACCTAATCCGCCAAAAACTTCACCCCGAGCCCGGAACGCCTAACAACCGTAAATCGTCACCAATTTCGTTAATTTCATTAGAATACGTTCGCTCCGCAGCATTCCGCGCGCGAATGGAAGTGGGCGGCACTTTGCGGTGGGCCTTTGCCGAGGGAAGAGGAGTGAAATAGAAAAAAAAACAAAAACACACCATTGGCAAATCAGTTCCCGCAAGTGTCGAAGAGAAAACCGGAGTCACCGAAAAAGCTGGGAGCGTCCCGGAAAGAACAAAGTCGTAAGAACGCGCAGGAAAAAGTCCGTTCCGGTAGGGTGATCAATCGGTCCAATTGTTTAGAATAGACGGCAAGAAGTCACTTGCAAACCCACGCCCCTACACACACACTCACACCTAGAGAAAGAAACACGCATCCTCGTGGAGTCAGGAAGAATAGCGTGGGAAGTGCCCGGAACGAATGGCTCTATTTCGAACGCATCAGCTAACGCGCATTCTTGCGGCGCAAAACGGAAGACTCCGGTGCCTCCGGAAAGCGGAAGCGACGAACCCCCGAGCAGTAGCGCGCCTTCTGATGACGCCCGGAGCCCAAAATTAACTGCCGATGTCATCGCCGGGAGGAAGTGGCTATTTAGAGTTGTGGCTTTTTAACGCTTTCCCTGCTGGACGGCCGCCCCCTTCCTTCGTCCGTCTCCTCAGACCGAGGCCCCCTTCCTCTCATTGCATTCTTTTAAACTCAATTTTCCGCTCCGTGAACTATCGAATATTCGGCAGGAACATGTTTAATTTTTGTGTGTGCTTGTGTGTGCTCACCACGGTCACCGTGGGAGGCAGTAAAACAGTACTTCCCTACCATTGTTTCCCTGCCACCTTTGGGCGTCCCCGGGGTAGGACGGGCAGGCCACGAACCCTACACGCGAGTGTGTGCGCATGCTCGCGCGCGCGCGTTCCCCCAAGAACGGAACGACGAGGATTGCGCCTTTGTGCTGGCGCAGTTTCCGTTCGATTCGCTCGCCGCGTGAATCGTGAATCGATCGATTTCGGCCACGGGTCGTTGCGGCACGCGGGCCTTTTGATTCCGAATTTCGGGCCACGGTTCACCATTGGCGTGGTCTTGTTTCTCGTTGCTTTCTCGTTGTTGTTGTTGTTGTTGTTGTCGCTGTTGTTCCGCTGTTTTTTTGACCCAACAGCCATTTTTTCAACGTTTTGTTCCGTTGCTCACCGACTCATTGCGCATTTGAGCGCCGACTGCCAGCGGGTCCCACAGGGTGTCGTTTAATCCGATTGAACCCCCGATGGGGAGGGAGCACCAGGATCGACGGCCAACAATGGGGTGGGCCCAGGGAGGGGGGGAGGGTTTGGCCCGAATCTCACCAGCTCGCCGTAGGATTCCGGCTTTTGTTTTGCCAATTTCACCACTTACCGGCACTGACCCACGTGCTCCAGTTCTTTTCGGAGTTTGCTCCCGTCGTGCACCGACCTGCCGCGTGTTTTTCCTTCCCGCCCACTGCCGCGGGAGCCCTGCTTTTTGATCGCCTGCCATCATGCCAGACGATATCTGTCTTTTCCTGTTATGAATATGATTTTTATTCTTCTTTCCCGCTCCGCTCAGGTAGTTCAGGCTTGCCGGAATGGGATTTCGGTTTTGTGTGTGTCATTCCGACCGACGCTTGCGTCAGCTCGACCGAAATGGTTTGGCGTAAGGTTTACCATTTAGTTTTCTTCACACATTCCTTTTCTTAATGTTTAATAAACGAGCCTAGTTGCAATTGTTGCGAGACGTGTTCTAATTTTTCCATTTTTAATTTAATTTTATGTAAAGTTTTCTTTTATTTTCTATTTTCTTATGGCATTTGTACCCTTTTATTTTGAAGCAAGTGGTACGCTTGAATCAAAAATGAAAATTCAAATAAACTTTAAATCAATATTTTCGAACTCTCCAATCCAATCATGTTTGCGATGATCATGTCTGCACCGAAAACAGCATGCTTAAGAAATCCAACCCGCAAACAAACACGCGTGCGTGCAGTCCAACCCGGTGACCTCACGCTGGTATGGTGCCCGATCGAGCAAAAACCCAAGCGCAGGGGTGAATCGCTCGCACCCCCTTTTGGCCGCCGGAAGATGGTCGGAATGTTCGGAGTTCGGAGGCGAATGTGATCTCGAACGTTGCCGCTGCCGCTGATGATGATCAATCCAGCTCCGATCTCCCGAGCGGGCCTGGGATGGATGGTGGTTGCTCAGATCGGGGCCCGCAACCATGTTGGCCAACGCAGGCCAAGCGGAATCGGGCATCGGCAAAATCCAATTAATTTCTGACACGAGCTTTTTCGCAAATATTCTAATCTATGTGTCAAACCGCCTCGGTGGGGGTTTGGCGTTGACGAGACCGCTGAGGGGTCAAGGTGGGGGTGCGGTGGAGGAAGGGGTAGAAAGAGGGAGCGTGTTGAAGCTGAGGCCGGGCCTAGCCTCGTTCATCCTTCGGAGCGCGTGGAACTCCGGAGCTGCTATCGGAACCATCTGATCGCTGTTCATCGATTTGAAGGATTTGGACGATCCGCAGGTCAGACGCGTAGGAACGGCGAACAAGGGAGGCAAGGAAAAAGGATTAAACTACTCCATCTTTTCAACAAACGCCAGCGCCAAACAAAATACAAAAAGTATCAAAAAAAAAGAACAACGACGACACCAACAACGGGTAGGAAAACTAAGAATACCTCATTGAAGACCGATCTCAGCGCGAGACTTGTCTTTCGTCGGTTTTGCTTCGTTCGGTGCGTCGTGCGTTTGCGCGTGATCACTTATGCTTATCTAGTTAGCACGTCCCATCTGCTTGGTCGGGCATT
Organism: Anopheles sinensis; assembly: GCA_000441895.2. Lineage (NCBI taxonomy): Eukaryota > Metazoa > Arthropoda > Insecta > Diptera > Culicidae > Anopheles > Anopheles sinensis. The sequence continues at coordinate 326,193 of KE525346.1, forward strand.
TTTCGGGGAGGGCGAGCTAGTTAACAACTACCCGACGCAAAGCTGACCGACTTTATTGTCCACGGCCTGTTGGTGGGTTTGCGAAGAAGGTTTCGGGGGAGTTTAGGGCAGAGTCGATTATGTTTGCTTACTTTGCGTACGTAAGATGATGATCGATCATGAGAATGGACCATTAGATGGTAGGATGGTAGGACATAAACATTGGAAAAAATAGGTTCAATGTAAATGACGTGTGGCTGAAAAGAGCCTTAATAAATTTCATAAAATAAAAACCAAAGAATTCACCGTTTAAACATTTTTTCAGAATTTTTTGATATGACATCAAAAATGTCAGGAAAAATTTGTGTGAAAGGAAATTTAATTTATGATTGTCTAACATCTATTTTTTATATGAATCTTAAGAAGAAGACGAATATCTATTTATTACATGATAAGGAAAGAAAATATGTTTAAAACATATTTTTCACGTTAAGGTGAAGAAAACAATATGCTGAATGAAATAAATAACAAAAAAAAACAACTCTGAACAGAAATATGCACGGGCTTGCATCAATTTGCTAAAAGAATTAACACTGATTTGAGGTCTGATTTGCTATTAAAAACATAGGTTAGTTCCGTAAGTTGTTCTGTAAAGCAAATAAAACTGATCACGATTTGTCATTGCAAGATAAGTGTACTTGCAATTTTCAAATATTTTGTTCGTTAATTTTAATAGTATTTTTGAAAGCTTTAAAACAATTTATCCCAATCTACATAATCTTTTACTTATCCAAGTTCTTTGAAATTTATTTTTATATTTATTTTAAATTTAACAACACTCTGAAAATTTTGAGATATCTTCTGTTTTTTATTTATTTATGATTTCTTTACAAGCCAGCACTAATCTCGGAGTTTCCCAAAGAAAAAGTGCCCTCCCAAATAAAGGCTCGCAAAGCGGAAAGCTCGAGCCGGTTGATGAGAGGCTGTTCGAATGTAAGCAACGATACGCGCAGCATCAAACATGCCCAGCGTTTGGCTAATCGGGCACCATCTCGATCGGACTCGATCAGGTTCTCATCGGGGCCCGATCAATAGCAGCCAATCATTGTGCAACCGCGGCCACACCTTCCCGTTAGCTTCCCGTGGGGTCCCCGCGGTAGGGAAACCTTAGGGGCGGAAAAATGGGAAGGATCGCCCTCCAAAGTACCAAAGTCGAGGCGTTTTGGAGGATCGTTTCTAGCACTCGAACGCGCTCTCCCGACACACCACATTTCCACTGCCAAGGGTAAGCATGAATGCTCGTCCAGTTGCTGATTGTTTGGAAAGCCCACCTCACCCCCCCAGAAGACGACTTCCCAACGCAGAAGCGCGAAACTCCATTGGCCAGCGCCCCGGCAGAGTTTGCGCGAGGTGTTAGCGAGCTGGACATAAAATGGCACATTCCGAGAGGGCGCACACCAGCATCGGTGAAACCGAAAGCGAGCGAAATTAAGCAACTCGCGCGCGCCCGCACGTGTGTGTGTGAAAAAGAAAGAGGTTTTTTTTGTTATAAATAGTTGCTTGCTGGTCGAAGGAAACAAACACAGAACCATCGATGAAGCGATGGATTATCCATGCTCGACCGGTGCTCGAGTCCGTTTTCTCTCAATCGCTTCATTTTTCTAGAGTTGAAATATTTTCAACATCCCCCGGGACGAACCTCCTCCCCCGGTCTTCCTTTTCCTTCATCATCGGCAAGTGCCAGAATGTGCGATGATCGAGTGGTTTTTTTTTCTTCGACCCGCGCAGCTCCTCGCTTCCTCACCCCCTTCTCTCACCGGAGGGTTGGTCGAAAACCACCGAAAATTCATAATAAAAGATGATAAATTATATCTCTCCCATTCGTTGGCCCACAAAACCGACCGCCCCACCATCCTCCCAACGCAGGGGTTTCCGATGGGGATCCCATGCGGGGCCTTTTCACTTCTACCACTTCCTCCCTCCATCTCGACCTCCACCACCCCTGAAGCTCTTGAACGTGGCACGGGTTTGAGATGATGGTTGCCCGTGTTCAAAACATGACAAAACATGACCCGCAAACAACGCACAATACTCCCCTTTTCTGCGGGGCTCGGTTTCGATGTTGCGAACAATTCATGCTGGAAGTGATTCGCTTTCTGTCAAGGTGCGATTGAGTTGCAAAAATTGTTCTCGGAGTGTTTTTTTCTCTTCTGCGCTCGCCAGAGATAGGGACAGTTGTAAATGAAGTAGAGAAAAAATTGATCGCGAAATTTAACGTCGATTTGAAGACATGCAAGAATGAGAATAGCTGAAATTGCCAGAAAAAAACAGATGTTAGAGTGAAATGAAAGATAATTACATTTATTTTTATAAAGCTTGTTTTTCAATATCTTCAATTAGAGTCTTATTGCACGAAATAACTTTTGCTTTGGTTATTTATTTACTTCGTATGTCTCCTTCTATTCGGAATAAAATAAGAATCTATTTGAATTTTCAAATAGTGGTAGAACATAGTTTTTAAATTTATTATCCGATTCAATCCGTCAGGAAAAGTCTGGGAATTGGTAAAAGCAAGCAAGCCAAAAGGAAACTAATCTGCAAAAAGTGCAACCCCGAACCGCATCCATCAATCTTGTTCAACTTTTCCAGCTTCACTGCAAAAGGCAAAGCTTCAGCAATTTCACGTCACGTCAGCTCGCCGTGGGATGGTCTTTGTTTACCCAACTGACTGATCCTTGCCGTCCCGTGTGTCCTTTCCTGCCAGCTTCTTTGATCCTACCGATCGCTAACGGCTTTTCACTCGGGGTTAATGTTTCGGGGATTAGTTTTCCTTTTTCCTTTTTGCAGCAGCAGATGTGCACGATCGATTCGATTCGATCCTTTTCCGATCGCTTATCTCTGAGCTGTTTAGAATTTGTGGCATCCCTCCCTTGGATGGTTTGCGTGCAGAAAAGATCGGACGTGAAATGGCAGTTTGGGTGAATTCGTTCCAACTGCACGCTCTCCTAGCTTTATGGGTCTATTTCGCGGATCGTTCGTTTTAGCCGGCTTATGCAGATGGGCAAGAAAAAACGGCAAATCTTCCAAGGAAGCATATATAAACACACACACACACACCCGAAGAGCGTGAACAACTCCACTCGTGGAGGTCCTCCGAGTTGTGGGCTCGGGGCAAAAATATCCAGTGGCCGCTGCCGCCACCAACGAGTGGCGAATCCTTCCAACCTTTCCAGCTCGCAGGCAGCAGGAATTCCGAGAGGTGATTAATGGGCGTTTTCAATTTCTTCATCTCGCTTCGTCGCGTGGGGTGTTTCAGCGTGTATTTTTTTTCTGGGGACACCCGGGCATTCCCGGGTGCTTATCTATGTTTCGATATTCTCGCTCTCTGTCGTTTTGTTTTTCTCAGTTTTTTTCCTTCTTCGGGGGTATTTGAGTGACGTCCAGCACAGAGCTCCGGGTACCATCATTTGCCCGCGACGCGACTTCTTTCTCGCGAGCGCACGAAAGAAAAATCCCACAGCAAATTAGCCCCTACTAGTTTCGGGGGCCTTTTTTTCGGGTTCTTGAATAGATCTAGCGCTAGCACCTCCCTTCCTTCCCATCAGTCTCTCCCTCTCCTCAGAGGACTGACGCGAAAAAAGGTTCATCTGCCGAGGCGAAACGGGCGAGCAAGCTGGTAGCTAAAGAAAACACACCTTTTCCCTTCGGTAAAATGATTTGTTTTGGTTTTAATTGCTTCTCCCTCCCACAAACAGGGCGACCAACATCACTCCGCACCTTCGTGACCATTTTTTTCTTCCTCTATCGGTTCCATCTCCGGCAAGAACGAAGATTGCAACGGAACGAAACAATCGCGCCCGGCGTTCGGAGCTTATCTATCGCCTCCTTTTATTTGCCAAACGCTTCGAACGATCCGGGAAGGAAGAGGGGGGGGGGGGGGTTTAAAAAGAAAGACGGAACCCGGGTGTGCGCCACGGTTGCAGTGTTTGAGAGTTAAGGACGACACCTTAATTTTCGGCTCCAACCAGCATCCCGCCCGAGATTAGCGAGCTTTTGTTTCGGGGCTTCGTTTGTTCGCTTTCTCTCTCACTCTCCTCCCTTGATTTGTTGGCCGAGTTTTAGGGACAGATTTATTTATTTATTTTTAATGTTTCGTTTTTCGTTCAGGGGATGTTTCACGGAGCCCCAGGGCTGGTTTTAGCATTCTTTTCTTCGGTTTTGTTGCGTTCGGGACGCAGAGTTTTTGGCTACCGGATTTAGGATGAGCCTTCTTCGCTTTCGCAAGATTTCCAAATCAACCGCTCCCCATTCCGTAAGCCCGGTGGCGACGATCCTTCCATTCCAGCGATCCTGTTGCGGGTTCGAAAGAAACGGAGCTCCTTCGGCGGAAATTACGAAACAAACTCTGCAGCTCCAGCATCCAACATAAAAAAACGTCAAAGTATCGATTTGGACATAAATCGTGTGCGCGACTTTTCGAGCGGCGATTTTTTTTTGCCAGGCAGACACCTCTTCCCTTCACCCTCCCCCTGCCGTTCAAAGTATTCCATTCCTCGGGTAGCAGACAGGCGATAAGGAAGTCGGACCGGGCAACCGGGTTTGGGAATATTTTCGGTAGCCCCCCCCCCCCCCAATGTTTCCTCCCGCGAAAAGGTCGCCGAAATGGTGAAAGCATTTCGCTGTACCGCCAGTATCGGACGGTTTTATCGGATTATTTCACCTGGTGTCATTAGTTAAGCTCGAAATCAATTTCAACGTTCCTTTGGGGTTGCCACATCGTGCCGGATGGGTTTGCCCTCCGGTCGAGGACGACCGACGGTGGGCAGAGATGGGGAGAAGGGTCAGTTTGCAGACACCGTTTTGCTCGCTTTCATGCTTCCGGTGGCGCAACCCTTCACAAAAGCTTTAATCAAACGTATTGATTTTTGGAGGAAATTTACTATCGTTAGAAAAGCTTCTTCTTATGATGAAAAGGGTTTACGTGGAGAAAACTGTCAATTAAGCCAAATCATTTCGATGCTAACTTTATCGATGATGTAACAGATTTAAAATATTCGAATTGAATTTATAACCAGATACAATAAGTTAATTAACCCAATGCTATGCATTGCCTCGTACCGTTAAATGTGATAAAGGTAAAAAGAGTTGGTCAAATGCATAATTAACGTCTTATAAAAAAAATTGGAAAAACAAGAGCAAAACAACTATCTTATCGCTTTCGTTTATACGACGAATAATTATGTCATTTCTTTTCGGATCTATTGTTAAAATCTACCGCTTCCAGGGTCCCTTATTTTTTAACCACTCCATTGGCGAACAATGTTATCTTGAAGTTGCTTAATTTCTTGCGATAACAGTTTTGTTTAAACTAGTTTTTTTTTCCAAAACGGTTCCTTCGTCAAACAGCCCCGTCAGAAATTGCCTCGTGCTTAGCGTAAGATGTATCCCAGGGCCATTTCGAACTCTCGCATTCTTTTGAAAGGGAAATGCAATGGCAGAAAACTTTACCCTAAGTGATCGCTTCATTCGGTGATTTCTTTCCGTCCGCTGGGGAAGCGGTGAAAGAGGAATGGGAAAGAAATGCAGATGCATTGTGTATTTTGGGGAGGAAAACGACAAGACGACCCGCAAGACGATTGGAGGGAACCAAAGCGAGAACGGGAACGAGATAACAGCCGCAATAAAACAGCTCTGCTCATATCTATCAAAACTGTGCGGGGAATCGGTAATAAATGTTTTAATTCCTTATCGTAGCGTCGTCGTCGGCGAAGAAGGTAAAGAGGTTGAAGGAACTGACGGCGCAAGAAAAACCACACAGGGGGATTCATACTTTGGGCTTCGTTTTTTGGAACCGTTTTCCGAGCTGGATGCGGGAATGCCGAAAGCAAAAGACACGATCCGGGGTTTGGGAACACATGCGGGGTAAGATTAACCAAATTTTTACCGAAACAAAGCGAAGCAACGAGAACGAAATCCAGAGCACACGGCGGTTTGCCTCAAGATGGACAGATGGAGAGAAAGCCAACATTCCTTCGCGGGAAGAACACAACTGTCGGGCGCAGCAAGCGAAAGAAGAAAATCCAAAAGGAAACCAAACGTCAATTGATAACTGACAGATCTGTCAAGGAGCGGGAAAAGTAGAACATAGAAAAAGAGTTCCGAAAAATGATGCCGAGCGATTCGGAAGCTTGAAGGATGGACAAACTTTTTGTTTTTCGATGGTTGTGGGGAGAATAGAAAAAAAGGATAGTTATAAACCGCATCCAGAAAAAACAGGCCCAGTGACACATTAATGAAAATCCCAGCAAGAGTTGGGAAGAGACTAAACAAAAGTACAGTAAAACGAGTTTGTTCTATTTTCTTCCCGCCACGGAGCAGGGGACGCACGGGGGGAGGTGGATTTATTTGGTGTAGATATTTTGTACGTACACACGTCGCATTCAGACGTTCGATCTGTTTCCCTCCCGGTTTTTTGAGCGACAGCCGGGGCCGGTTTTTGACAGGGACTCATATTTGACATTTTCCACTCCTAATCACATGTCCACCGTGGTTGTTCGGCGTTCGGTTTTGGGACGATCGGTTGGGAAACGGTTTCTCAAGGTGAGGAGTGTGTCCGGCGTCGGATAACATGTGTCGATCGCACCGAGAAGCATGTCGGCGGCGAACCTGGGCCGACGAATCACTGCCTTTTTTGCTTTGCAGCCGTGATTTGTGGCCAAGAGGTGCCCGGGACACGGGAAGCGGGTCAATCGGGCCCGGGCGATCGTTCATCAACCAGCGTGCGACGAGCACCGTCTTCAATGGATTTCACTATTTGCTTGAATAATTATTTTGGGGAAAACTGCCGACGAGCAACACTAACTACGCTTGCCGGGCCGGAAAACAATGAGTTTTTGCGTTTCTCTGAAGGCCGGGAAAACAAAACGGGGTCCGGAAAGAAAACCTAAAGCATCGACCCTCACCCAGCGGAGTGACAAAGAAGCACGATGAAGATATTTGTCTTCAGCCGAAAAAACAAATCACCCAGCGCCTGTCGTCTAATATTTTACATTCCCTTCCAACTCTTCCCCGTCGCTACCCCGTTTTTCCCCTCTCGTTGTGAAGACTTTCCGGTGAGTGTTCAACCGCCAAACCACGACGAACACACTTGGACACTTGATGGCAAAGGAGGAACCCGGCAGAAGGGGGAGGGCTATTTTTCAAAATTCATAAGTACGCCAGGGGAAGCGCGCAAACCACTCGAGAAAAAGGGCTTTCGGAGAAACCTCTCCCGGCCTCTAAACGGCTCTCCCTCGAAATGCTGTCCCGTCCATAACCGCAACCATAACCGCCCAGCCTCGCCCCTCACCACCAAGCGCCTCGCATCGCGGAGGTGCCCTGGAAACTCCTCAACCGCTGGCTTGATTGGAGGGAGGCAATCGCAGACGTCTCAAGGTCCCCCGCTGGACGCAAGGGGATCCGCGGAACCGAGAACCGAGCCGAGTTCAGCGCGCTAGGACGACAGGTTTCTCCTAATCCATCAAATTCAAGACGGGAGCCTTTTCGGTGCGACTGCCGCGTGTTAAACGAGGGTTAAATGCTTGTTTTTGTTTTTTCCCTAGCCCCATCTCTCGCTTTCTCGCTTCCTTGCTCTCCTGTTGTTTCTCGCTCACTCACCGTGCTATGGCCAGGGCATCCTTCAGGCTTCGAAGTGGACCGTCGGAGCCCGGTGTAGAGTTTCTCAGGAATCGATCCTACTAATCCTCCAACCTGCTGCTAGTCAATCAGTCCTAGCGGTGAGCAACTTGTCCGCTGATTAACGTTTCGTGGTGAGGGATTCTAGTTTTTTTCTCCTTCACCCGTGTTTTTAATATTTGCTTTCTCCTTGCTGATCGTGGAGAATTTCTTGGCCACCACTCGGGAGGTGAAGAAAAATGTGTTGTTTCCATTCGATGTACGGTCGTACCTAAGCGTCATCCGTACGGTGTTCGTTTTATTTTTGGAAAACCGAATTTAAATATTTAATGCCAGTTTTTTCAAGAAACACCCCGACTTTACCATTGTGGGAAGCGATGCAAAGCAAACAATTCTGGGTGGTGATTGAACATATTGAATCTGCATTTATCGATCGGCTTAGGTTTCAAACCACGACGCGCTAAACGCTCGTAACATAAACACATATATGCCCATCCGTTCCATCTACGAGCTTCCCTCGTATCCCGCTCAATTTCGGCCCATTCGTCTTCCGGCCTGTCCTCATTCTCGTTTCGGGCGGCCACTTGCCACAGAGATTCCCGCGTCCACGTACCGGGAGGGACAACTTTTCATTTCGCAGTTTTGACACCGTGCATAAATTAAATCTCGAACGGCGTACAGCACCACTGCTTTGGAAGACCCGATGGGCGAAGGGAGGGAACGGAGGAAGGAACGCTGGCTAGTGAGGATGAATTTTTGAAGGTCCAAAGACTCGAGACCCGAGAAAGCACCATGAAGTGGAACGTTATCACTGGGACGACGCGTTCGTCGCTTGTGCCACGGCGCAAGTCTCCGGTGCGTCAGCTCGCCGTGGCTTTCAACCGGGTTCGGCTGACGCTAGGGAGTTGATTGTGTGTGCTCGTCCGACAAAAGCGGCCGCTGCCGTGAGTTGGCTGTCGGGGTTATCGGCGGTGCGTGTCTGAACGTTCGCTGAGATGTTTGGTGCGTTGTAAAAATGGTTGTTTCGAACGTAAAAGAGCAACCATAAGTGACAACACTGTGTTTTCTATTGATACAAAGTAAAAAGAAGGAAACAACATTCTTACTAAATTGCTCCACACAAGCTTTTAAAAGTGAACAAATAAAAGAATCTTTTGAAATGATTATTTTATATTATGTTTCCGTATCAGTTTGCCCTTTTTAACGATTTGCCCTCCAGACTGTAATCGCTCTCAATTGGAAAAAGCACAACCTCAAGTGCACTGCACCGTTAAATTACTATCCATCAACTATGACGCGAGCAGTCCCTCCCCGAAGAGTCGGTCGAAGTTGGGGCTGTGACGTCCGGCGAAGCTCCGGTAGGATTGATGAATGTCTTTTCGAATCCCTTCCAGGAGAACGTGACGTGCGGACGGAAAAGGGCGGGACGGAGTGTGTTTGACGTTTATTTTGTTGCGAATCTACTTCGCAACCGGAAGACCGGTGCCGAGCTGCACCGAAACTGCATTCTACCGGCCGTGGCTGCCCGTGGTTTTGTATTAAATTCGCATTAATTCCCATTCCATCAAACTGCGTTGGCCCGGGGAGGCAAATTCGAGATGCAAGCGCACCCTTGTGTTTGTGCCGTCGGAAAGTCCGAGGTCCGGGACGGTTATGTAAAGGCACTCCTGGCGGTCGGTGCTCTAATTCTGCTAGCAGGAAAAAAACGGGTCGTCCTGCTGCCGGTCGCTCGCCAAAACTGGGCGTCCGAGGACGATGATTGATTAGCTCGCAAGTGCCCAAAGGAAACCCAGCCAACCGGCCAACGAAGCCGATGATCAAGCGCCCGGGATGGCAAATTTTGCGCAATCTACCAGCACCAGGCTCGGTGAAAGGGAACGGATGGTCGGTGTGTGTTCGAACTTATCCCGAAATCCTTCGAGCGTTGAACGCGCCAAGGATTACGGACAGCATCTTCCTGATTCGCTCCGAAACTCTTTCCCAGCCGATGATGCGATTCGCTAAAGGGGGCCCGACACATATATCACTACTCTAATTGCAGGCCAACACAGTCGAGTTCCTCCTGGGGACGGTCCGCAAGGGTTGAGAAGCCAACCCCGACCGATCGCATGAAAAATGAGTACTTGCATCGAGCGATTTTGATTGACGGCTCGAAATGCCTTTCCATGAGAAACTGAGGATGGTTTTTGGTGAGATTTATTTTTGGATGGAAAAAGAGTTCAACGTATCTTGTTACGGTTGAAAACAAAAACCAAGACCACTCCTTTTCGGATCATCTTATTCTGTCCTTAAATTGGACGAAACAGATATTTTTTCCGATTTTGTTAAGAAAAGAACCTGCTGATGAAGTTGATTAATCAACATCTGAAAAAAAAACTACAATTTCATACCGTAAAGACGTTCAAGTGTTAGTTTATGTCTGTATTTCTTGGTAAAAAGGGTATTTTTTGAGTCAAATAGTTTAATATTTGATAAAAGTTGGGAAGAAAACACTCGCAATGTTCTTGAGAAATTCTCCAGGCGGCTGTTAAGATATTAGTTGAATTTTAATAAAGTCCTGTCTTTGTTATAAATCTAAGCCACTACGCACGTAGCATTTCATATGACAATTTAAGGCAATGATCGTTTACATGAATAGTTAAAAGTAGCAAAAAAAATTACTTAATCTACCACATTCAAAAAGAAATGAAATATAAAAAAATGTTTATTTAAAGTTTTATCTCGAAAGTACAATTTTTCATGTTAATTTGATAGAAAAATAAACATATAACTAAGATAAAAAAGAACTATTCGTTACTAAAATATTTAGAAATTAAACTTATCGTTGCAACTAAATAAGGCGATTCAAAATAATTTTCATGAAGATCGTTCTCAGTCTTCAAAACCAAACAGTCGTGAAATATTAGAAAGGCAAACTTCCATAACGGCAAACGGTCGCTCTGTTTCGGTTCAAAATGTCAGCGTGAAGGACACTGAAACATGGAAAAAGGCAAGGAAAAATCCTCGGCCCTGCTTAACCGCTGCCTGACGCATTTAATCAAACACCGATCGGCTGTTTAATGCATCGTCTAATTGAAATGTTTTACACCGAAACACTCTCCTTCCGAAGGCATCGGTCATACGTTCAAGGATCGATCGGTCGAGTCGAGTACCACCCGTCGCCCCTCCTTCCCTCCCGTCACCCAAAGCGCTCGCATCGGCGATCGATCTGGCAGCGGAAACGGTTTTGCGATCGTGACCCGCGATCAAAAACAGATGCGAAGCCGTTGCAACACCGTTCCGTTCCGTTCGTTGCCGCGCCGCAAATAGGTTTGCACTAGGGCCCTCTAAAGCACGTGCTTTACGGAGCGGAATCTCCCGAGGGCGAGGCAAGCCCTCGCGCGGTGATCGATCACCTGCAGTCGTGGCAGAAACCCATCCACAACTCCGTCCTCTCCCGCACCGAAGCCGAAGGGCTCGTTGGAAGTCCCACTTTTCCGATCGCCGATCGATCGCCGGTTTCGATCCGCGGGACCCCCGAGGGGCTTGCGCCATTCCTGGGCAGCGACTACTCGACTAAACAGGTCCACCGTCCACCACCCCTCCAGCTCGCCCTTCACTTCGCTCGCAGTTGAGCCCTTCGTTGCGTGGCAAACCGTTTTGTTGTCATTCTAGGTGGCGCGCTCCAGAAACCACGAACCAGACGATCGCCAAACTGGTTCTCTTCCCTCTCCTGCGGTTCATGCCGTGCACCACCACCACCACCACCGACACACACACACACGCACACACCCGTGCGCTGAGTCACCCAATTCACGGCAAACGGGTCAGGGTCCGGGGTACGGGGGGGGAATCGCGATCGCTCAACCTCAACCTCTAAACCAGCTCGCGCCTCGAATCTCGCTAAAAGCAGCGTCACAATGTCAAAGCCGAAGCTGCGAAGCCAACTGAGGCAGCATCCGAATGGCAGCAGTCGAACAGACACCGAAGAACATAAGTACCATTTCCACTCACACCACACCCACACGTGAAGTTGGACGGGGTGTGTTCGCGAACGGGGGGGGGGGGGGGGGAGGCATCCCACGGAGGGAGCGTGATTATTTTCCACCCCCTCCCCCCTTCCGGGTGTCGTTCCATCTCGGCGTCTTTTGCTCGAGC
>KE525346.1:341520-359886 GCA_000441895.2 Anopheles sinensis
TTCAAGTCGGCTCCGCGGCGAGTCAGCGCCCGGTTTTCGGTCGAAAGAAACAGAACTGGCTGGGGGGAAAAGGGGATGTGTGGTGAACACGACGACGTGGGGAGGATGTTTGGAGCAACAAAAGGGGAGCAGAAAGATCATAAAAATGTGAATACCACGGCGACGACGCGGACGACGGCAGACGGCGCAAAACAAAACCCGAAAAGCAACAGGGCCGAAAAACTTCCAAACAGCCACGACGATCCCGCTCGCGCGATGAAGCTGACAATGCTGAAGTGCGTGCTGATGAGGGACCATTTGAGTGTGGCCAGAATGGATGGCACCAGCGGGTGGCGGTGGCGAAGGGGGGGGGGGGGGAGAGTGAAATTCGGTTCATCGAACACTCGTCCAGTCCAGTTACCCGCAAGTCCGACCCGCCTGAGCCTGGCCCGACGCTGGGGCAGCAGACGAAACGCCATTTTATGGTCGACGCTCTGGTGACAAGATGAAACATAAGTTGTTTTTCTCCTCACCCCTGCGCCTTCCCTCCAGCTGGTGTCATCCTCCTTTCCCGCATGTTGACTGCTGCTTCTTCACGGTGTCGGTGTCGGCTTCGGGCTCGCTGGAGCGGTTTCAACTCATTTATGATACCAGATTCCGACGGGAATGCGACGGTAAGGCACGGCGAGACGAAGATGGCACAAATGGTGCTGCCTCATAGGTTTCAGATTTGTCAAAGCGAAGGTGAATGGACACTAAACTTACTTTGCGTGTGTAATGATCGTATGAGCGAACATTTGGGGGGAAAGCTTTATGTGTTATAATGCATGGTTGAAATGAATATGAATAAAAAATCTGGTCATAATAACTTACCACAGTTTTAGCTGGAGCATCCTATTTCATGGTGAGCTGAACGAACGAATGAAACGAAAGTTTTATTAAACATTGTAAATATGATTTTTAACCGAGCTTACCTCTTTTTTTAATTTTCTATTGCTTCTATACTTACACCATGTTTCTCATTGTTTGCAAAGCATGAAGCGCAGTATATTTCGCTATGATTAAACCATTAATTTCTTTCAGTTTTACCATCTAAAACCATCATTTGAATGCTTAAGTTATGAGAATTGAAAAGCTCATGTTTCTGTAAAACCTGTCGGAAGTATTGCCTATATAATATGCTTCCCGTTGACGTCTCTTGAACAAACATTTTCGGATCTCTAGTATTCTTTTCTTTGATCTAATTGTGTTCAGTGTTTTTTTTTCAATTGGCGAAACAAGATTTTAAGTTCATAGTACAAATTCCCTGTTAAACATTGATTATTGAATCTAGCAAATTGCAAAATTAAAGACTTGACAATTTTCTTTATCCAAGTTTTTGATGGAACCGTAGAACTGTAAAGTGGTTTGTTTTTGACAATTTCCAAAAAACAAAAAATAATTTCGAATACTACGGGGCACTTAAAAAATTATGTGATAAAAATGCTGCATTTGGAAGAATTGAAAATTTAGAGAAAACCAATGTAAAAAACATGTTGATTCAAACTTCCGATACATAAAAGATCACTCTTTTGAAATAAAACACTCGTTAAACAACCGCTTGTTTTTTCTTCATTTCATGCGGGCCGTCTTTTTTGCCCATTCGTAATGTGCGTTCGCCATCCCGAACACTTTTTACACTTTATTCACAAACATTCACAATTTTTTGGTACAAGATTGTTGTGCTGCACTACTTTATACACATCGTCATACAACATTACAAACGCTACTTGGCGCCCCTCGACCGCGCGACGTTTAAACAGCAAACTCATCCGCAATCTACACCTCGTCTCCTCGACGGCGGTTTCGTGGGTTTTTTTTCGTCTGACTTTTCGCCTCCGTTTACTTTTGTTTCACTCCATTTTGCACACACAAATGCACGACTCTGACCCTCCTGTGTTTCGCTCCGTTTGATTCGTTTCTGGCACCACTTCTAATGACTATTTGCTATTTACAGGCAAGCTGGTTTGCACCGTTTTCGCAGCCCTATATTAACACTACGCCTGGTCCCTATGATACAACAAACTGTCCTTTCGTACATTTCCTCTGCCCTGCAAGGTAGAGGGTTTTCCGCTGTGTTTTCGAGAACTCACATTTTTAACCGTTGTCTTTTTAGTTTTAGTTTTTTTTTTATTCATTTTCTTCCTCGCGTTTCGTTATGTTTTTCGCTACATTTTTCGTGCAGATAAATATTTTACAACAGCTTCCACCCTCATGATCGTCGCGGCGGTTCCGACGGTTGAAGGGGAATGGAAAGGGGGTAACAGGGATGGGGCGGATTGGTTACAGTACCGAACGGGGAAGGAATTAAAACAAAGCAGCAGAACGAGTAAAAGCGACATCAGCGGAAGGTATCTTCACATTTCGCCTTCGGAATAGGAAGGAGAGTGGGCGAGGGAGGGTTTATAAGGAGAAAAATGTTTTTCCATCGGCCCGCACTAATCCCGGCAGGGATGCTACACACCGAGATTTATCGGCCGCACGGGCCACGGACAAACAGGGTGGCGTGGGAAATGGCGGGGTCGGCAGATACCTTCGTGATGCTTCATCATTGCTAAAAGGTCGTGATAAGAACGGCACGTTCGTTCTGCTCCTTTTTGCCGGCGTCGTCGTTTTACGTCGTCATTCGGCCCCCGTGTCGTTACCCCGATGTACGCCCCATCGAAGTACAATATCCAAGAGGGAAGAGAGCGGGGAAGGGATAAAAGTGCACGGAACGGTGCGGTTCGAGCGACAAGCGACGAACCCCGCGCGCTTGTTTGAAGGTAAATTTATTGTTTTTACTTAGCTTTTTACTAGATAAATTTAAGATAAATTACTTTATATATAGTAGATCACAATTTTTCCACCTTTCCCTTCGTCGTTCCGTCGTGCACATTTTTTTTTATTGTCGTTGTTGTTTTATTTTCTTTTTATTCTGCCTTTTGTTTCGCTCTTTCGCCCTTTGTGGTCGTTCTCGTCTTCGACTACGACACCGTCTGCATCTTCGAGGCCGCCCGGCGCGACATGGCGTGAGGCTAAGGGAACCTCCCAACCGTCTGCTGTTTCCACACATTCCACCCACAACCAGCCCAACACCCACATGAGGACCTCGACGGACGCTTCTGCGCTTATGTGCCCTTGCCGTCCAACGTTACCCTAATCCCTCCGGGTTCGAGTGTCGAAAAGTTCGTGTGGTTCGTGCTTCCCCGGGGTTTTTATTTTGGTTTTGCTGCTGCCGTACCATTATGCCCTTCCGGACCTTTGCGGACCCCAAACGGTGGTCAGTAGACATCGATGGAAGCTTTCAAAATCGCTGCCGATATCGAAGGGAAAATCCACGTTCCCACCGACACATGAAACACTGGACATATTTATCCTGGTCCGATCGATCCCGCTCACCACCGAAAGATGAATGCCCTTTTTGCAGCGGGGCAGGTCAAATTGATATAATTTTATTTCCTTCCAACAAGTATTTTGTGCATTTTTCGGTAAAGTACTCGTTCATACCTTCACAGACGTTCCTTTACATTTTGCTACCAACAAACCAAGCTTTGATGTCCTCCCTCCCCAATGATTTTTCGTGGTGGATCACCGTGCCCAAACCTCCCACGAAACCGACACGGAAAGAGACTTGAGCACCGTCTTGAAAGCGACGAACCCGACGTCATGTTCGGGGGCAACTTTCGCACAAAAGGTACAGCTTGTGACGGGTGGAAAATATCATATCCGTAAGCCACTACTATCTTTCCATTTCCAATGTTCCCCGGTCGACCTCTTACGGGCAGCAGTTAGGGCTATCGGGAACTTCCTGCTCCTTCCGGGACCCTTATGCACGTTCACTCTATTCTAAATTTATATTTAAACTTTTTACAATCCTATCGAATCCTTCTTTCTCACTCTCTCTCTCTCTCTCTCTCGGGGTTTATCCACCTACGTACAAGGGCAGGTTGCAAAAGGTTGGACGTGGCTGCCGAAGGCCTCCACCACCATCACCATTAGGGGCCACTAAGGTTAAGCTTTCCGTTCCAACGCTGGACCTTCTCTGTTGCATTTTTCCTCCGCGCCAGAAAAGTGTGGACAATAAAGAATACACAAGCACAAACACACGCTCTAGCTGGTTTCGGTGCACCATTCCGTGGGTTGCCACCATGTAGTCCCGGGGTTTTGTGTGTTCTGATACGGATTCCCTTTCCCGTGTCCCGGTCGGATATATTTATATATATATATTCTTTCGCGTAAAAATTCTTCCCTCCCTGGGGCTCATCAGTCTATCTTTGCGCGAGGTTAGCCACGATTACCGCGCGCAGGCAGGCCACCCCGGCCTGCGCCCGGCCCGGTAGTCAATTGTTGTACAGGAGGGTTCAGTATTGAGGCGGGCGCGCATTAGAGCGCTCCGGTCGGTCGAGATTACGTCGCGGCCAAGAACGAAGGCTCCGAAAAGACTTTGCCTCCGGGACGCTCGAGCGAGTGCTCGACCGCGTGCGTGCTATGGAAAAACATACAAACACACACACACCGACACACACACGAGGCCACTCTCCTTCTCCATTCCCCCTCCTTCCAGGGCCCGGGTTATCATCTGCCCTTTTTTCACGTGTTTCTCTCGAAACGTTTCGTTCCCCGTCGTTGCTTTACTTTATCCAAAAACATCCTTCTTTTCCCCGCCAAAGGGCATCCAGGGTTGGGCCCTCATCCTCTCCCTCTCGTTGCCGTGTCCACGTCCACACGCTGTTCCCACTCCGAACGGTGCCGTCGGTGGTTTATACCAAATTGCATTGGCCCGCTTTTAGCAGCGAGCGGTTTTGTTTCGCGCTGTTTTGTTTCCATTGCTTCGGCCCGCCACCCGAATCCGAAGGGCACCAGCGTGTCGGTGGTGGTGGTGGTGGGGCAGAGATAAGTTTCATAAAGCATAAGGGCTTAAAAAGCGAAAATATCGCACGGGCAGATTATGAGCCGGCGGAACCTCGACCGAACCTGGAACCATCGGCAAGGGTTTTCTCGTGCCCGACGTTCAAGGGAAAGGAGGGGCGGTGGGGAGGCCCGGCTCAGGGTGCGCACTAATTGAGGGGGAGGCCACAAACGAGAGCTTACGGGCAGCACGCGGGAGGGTGGAAGAGTTCTGAAGCAAACGGACCGAAACGGCAAAACAGAAATGTATCAACAGCCAGCGAAGGTTGCGAGAGCTAAACGGGTTCCGAAAAAGTGCCAAAGGAGTGGAGGTCGGGTGGGAGAAAGGCCACTCGGGTGAAAACGACCTCGAACAGCCAACGGGGGTTAAGGCGATGCACTATGGTTAAAGGAAGACGGTCATTTCTTTTCGGAGCGGACCCGAGAAAGGACCTCACGCTAAAGCACGCCGGTGTTGCAGCATGCAAGAAAAGAAAAACACAAGGAAAGGAAACCTGGAGCACCGGTGGGGAAAAGCGCAGAACCTGCTTGCTCTCCGGTGCTTCGTTCTTTCCCTTTTTGGCATCCGAAAGCAGGCCGTTTCGGGCGTTTTCGGTGTAATTGTTTTAAAAACGCGACCCGATCGGGTTCGCCATTTCCTCACGATGGCCTCCTGAGCTCGGTGACTGACGGGGTGAGGGGAAAGGGGTGAACGGAACGATCGAAGCACGCAACAATTGCACTTCTTGGTTTGCCCATGCCGCCGCCCCGGGGAGGGAAGTCAGAAGACCCACTCCGAACCCTTGGAGTTCTCCGGGAACAATATTTTTCCCACCAGGTTCGTTGTCTACTCCTTTGCACAAGAAGAAGGGGGCGAAATGGGGCAGGGTATGAAAGCGGAGGGGAGTCAAAATTTTGGAACGAACCGCGTGTACCCCTTGTCAACTTCTAAGCGTTGAGTTGGGAGTAAGTTTGAAGAAAAGGCAGAAAGGTTAAAAATTTGCGTGCTAGGAGTCAAAAGGGTCCTCCGGCAAACTTACATGAACGGGAGGAGGAAAGGGGGTGAGGGAAGGAATTGGTCAACACAAGATGGCGCTTGTTCTTTTTTCGAGCATGTTCACGGTTGTGTGCGTGTAAGAACCTCTTACGACAAAAAAAAGGAATTCAACCATGAAGGCATGCTGCGGCGATAAGAACTCGATTAAAAAGATCGCCCTCTGAGGAAAAAACCCCGCTCCCCGGCGGAAATTGAACAAGTGGAAAATAAAACAACACTATGACGAACGATTCACTTGCGCGCGCGTTCAATCAAAAACCCATCGATCGACCGAGCGAATCTATCCAATTCCCCTGCCAAAACCCGGACCGGTGGAATATATCTGCCCGAATCAATCGGAACCGGGCGCGCGATGATGGCCGATGCTGATTGCTCTATTGGCGTGTAATTCGATTTCGTTTGAGCCTCCAAAGCTCCGTTCTTTACGCTAAATTCTCGCTAGCTAGAGGGCTGGTTTTGTTTTGTGTTTCTTTTCTATCGCGGTCTCGAAAGCCCGACGTCTTTTGTTGCCACGCAAATCATGAGAACCCAACATGGTGGGGAGGGGAAAAGTGCTAGTGGTGGTGGTGGTTTTCCTCTTCTCTTCCCTTAAAGATCGAATCAAACAAATGGAATCGCGCGGTGCCGCGGAGTCGTAAACCAATGGGGCAATTGTGGGGCCTTTTTTTTCGTACGCGCGTTGTTCGAATCACATTTAAATCGTTCATAAAACGTACCTCGGTGCGTTCGTATGTGTGTGGTTGAGGTGTTTGAGGAATTTCTATTTAGACGCCTCGCCAGGAGGTCCTTTTAACAGAGAAGGTATGCTGATGATTGTTGTTGGCTTCTACTTCGAGTTTTTCATTACGGTTCGCTCGATTCGCAGCTGGACTTCGAGGTTCGCACGCATGTCCTCGATGATGACTTCCCTTGCGAGTGTTGGGGTAAGGAGAAAGCGAGGTGGAATGTTGTTTGCGGAAGACTAACCCGAAACGACCAAAAACTAAGACAAGAAAAAGACAAACCACTGAACACTAGAGGAAAAAAGTGGTTAAAGTAAAAGGAAGTAAAAACCCGAGCTCGAAAACTGTTCGCTGACGTTTGGCGTTAGGAAGAAGAAAGAAAACCCAAAGCAAAAGGCTGGAGGGCAGGGGTGGAAAAGAACACAATGCCATACAAATAACAACTGTGTCTCTTGCGCTCCTCGCCAATCTATTTTGCATTCACCCCGGCCCCAGAGTTTTCACGGAGTCCGCATCAGTCAACGGTTTCTCATTTCCGAACACACGTCAAGAAAGTTGACGGCGCAGTTCCCTGCCGCGCCTTGCGCCTCGGATGCTGGAGCGGGGTTGCGCCTGCATCGCACTCGAATTAGCAGACGGTTGGTCAGTCCGGTGGAATCGTTTTCTTTTTCGTCACTTTGAAAATCCCTATCTTCTGCTCGCGCTCTTCTTTCATCTGTTGCAATCTTTCTCCTTTTTGCGCTAATGAATTTTCTTTTTCTTCGATTCAGCGGAGTCTTCCTATCTGTACATATACCTCAGCTGTGTTCATATGTATTTATATCTTCTAAGTCTGCGCTTCCTGCCCTTTCTGGCAGCTTGCAAATTTATGTAAATTAATAATTACTGTACACGTTACAAAAAGAGAAAACAACCAAATAATAATAGCGATAATAAAATTAATAATAATATTAATAATGATAATAGTAATAATAAATTCTCTCGCTCACAAGGACTCACAGTCTTATGTCGAACGCCGGGTCGTCGGTTTTTAAGGTTCCGGCCCGGGACGTCCGCGTCACCGCATTCGTCATCCGTCCCGCTTTTCGGCCGCTATCGGACGCTGGCGAACGTTTCGCGGCACTTCTGCACCTGCCCGAGCACCCGTTCGATGCGGTCGACTAGAATCTTGACGGACTTCTCCGGCAGCGGCGGCAGCACGTCTCGGATCTGCGCGGTGGTGGACCGCTCGAACAGCGCGTTCAGCCGCTGGCCGACGTTCGCGTCCCGCAGGCCCTCGAGGGCGCGCACGGTCGAGCGCCGGAAGACGCACAGGTTGTCCAGCAGCAGGCCGTGGTAGGCCTCGTACTTCTTCAGCAGCCGGTAGCCGTGCAGCAGGCCGGACTCGTTGTCGAGGAAGACGAGCAGCGCCGAATCGGTCTGGCGGGCGAGGTTGTGCGCCGGCGCCGCCATGATGTCGGCGTTCCACTGGAAGTTGTACAGGTTGTTCACGACCCGGTCGAGGTTCGCGATGAGGTAGTCGAACACGATCAGGTCGGACCACTGCGCCAGTTCGACCAACCGCTCGAGCACGTCGGGTGGAAGGGGGACAGCAGTGGGTCCCGAGGGTGCGAGGCTGTTGGTCGGATCGTCCGGACTCGTACCACGGTTGCTTAGCCGATCGAGGAGCAACCTCCGAACGCCATCGGCAGAGGGTGCCCGGGGCCGATCGAGTCCTTCCGTGATGTTGCGCACGTCGTAACGGTTGAGGTGGCGCTCCAGGGGCTGGAAGGGCTGTGGGATGCCGGCCGGTTCGAGTCGCCCGATCCACTTGGTTATCACGACCGGCTTGGTGGGTTTCCACTGTGACGACGAGAGGTCCTCCGAGGCGGAGTTCCAGAGGCGCGCGTCCAGATCCACGATGGCGGCGGCGCTAGGCGCAAGGTTGGTGAGGTTCAGCAGCTGTCCGAGGTAGAACGAGAACAGCTCACCCTGGATCTGATCCGTGTTTTGCCGGTAGCGAGCACAGGCTCGCGTCCCATCGCGGAACACCAACATTCGGTTCTGCATTCGCCCGCATCCGATCTCGAGGCGTTCCACTTCCGCCTCGTGCAGATATCGCGTCCAGGAGTCGCTCTGCTCCCGATCGAATCCTTTGGGGAGCGCTCGCTCCACACTCGTTCCCCAATAGATCCCTTCCCGAATCACTCCGTCACCTTCCTGCGACTCTCCTCCAATCGCCTGCACGTCGTTTTCTTCGAGGAGCTTACTGGAACGCGATTCGCGACGTTCAGGAGTTCCCTTAGCTCCAGCGGCTAGCATCTGCTCCACGATCGATCCCTGCTTCTTCTCCTTCGTGCCATCGAACGACGTCCGGTACACCGTGGCAGCCAGCGGATCATCGTGGACACCATTCTGCTTCCGACTTTCCGCTCCTTTCCGTTGCGCCAGTGGAAACAGGGCCACCACGTCGTCCTCCTCGCCCTCTACCGCCGCCAGCTTTTCCTCGGCGATGAACGAAACGGACGCGTACCGACCCGGTACCTGGTCCTGCACCACCGGATCACCCGCCCGGATGTCGTCGATCGTTGGAAAGTGCGGCATCTGATGCACCGGATGCGCCTGGTGTGGTCGGCTTAGTCCTGGGTCGTCCTGAGGCGCCCCGCTACCAACCACCACCGTTGGCGTCTGAGCCGTCTGACCCTTGGGGGCGGCCTGCGAGATGCCGATCAGTGGCACAAACACACCGAGCGCCAGGCCGAGGGAAAAGGCCGCCATCACGCTCAGCAAACAGGCCTGCCGTTGGAAGGCGCGCCGTCGTCGGGCGGTCATTGACATTGCGCTATCGCCACTCTCACGCTCTTGGTCACAACAGGCACCCGCTTCGACGGTGCGCACGTCAAACATTTTCCCGTCCCGCCCGCACACTAACACACACGCACACACACGCACACACAAACACCCGCTCCTGGATTGATGGCGCTCCTTGCTCCAGGGATGGCGCTCCTTCGTGTTTCGTTTTTGAGGCTGTTGATCGAAAGAGGATGAACCGGAAGGCGATCTCTCGTGACGGTTTCACCAAACTGTATCGGGTGCTTTCTTTTCTAGTTTTCAATCGCAACTGATCCTTTTCCAAACGCACACTTTCTCCTTGCTGGAGAAACACAACACTACACAAACACAAGTTCTCTGCTTCGACACCTTTTTTTTATTCCAACTCACACGATCTTCTTCTTCCCACGCGCCCAATCAGTGCCGGCGTTAGTATGTATCGGGCTTATGATAATTGATTTATTTGTGTACAATAAACTTTCCTCCGCTCATCCCACCCTCACACACTCTCACTCGTCGTTGCTCGTTTTATAATTCCTTCCATTTGCCTGCGCAAATGGGAAAATACCTTTCGCCCCCGCGCCCTCTTTTACTGATGCGGGGGACACAATAAACAACGGAGAGATAACGAACAAACAAACAGTGTAAAAAAAATGGCCGAAACACACACACACACACTCACTGGTACACACCGCTTGTACTCACTAGCAGAAAAAAAAACTCAAACAGGACACAAAATCACGCACCCGCTCCGATGAACGTATGGCGGCGGCGAGGATTTGGGGCGCAATTTTTGTGAGCGCAACGTTACAACCATCCAAAAGTGAGGTGGAAAATAACCAAAAAGCACACAATGCTGGGCACAATCACGATTCCGGCTCGGCGAAGATCCCGGGGTCGATCCCGCACGCAAAGGAAGACGCACCCGGTTTTGGGGGACGGAGCACTGGCGCGCAAGGGGAACACTGGCTGGCTGGTGCCTGTTTTGTTGTTGTGTTGCGCTGATCACGATTGGGGACAATAAATCCTTTCGCGCAGACCGCCTGAGAGGAAGCTCAAGCTGTTCTCCGGTTCGGGTCGGTTCGGTTCGGTTCGGGGGTTGAATGATACCGATCCAGCTCTCGGAACGCGGATTCCGGTACGGTGAGTCGGTGGAAGGACTGTTGGGAAACGTAACGCACACGCTTTTATTTATTCCTTTTTTTTGTTTTCCAATCCGCGCCCGTTCTGGCCGACTGATTGCGCTCGTTAGTACATTTCCGCCGGTCGGTGGGGACCGCGGGTTGGCACTACAGGGGACAGGGGGGCGGCAATCGCAGCGGTACTACACATTATTATCACCGGAACAAGGGAACGCACACTGCACTGCACATGCAAGAAGTCATACTCCTTTTAACGCTTTTTTTCTGTTATACGATCGGAGAAGAAATTTTCCTTCTTCTTTATTCTTGTGCGCCTTGATGTTGTTGTTGTTAAATTCTTCACTCAATTCTTTCGTTCGCGCTTTCGCTCACTCGCACAACGCGCTCCGGTGGCGATCGTGGGTGATCACACATTATTATTTTCACAGGATCAACGAACCGGACGTCGGCGACCGGCGGAGGAAACGCAATCGACCGGCTGACGGGCGCCGTTCGGCAGGACCTTCGGTGGCGTTGCGGAACTTCTACGACGTTGTGGTTGTTGTTGCTGGCAGCCACCGGTTCGGGGCCACATTTTATTCACACACGACGACACGGCACGGCTCACGCAAGCGCTGATCGGGGTGTGGGAGCAATCTTTTCGGTGGCACCTTCGGGGCGCAAGGGCGCAAGGCGCATTCCATCGAGGCTCATTAACAAGCGCGACGAACGATTTCGAAACCTTCTGCTTGATCGGTCACTTGTTTGTGTGGTGGGATGTTTATCCGTTTGCCACAACGAGGAGCATTATTCGGTGACGATCGTCTTTACGATTTATGGAAGTTTATTGTCCACCGTCTGCAATGAAAAGATGAGAGAGAAGTGATTAGAATATGTTTATTAGGTTTATTACCTTTTAGTTTGACTTTCGCCCGTCCCTTTTTCAAAGTCCCGTTCATTTTAATTAATAAATTTCTTGTGTTTTAAATTTCATTCAAGATTTAATCCCTCAAAAGCGACCCAAACAATTATAAGTTAACCCTCATTCAGCATGAATCAAAAACACTCCAAACCCTTTAACCAGCGTGTGTGTGTAGCGGGAGACTTTTTCCCTTAATTTTTGTTTATCAAAAGCGGGCTGAATGAAGCGCACGCCAACAACGGCACACAAAACACCCACAATCTCCACCTTCTTCTTCGTGCTCGTGCTCGAGGGAAGCTTTAGCATTTTTTCGTTGCTGTGTGTCTCGAAGAAGGCCCCGTGGAAGAATCTGTTTTCCGTTTCGTTCTCGCGTTTTTTCGACCCGCCCGGTTTGGGAAAGACGGGGGTTCGCTGCGTTTCGCTGCGTTTCCGTATTATTCGTTTCGGAATTCCTTTATCGCGTCTCCGCTTTTGCCTCGCGTCCGCGATTAGTTCCCTTCGGCCCGGCTTGATGAAGGTGGGCAATGCATCGCAAGGGGGGATGGAGGGGGGGGGGGGGGTTTTTGGGACCGACCCGAGGGGTATCCCAGTCGTCCGCCAAGTTGGGTTCCGGGACATTGAAACGAATCGCCGGAATCTCGCTCCCAACAAAATCCCAAGCCCTCGCGTGTGTGTATGGTTCTGGCCATGGTTCGGCTTATTTTTCCTGGGTCTGATCCGAGGTGGTGTTGCGTATGTCTGCACGCGTCACGCGGGACTCCCCCTTCGTCCGCCCTGAACGCCACTCGACAAGCACGATCGAGCGAGCACCTGAACGATCCTTGAGCGCGCCATGCTCCTCTTGAGCGCCGAGTGCTCCCGAGGGTCGTAATCGTACGGAGGGGACCGACGACGTGAAGTGATCGCGTCCTGCGCGTCCAACCGAGGGCCTCGTCCAACTCCGTGTGGCTCCGGGGTAAGAACGTGTCGGGCACGACAGCTGAAGAAGGTTTTTCGTGAAGGAGGAGTCCATCCCGGCGTGTCCGTATGCCACTCACCGGGGGTTGCGATAACACCGGAGGGTTGGCAGGTAGGTTGGGAGTTGTTGTTGAGGTATAAAATATAAAACAACATCAACCGGTTCAAGTTACGCACGCGGTGCTGTGTTGCTGCTACATCTACCATCGATCTGCCATCGAGGCGCTGAGGCTTTCCCTCTTGTGCGTTTTTTAGGATCCTTGGGACCTCGTGAAGCCGAACCAAAACCTTCCCTCCCGTCCCTTACCCACACACACACACACACACACCACACAAACACATGGACACTGGAGTTACATTTTTGGCCCTTTGCTTTTGGGAGGATTACCAGCACCGAGCACCGAAAACAGAGCTGGAAAACCCTCAAAAACCTTCTCCCGCTGTGGGGGCCCTTCAGAAGCCCACCAGCCTTGTGCGGTTAGGCGTTGTCGAAACACACACAGTCACACACGCACGCGGGACTCAAGGCAGCTCGTGTTTCACCAGGAATTTGGGCCCACGGCCCCGGGAACGTGCTGAACGAACCCTTCGAAAGAGTCCCACTATCATCGGGGCAACACATACGCGTTGCGTACGCAACGTCAAATCGGGCTCGGAAACTCTGACCCAAATCCCGCATCGCCGACAGAACTTAAAACGCAATGACACGGCGGCGGGCGACGGTGCGACGGCGTTTGGAAAACCGCAGAGTGGTCTCGAAGTCTTCAGGGCCAGCAATCCGTTTGTGTCTCGCTAGTGGGAAAAGAAGTCTTAGGCGAGTCTCTGTTGTTGTGCGTGCGCACCACCGGTTCTTCACTGTTTCTGGCTCGGCCGTCGGAACATGCGCACCGAGGGGATCTTGTTTCTGTTCAGATTTACCGGCGGCCCCAGACCAAACACCTTCCGTTCGTGTTTAGTTCAACACCTCGTTGGAAATGTTTTCGTACTCATTCAGCCATAACTCGCTTCACAAATCTCACCATTTAAATCTTCGCAAGCAGCTTGCACACGCTGTTGTTGTTTTCAGCACCAATTGGTTCGCCTCGTAAACTACACTCGAATCACACACGTCGGACGTTGTGAAAGACGGACTTTAGTCGCACTTCGGGTCGCGGTTTCCGCTGCAGATGGCAATGTTGTGTTATGCGTTTGCCACAGAGGGAACACAGAAAGGAAACGGACCCCACGGGAGCGAAATCGAAAAGATGGACCGTTCGCCACGAAATCTACCACTAGACTGTCCGCTCGAGAGCAGGCTCGGCTCGGTATGGCCTTAGCGTATCTGCGGGTCGCAGATCCACCACGCGCGGCCCCTTTAGGTTTTGCTCGATCTCTCGACCCACACACAGGTGCACTCTATGTTCTCCGATCTTCAGGATCCGCTGAAAGGGCCGCTACCAACACCACCGTCCGGGAAAAAACATTGCTCACAATTTTAGAACACTCTCATTCGCTCACTCTCTCACTCTCTCTCTCTCTCGGGGACGGAGAGGAAGAGAAAAAGCTCAGCATCCACCACGCGGGAGCTTTCGATCCGGCCATTGATGAAGTCTCCGGTGGGCCCGTTTTCTCCAACGTTCCTCCGATCTGCGAGTGAGAGAGAAGGACTCGCGTTGCCGCAAGGATGTGCTGCTGCGGGGGTGCGAGGGGGCGTAAAAATTAATAACAATAATCAAAGCAAGCCTGTCACGCAATGTACATGCCTGTCATGAAGGGTTGCGCCGGGGGTTTTGCGGCATGATTCGGCCGTCCGTTTCGGCTCAATTGGGGCCGAAAATGCAGGGAAATTATGTTGTGCTGCACTCGCAGGGAGTGTCACAGTTTTCTGCGGTTACGGTTTGTGGGAGTTGAGTTGATCGACTACCAAAGTTGGAACTTTGTCTATCAGGTACGGTTGGGTGATGCATCGTTTAGTAAACAGTAGTTTTCACATGTTTTAGATTTGTCTGTATAAGAGAAGCTATGAAATATTGAAAATAATTCATTAACCATATCTAGGAAATGCAGCAGAAACATCGAAGGCTGTAAAGCATGTCAAAATTGTTTGATTTAATAATTTCGGGCAATTCTATTATACTGGTGCTTCGAACTACTTAACACAATGTTTTAATTCAAAATATAGTGAATAACATATAAAAATAAATGATCTACATACAGTTTTTTCAATTATGTATAGCGCTCAATATTCAGTCATTATTCAATTGAGTTCAACAGTTAGAATATTTGTATTCAGATAACAATATTCAGATCAGGTTAAACAGTTAGAATATTTGTTAAAGAAACGACATCTTAACAAAACGTACATTGTGAAGAATAGATTTTGTGTTCGTGCCGCTTTGAAACCTACAGTGCTAATCCTTAATTTATATGATTTATTTTACGTTAGAGTGCAATATTTGACTTACGTTTAAAACAACACGATATACTTAAATTATTTTGGCACTTGTTTTATACTGTATTTTTCAGCACTTGTTCAACATTATTCAAACCCTCTAAAGGTTAACGGATCATTACAAATTGCACAGTTCAAAATTCAGACCAAAAGTGCAGTAAACCCGATCGTTCGATGAAGTTGATTTTGCCGACGGCATTTGCGACTCCAGCTAGCGTTTGCGATATTCTGCGAGCTCGTGCGAAACGTTGAACGGTCATGTTTTCTTGCCATGTCGAGGATCAAGTTCGTCGTCTGTGCTCTTCCCCCTCACTTTCAGTCTGTTTCATTCTCACCTTTGTTTTTCTTCGTCGCATGAATGGCACCGAAAAGGGCTCTCGCGTATTCTGTGGAGAGAATTTAGGGGTTGTTTTTAACACGTGAGAGGGAGAGAGAAATTTATGTTTGCTTGGAGAGCGAGCGAAAGATTGGTGAGCTTTCGCTCCCGGAACTAACACACAGTTACGTGCGGCCGCGTGTCTCAACCCAACGTGTCAATGTGGTGAGGATAATATGCGCTATGCTGCGTGATCTTTTGGGGATGAAAAAAAAAGATCGTGAGAGCGCGCGTTCGTGCAGAGAGTGAGGCGTATCTGACACCCACACAGAAGCAGCACCACGGCAGCTATGTTATGACAGCGGCAGAAAGAGAGCAAAAAAGGAGGGCTAGGAGCGGAGAAGATCCGTTCGCTTCCCCCTTCGCATCCATCAACCGCTCCTGGAGTTCGTCGCTTGCGCAAGCATCGAGTTGGTTGCATCGTGCAAGGGGTGATAGCAGTCGATGAGTCGCGTTGGGTTTATGCGCGGAACGGGATCGGGCGTGTGAAAGAGCATTGACGTCTTTCTCCCTCTCGAAAGCTCACCCCTAGCGTGATATCACACACGGTGCATTTCGGATTCCTTCCCTCGGGGCTTCCATTCTCGAGCGGCTCACGAGCCGGATCGTGCAAAATGGGATCTCCGTAATTTTCTTCGCCCGCAGCTGCCGCAGGGGAGCGGAGATGGGTTTTACGGTGGAAAACCGCACCGACCGAACCGTACTAGAACTGCCGATGCGCTGGGAAAACGGAGCCCATCAGGAGAAAGCTGCGGCTGCAAACGCTAGTGGGAAGTGAGCAAGAAGAAAAAACAAATCGGCCGATGGAACTTGGACCCGTGGACAGAAAAGACAACATATCGTGTCCACGTGAAAACAGAGAGAAAGAGAAGAGATTTTTTAGAAGAAGAGAGAGAGGGAGAGAGATAACATGCGAAGGATTCAGGGAGAGAGAATAAGAAATAAAGAATGAACCAACGCAGAGACAAACTCGTATGGAGAAGGAAAAAACGCGCAACAAGAATTTAATCTTCTGAAAGCTTGGTAAGAAGGTACGGGAAACAAAAAAGGCAAGCAATGGTTTGCCGTACTTCGCCAAACAAGACGCGGTATGCCGGACCCCAGATCAGCAGGAGTGAGAAGGAAAAGTGATCGCGAGAGCGTTCTGTAGCATGTCCGAAGAAGTGTCCAAAGGCTGCTCTTGAAAGTTATGAAAAGACGTTCGAAGGGGGCGGGGGTGGAGGGAAGGGACAGGGCAGAGGCAGAGCATAAGAAATCGGAGGAAGCGGGAAAGCAACAGAGCAAACGGTAAGAGCGAAGCAACGGTGGAAAAAATTAATACGTGTATACATGATCGTTCACGATCTTTGTCTGGCATTTATGGTATAGCCGACGGGGATTCGGCAAAAGAGATCTCCCCGAACATGTTCGTGCCAGAGTGCATGTGTGTCTGTGTGTGTGTGTATCTGGCGAGAGCAAAAAAGGCTGCGTCGATGGGCTCGGGAGCAGTCTTGGCCGGCACCGCAGAACCAGCTGCCACGGAAGAATGCTCTATGCGCGACAAACTCGATACCGAAGGCGAAGATGCTGGTGCTGCCACTAAGCTCGGCCCGACCCCGGCCGTATCAACGTGAAGCCCGTGAGGCCCGTGTGCTCTGCAAGCAACGAGCAGGTTAAATACTGGTCGCTTCCCCGTTCGTTGCGACGAAGATAGATAGCAAGACGGGGCAGGAGCGGGCGATCGTCGCCCGGATCATGGAACGGTGGTAGGAAAAGGTTGTCCGATACGAGCCTGGAGGAAGGTGAAACGGAAAAGGGTGGAACTGCATTCCAGCCATAAACAATATGACATCCATTTGAGCATTTTTTGAGCACCGGACGCAACCAGCATCACACGAGTGAGCCTTGCTGATGGGGCAGATCCGTGTTAAAGTCCGGGAAGATCAACAGCCGATCTTGTCACTTCTCGCACTGCTTGCAAATCTCGATTTCAATGAAGGTTTATTTTTCAAAACTACTACAATAATACCACGATTGGTAGCAATGCTTCTCCTAGCAGTTGGTTTTTATTCGATCCACCTTTCGGTCATTTTATTGTAGGCTTTAATAGTGCGTATGAATTATGAAGCACTCAACTAGCATCGCCCAGGCACGCACTGAGACACATCTCGCAGTCGTAAAGATCGCACCCACCTCCCGCGTTCGAGGTGGAATATGGACTTTCAATAGGTCGCTTTTAACCAAACGAGGTAAAAGGAAGGACGCAAATGGTTGAATGCCAGTAAGCATGCTGGTGACAGTATATTGCCTGTGTTTGTGTGTGAACGTGCGGAAGGCAAGAGACCCCGGCTAGGGCCGGACGGGGTGGAGAAAAATAACGATAAGAAAATACCATATTAAATTTTATTGATATCTATTTTTCACTACGCGTAACATTAAAACACATTATGATAACGGCTGTTCGAATGGGCCCCTAGAGATGGGTTTCCCCACCCGTTCACACCCGACGGCGAAGACGACGGTGAGCGACGAGCCGACCGGAGGAAAGAATCTACGACATACCGCGCTCGACCTCGCCCTGTCTTGCCGTCTTCGAGCTAAACGGGCTTGGTTTCAAAAGTTTTGAAAATGCAAATGAATTCTTCAAAAGTTTTGATTGCGTCTGCGGTGCTGGTGTCGGTGCCGATGAGCCACGCCGACACTTACCAGTTGACTTTTTACTTCAGCAACGACGTTGAGCGGTGTTGAGGGTATGCAAAGTTGGCTTAGGAAAGAATTCACTTGATCGCTGGAAGCATAATTTATTAATGGTACAAATGGTTTGGCGATTTTTTCTAGTTGAAATCATGTGAAAATATCCGGTTTTATGATTTTTCAAATATAAAACACACATTTTGTTGGTTTCGAACACTTGACGCATTTATTCGTTGTTTTCGTGGCAATTTAACACAAAAGACTTAAAGCGACGAACCTCACCATAGGTTTTTTTTGTGAGTGATATACAACTTTTTTTATTTATTTGAACTTTTTCATTGAAAATTGTTCTTAATCCATAAATAACTGTTCTCAGAAGCGTACAAACTTTCAGCATCCATTTTAATTT
>KE525346.1:359906-371498 GCA_000441895.2 Anopheles sinensis
AAATGACGTCCTTTTTATAAAATGCATATTTTATCGTGTCAGTTCTTTGATTTATGGGAAAAATATGAAGCTTATTCACAATTGGTATACTTTTTCTTCAACTGTTTTCTTGAAGCATTGAACCCAACCAAGGATTTTATAAAACGAAAGGCTTAAAGCGACGAACCTTCCACGAGACATTCTGTTTCAATGTTTCTAATCAACCAATGTTACATAAACGTCGTTAACAGCTTCAGTTTTCAGCGCCGGGGCAACGAACAATGCGCACTCAACAGGAACAAAAGCAAATTAATCAACGTCACGGGAAGCAGCGATAAGTTTGTCTGCCTCTCACTCTCTGGTGCAGCAAACTTGCACCGCTTGGTGCAGCAAATCGTTTTCCCTTGCAATAATCAATCGCTCTCACAACACATGTTAGTACACATACACACACACAAACCGTCGTTTTCCCTATCACTCGTTCGCTTGGCCCTAGGTTGAACTAAAACAGCGGCAGCAGACGTCAATCGTCCTCCAGCCAGGTAGCCTCCGCAGTCAACTCAATCAAGTGATCTACCACCGACCGGAGGCCACTCCGCCCTCCACCGGGCCCCTTTGGGTTCGTTCCTTCTCCCAGCGGGGAAACCGTTTTGCTGCGATCGATCGATCTGTGATCAGGATGTGATTCGCGATTGCAATGCGTTGCGTTTGACACGGCACATCAGCGCGGTAGGTTGCGCCGAGACCGGAGCCACACCTAGGCTGGCAGGGAGGCGGAAGGAAGTAGGCTTCGCTTGCCTGACGTATCGCTAAAGCGTGACGGCTTCGTAATCCAGCACATTATGCTGTCGTGTTGTGAACAATTCGAGAAAATCGCTGATAAAAAAAAAGTGTATTTATGTGAGGTTCGCTACACGAAGATAGACACGGTGGCTACCTTGCCTGGCGTGTTCCCCACCACTCCCTCCCACACCTAGCGCAGGTCGCACAGGAAAGGGAAACAGCGAGATTTATATGAGATCGCAAAGCGCCCTTCGCTTCGAGGATAACCCGTGATAAACCCGTGGATCATCTCGTCGATGGCGAAATTTTCTTCAACCCTCACCACCCCCGGGGGCTGACAGTCTTGCCTTGACCGGACGGTGCATCTCGTGCACAAACTCACCCTCGAACTGCTCGCTGCCTCGGATAGCACCATTTTTACTGCCATCTTCCTGCAATCGTCCCTCAGCGATCTGCCCAGCGTGATAATCAATTAATCATTGCAATATATTTATCTGCGATCGATGGATGGATTCAACGTTGGCGGGTTGGACCTGCCTTTCTCTCTTCGCTGCGTCTCGCTCCCCACTACACCAAAACAACCGGAAGGGGGTACTCTTTACCCTCGATCGGTCGAAGTGTCAGAGCCCTTCACATGAGTGGCTCATGTCGCCGATGTACGAAGTACGGATGTCCGTGCAGCCAGAAGAAGCGACTCGACCGTTCGCATCCCTCCGGGGAGTAAAAGATGCCTTCCCTTCCCGCCACGGTGCATCCTTTCTCGTCCGACGATCAGCATCGCGCTGCGGTGGCGCTGCCGATGGTGCGATCGCGTCTTCAGCGCGCGTCAAGATCCGTCTCTGTGTGTGCTGCCGCGCCGGCAGAGGAACGCCACAACCCGATCGCCGCTCGATGTTGCTGCGATGGGAGATGGATGGAACATATATAAAACATGATTATTCAGCTCCGAGGGACAATAATAACATTTTTCTCGTTTATTAAAGATTTATAAAGTATTTCTGCCTTCGACGTTTATCGCTATCCGAGCGTTCGTGCGTTCCGGGCTAGAACGAGGGGAGTATGTATCGAGGGAGGAGATGGGGAGACGGTGGCAAAGAGTACTTAAAGGCACACGGAACATACACGAAACATGGAGTACAGACACGGAGCGGAGTGAGTCGAAGGCAAACGCCTGGAGTGCTAGTTGATGCACCTTCCTTTAGCAGTTTCGCCGCTTCTTCTGGTCGCGGTCTGCGCCACGGGGCAAAGCGGTGCAAGTGTTCGTGTATGTTTTCCCCAGCCCTTCTTCCCCCCTCCCGCTTTTTTCGCTTCCCATTCTCCCACTCTGAATTATGTTTTAGGATTGTGCCCGGTTTATGTTAATGTTTTACGCACGTCAACTCGCGGGAACCATGAGGTTTGCGGTGGGCACGGTATTTAGAATCTACAGCATCGCCTGCAACGTGTGCAATCGACTTGGCGAAGTTCGTGCGTTCGCTTTCCACGGTGCAATCGCCCGTTGGGCCTTCGGGGCAGTTGGAAAGAGAGGGGGAGAAAAGGTAGAGGGAAAAAAAGAAAACAAGTGCAAAAACCAACCCAACATCAAACGAACACAGCACGGTCGTAACGTCAATTTCAGCTAATTATAACATATATCAAAATTAATTACCGCCCGAGCGCGAGTCGCGTTTCCCGCCCGACGTTCGGTTGTGTCTTACCGGAATCCTTCCGTGCTGGAGTTGGATAGCTTTTTCCCCGATCCTGGTGACCCGTTTGGACACACGGAGATTGATTGTGTCGTACCGCAAGTGTTTCCGCGGGCTGGTAAACTTTCGAGAATGCCATATGCTAGCCTTCCCATAATTTATGCAAATCCTTCACTTTGAATTTCATTCCCGTGCTTTCCTAGTTTGTAAGCGAAATGGGAGGGGATGGAACGATGATATTCAATAAAAATTAACATCGCACATATTTGAAATTCCGTGCACTTCAAATATGTTTGCGCATGAGTTTTGCTTTCCTTAAAAAGGTGTTTTTCTTTATAATCTTACTCATAAAAGCCACCGTTTTTGTTTGTTTAGAACTGACTTTATGTTTAACTTGTTTGACGTCCAGGTGTTGCTCGGTTAAGAAGGGGTGAAGAATAAAGTTATGTTTTGATGCTTGTTCTAAAATTTTGTCTGGCCCCTTTCCGACAACACTTTCAAGAAGCACCGGTCGAAATCCAGTTCTGGTCCTACCTTTCTATTTTATGATATTAAGTTATTTTGAGAGGACTAATTTTATAGTTGCAAAAACGGCTTATACAAAATGATTGATATTTCATAGATTCCCCGTGCTATATAAATCATCATTTTGATGAATGCACTTTGCACGCTGTCGTTGGATTACAGTTTTTTTTTTGTGTAAGTAAAACTCTGTGCGTTTCAAAATATAAATTTTAGACGATTATATTAGAAAACAGAGTTTAATGAAACCTTCAATAACATCTGCAGTGCATAAACTTAATGTATAGAAATTTTCAGAATCGATGGTTCTGCATTGATAGAGTTTTTACTCCATACAAAAAAAGCTAAAATATGTAACAGATCAACTTTTCAGGTATTTTTCATATTACTCACCAAAACTTTAATCTGCTTTAAACTTAAAGAATATCAGTATAATATAAATTAATTTGATTGTCAAGTGCTGAAACACACTTTTTACGATTTAAAAACACTCGTTATTTATTTTTATGCATTTGTCCGGAATTTCGACGGCCTTCAAGAGTTCAAATCAACTCAAAATTCATCAACTTGGAAGACTTTTTTTGTTCAAAAAATTGAAATTTGTGTTGAAAATTCATAAGAACTTACCTTAGAGCCTGTCATCAATACAAAGTTTTTTAGTTAATAGATATTGTCTGATTTATTTTATATCAAAGCATCTCTTTATCCAACACTTCAAAAACTTGGTAACTGAGAGGAGAATTCTTACAGTATTCTAATTTTTCTGATAACGAAGCTCCAAGCCAAAGATGGAGAATTATGTGTTTATACCAGATCATCAAAATAAGCTTCAATTGGATCACATTCTGCAGGACCATTACTGCACAGTGTTTGGACTCTGACGCAACATCGCCGCCCCGTCGACATTCTGCATGCAAGCAAGACTTGCTCTTCCCTCCCTTTGCCCTTCCCTTCCTACCGATGGCACGCAGCGTCACAATCCGCACAATGCTTAAACGGTTCACTTTGACACCATTTACTCTTTAATACCCGTTTTTGATAAAATATGCTTATAACCTCCTAAGCATTCACTTCCAGCAGCCTGACAGCCGGATTCGCTCCGGTGTCTCCGCCGGGCCCTCGACCGAAGCAAATCCACCTACGTGACTGGAAGATCGGACGTTCTCGCAGGACCTAGAAGAAGGGGTGCGTTTCCAGGGGGGGAAGGCGAGACCATCATCCGGTCCCCGCGGTCCGGGCTCCGTATCGAGCGCTCACCATCGCGTTCATATATTCTCACGTGTCAGTTTTATCTGCCCGTGCCTTTGCGTTTTGCGTTCGCTTATGCGCTCTTGCGCAGCAGCAGCTTCAATCCTCTCCGCTTCAAATCCTCTGGTCTGCAGCGTTTCGGGCTGGTTTGCTGAGGGTTGCGTTTGAGATTTGGAGAACTTTGCGTTCCATTTGCCGCAAGCCGGTCGCCGAGTGCGTTTCCCGGTTTCCTTTCCGAAGCTGAAAAGGAGGTAGGAAGAAAGAAGCTTCGTTGCACGTTACGGATTCGTGTGACATTTATTCTTCCCGTCCACGTTCTGTGTGTTTGGGGTTGGAAGTGATTAAAGTTAAATGGACTGCACCGAGGTGTCGCCTACCGATCGTTGATTGGTAACCGAAGCGGGCTTGCCTAACGCTGTATTAGGCGACGGTTTGAAGGACGTTCCTATTTACTTTCGAAAAATCCCTCCGAATCCTTGAACCTATCGTTCCCACAAAACGGCTCTGAGATGACAATGCAAAAATCTCTTCCCGGCATCCCGGTGTAGTGCGAGGAAAATGAAGCTTTCCCAGCTTTCGACCGGACGGGGCACTAACGAGGCCGTCCGTATTCGTGCTGCGAGAACGCGAACGAGATTAAAATAACACCGACCGAAACGGTTTCACTTAAGAGAGTAAACAATTTCCAATCGCACCCCAACTCGGAAGCCAAGGAAGAGTTACTGTTTTCGGTAGAGGAATGGATGTAGCAGTCGGTGGAGGTGGTTTCCGCCATTGGAATGCACTCGGCAACGATGTCAAGAGGGGTTTCGATCCTTGAGCTCGCGATGGAAAGTGGCGATGAAGGAGATGCTCGCTCACATAGTTCACGATCGGCAAATAAACAAGATAATGAAAAAGGGTGAAGGAGAGAAAATAAGTATAAAAATATGTTATCTGAAAATGGGCTGAAAATTTCCTTCCATCAATGTACAGTTTCAGCTGAAATCAATCAACTAGCATTAATGATACGTAATGCGAAAAAGGATTTACTATGTTGTGTTAGTCGCTTAACGACGAATTCAAAAATCCCTTTGTGTTGTTTTACTCAAATTGTATAAATAACTCGCTACCAACGACGAGCATGGCTTAAATGTGCCGCCCCGATGTTTGGCTTTTCGGACTCGCAGGACTCGCCACCGCTAAACACAGAAGACGAATGAACATTCTTACAACATTCCAGTTGGGTTTCCTCTTCTGCGCGGCCGTTGATGTCTCTCCCCGGTCCGTTGCTTGCCTGGCACGCCGGCACTCGCGATCGTCGGTTCCGATTCCGAACGAGTGTTAGAGACAATCGGGAAGGATGCACAAGCGACATAAATGCAGCCGTTTGCGGCCCCATTCCAGCGCGTTCGGATCGGTGCGATGCGGGATACAGGAAGCTTTCGTGGAGAATCTTCAAACAATAATAATAATAAAAATAAAAATCGAAGCGTTAGCCTTCGCCTGCCCCCTTTCGGGGCCGAGATTCGCCATCTCCCGCATGCTTCGGGTCTGTTTTGCAACCCTCGACACGATTTTCGCAGGGCAAAAGATGACGCCGCCAAGATCCAAGGAGCGCAGGAAGGTGGCTTAAGAGGTAGGGGAGCGTTCTAACAAACAGTTCCACGAGGTTTGCACACACAGATGCGTGCCTTTTCAGGGAACCGGTACACGTGTTCCGGAACACAACAGAGGCAGATCGTTTGCTTTTCTCACCTCGATCGGGCGAAGTTACAATCCTTTCGAATACGTTCTACAGGAAGAAATGTTTGAAGCAATTTACTTCATACTTGCACGCGAAAATTATTATTGTGGCTTTTTTTTAAAAGAAAAGAACAATTGATTGTACATTTCGTATTGAAGATTTTTCCATGAAACTTAGATTGAATGTTACACTAAAACAAGATTTTCAAAACTCAATCATTTGCTTTAGCACAATGAACAAAGTATGTGAAGAAGTCCAAAGTACGGATTTCGAATCAGTTTTCATTCGCCAACAAAACATCTTCCTACACCGATGAAAACACTCACTCGCTCCAGCTGGTTTCGCGGAGCCATTACTCGTTTCCTTTATCGGAGCATATTTCTCCACCCGACCTTGAGGAATAAATTTGAATTACAAATCGAGTGCAATTGCCAGCCGTTCGGCAAATCCGTGGCAAGAAACTCGGCAACCACTACGCGAGGCCTCATCTCGCGAACCAAAAACAAAGGCAGCGGAATCCAACGCAAATGGGAAGCCACCTACACGATCGCGGACAAACCAGAATGGCACGCTGATGGTACCCGGTACCGGTTTGTGGATGGCGCGAGATTGTAAATCGCGGGGCACGTAAATAAAGTTGTTCGCTTTGGATTGCTGGGGCTATCTTTGCCGTCGTACCAAACGCGATCTTGTCGCGCGATTCGATGGCGATTGGCTCGAGTGAAGGCGTTGCGGTTTGTAGGCGCTAGGCGGCAAATCGTATTCGAGCCGGTTTCCAAATCAGCGCGTCAGCTGTGGGAGAATATTTGTTCTAGCATTTTATTTGACCGTTATCTCGTTATCGATGACCTTTCCGATACATTTCACACGATTTATGATATCGCACGGGCAGATTGATCAATATCCTTGAAAGACGAGAAATTAAAAAGAAATTTTTATTTGAGAAACATTCATCATTTCAACATTATGAAATCCACTTCCTTATAAACAGCATGACAAATTTTATTTGAATGAAAGTTCTTTAAGATGTTCGAACAAATTATAAGTCTTTGTTTAATTCCGTACTCCTAGTGGCTTTTTTTGCAACTTTGTTCAAATTCAGCCTTGACTTTTGATCGAATCCAAAAACGTGCAGTCTAAAATGTTGATTCAAATCATAAATGCCCTGAAGGAATACTTTCCTGCCCGGCCAAAACATGATTCGGTCCATTGAAGCAGAAAATACACGTAATTTGACACTGATTTCTAATTCCAACGTGAAACCGTCACACGAGTCGGCTTAGAATGAGCGGCATTCGATTTATTAAAACATACTTCACCGTCTTGGTATTTGCGCGCTTCCCTTCAGCCGAAAGCAGCCGGGTCAGAACCGTAGCCCCGGGACCGATTGGTGGCTCCCGTGGCTCCAAAGACTGCATTCCGCTGTCCACCGACCCTTGTGTGTGTGTTTGTGATCCGAAACTCTGGCCTCCAACCACCGTACGCTGCATCCTTTGGTTCACGATCGTCGCGGCACCAAGAGGCACTCCTCGCCGGCATTCGGGTAGGAAATTAAGAAACAGACAGACGTACGACGCTAAGATATGCCACTCATATTATCTGTCTCCGGATGGTGGACGTCCCGCAACCCTCCCAGTCCACGGTCCTAAAGAACCCAACCGAAACCGTCAACCGTTGAAGGTTCGTCGCTTGGCTCGGTTGAAGTCTTTCGTCTCGCAGGCCCTAAGAGCGGACCGCGGCCGCCGATGGCTTCTAGGAGCGGCTCCTTTCGTCATGCTACTACTTCTGTGCTGCTGCTGCTGTACTTTGGGTTTAGTCTTGGCAGCTCTTTCGGTTCTTCCATTACACACTTGAACCGTTTGATGGCGGATGAAAACGAAAACGAATTACGGGGAGGAAAAAAAATTCAGGACCGCATCTCGATGTGGCGCAAATGAACTAACTCTGATTCCGGATCTTCGCCCAGGGAGCAAAACAAAAAAAACCATTTAGATATTCTTGCGAGCGTTGCCTTTTCCCTGCACCGAGCCTCACCCTTCGCGATAAATTCTAAGCCGTGTGCCAAAAACTCGTCAAACGATAAGGAGAACCAAACGAATGATCGTTCCGTTGGTTGCCGTCGCACCGAAAATGAAAACCAACAAGGGCTGAAAACCATGCAAGAAACATATCCTCAGACAAGTTCCGGAATCTTTGAAAAACGTATGTCTTCTTCTTTTCAAGCTTTGAACAAACTGGATCGAGACGGGGAAACTCATTTGCACCCTATGACTTTTTTGTGGCGGTCTTTGGTCACAACCTGGACACAGTCTCTCGAGAATTTCAACCGAAATTCCTGTTATTGCAAGGAACGACATTCGAACCGTCAGGTAAGTAGAATTGGAACGTTTTTGCTTCGAGTTTCCACAAACCAGATGATGCTTTCCTAAAAGACCTTCGTTACCTTCGTCATCGTCTTGGGTGACGTTCCACGTCGCTACGACACGCCTAAACGACTAAATTTGTGCCTCGTCTGCGATGCAATGCCAGACTTCTTTTTTACTGATTTCCAGTTGACCTGATACTCTGGATTCTCTTTTGTCTTTGGCTACCTTCCGGAGTTTTCAAAGAAAT
The DNA here is from genome assembly GCA_000441895.2 of Anopheles sinensis. NCBI lineage: Eukaryota > Metazoa > Arthropoda > Insecta > Diptera > Culicidae > Anopheles > Anopheles sinensis. The sequence continues at coordinate 368,463 of KE525346.1, forward strand.
AACAACGAACACCCACACAAGGGATCCGACTGACATAATCCTTCCGAGCGGAGTCCAGGTCACACTCCAACTTCTGAAAGGACACTTTGCGGAGACGAGCTCTGCTCAATGGCACCGAAGAACATTCTCTTCTACGTCCTTGGTTTACTCCCTTTGTCAGAGTCGCATTTTCATTTCCTTCTTTCCGAGCCCGGAGCCTTTGTTTGTTGATCATTTTTCTTCACCTGGCCACACTGTCGTCGTCACGGGCAGGCTGTTTTTCAATACTCACGGACGCACTCACCGCCACCCAGCTCAAGTGCATAATAGAGCATTTGAACCTACAAAATCCTGACTGAAGGAAGAGAGTCTGCAATGCTGGAGGCAAACACAAGGACGTAAGCCTTACAGCTTTACGATTTCTAAACAATTCCGATGACTAAGGAGATTCCTGTCGGATTAAAAGCGTCCCGTTCCGTGTGTTTCTGTTTTCGGGAGTTGTTGTGTGTGTTTCCTTTAACTTTTCGAAGGAAGACTGATCCCTTGCACGCGGGACTTCCCATCCGTTCGTGTCCGTTTTGACAGTTAACCATTACACGGCACATTTTTTGGTTTCTGCCTAAACTTCTTCCTGTCCTTTCTCGGGCGAGTGTTCGTAATTGATTTCCTAGCATGGATTGGGAGGAAGAAAAAATGCATGACTGCTTCCTTTGTCGAGTGGAACGTTCGGTGAGCATTCTAATTGCCAGCGTAAGCATTTCGGAAGGATAATTTCGATGGGATTTTCTTCTTCTTCTTCTGCTTTAACTACCGTTTCGTCATCAAGAGGAGCAAAAACACCATCGCTCCCTGATTGATTGCGTTGGTTTCGGTGGAAGTGGCAGAGGTAAACTCGGGAGCTAGAAATCGTCAGGACAAACAGGAAGATTGCTGGGCGGTTCTGACCCGGTTTGAATTGATTGATGACGGATGGTTATGTGTCGGGGGTGTGGACGAAAAAGGATCTAACCGGGACCATCTGGTGCTCACAGTTCATTGTCATTCGACAGGAAGTAGACATTGATTTTTCCAGTGACTCACAACTAAAAAATTTTTGATCGAAAAGTAAAATGTATAGGAATTTTAATGGCTTTATCAAATCTACCGAATTTTGAATTTTATTTATTTTTAACTTTGGATTCGACAAATCAGAGCAGTGCATATCGAAACCAGCCTCCCTTCACGCCCCAGCAAACCCTCCCCTGGACGGTCCACCATGAACGTTGGCTGTCATAAATTACACAAGTAACGATTTTAACGAACGCTTCAAACCAATAAATAAACAGCATGTAAAAAAGCACCAGCCATGCAAAGCTGCTGTTATTTTTTCTTTCGGCGAACAATTTTTCAGAAACGTCACGAGGCGGAGAGGATGGGTGTGTGTTTTTATGCTCGCTGCCGTCGTTCGGTACAGTTATTTACAAGCTCGCTTCGATTTTTATTCGTTTTTCGTCACCAAAGACCGCCTGCAGACTGCGGGGAAAAACGGGCGAAACGCACCGAAATAATGCTGCCATGTTCTCGCCGTGTGCCAAGCTCCGTGTGCGGAAGGGATAAACTCGCACACGAGGATGGGTAAAGTAAAAAACAAAAAGAACAGGAACAGAGCACAAACTCTCACCCCGAAAAGGGAACGAAATATGATAGAAGCGGGCCTCCTTCGAACGGGGGCGTTGTGATGTTGTGAAGAGTTGCAAAAATTTCGCCTCGCTGCAGTCAAATGCAACGTCCCGCCTGTGGTGTGCTGCTTCCTGGAGGATTTTTTCCCGTTCCTCAATGTTTTGTTTTATTATTATTTGTTCACCCATCGTGTTCCGTTCGCTTTCGCACGTCAGTTTATGGTGCAACAGCCTTCTTTTTTTGGGGTTTCGTTTCGTCCTTCGGGCCCTCGTCTTGTGGCCGTTTGCTGCGTTTTGACTGCGGCATGATTAATTACTCACGGCCGATAACTCCTTTTGATGGAGCTCGCTCGAAAACAGCGCCTCGGACGCCCGGTTAATGGCCCGGTCCTCGAGGGGGGAAGGACGGGGTTGCCTGGATTGTTGCGCTTGTTTTGTTTGGGTTTTGTTCCGCGCGGTGATTGCCGCTAATTTTATTTCAATTGCGCACAACGCCTCCTCGGACTCCAGCGTTCGGACCACATTCGGTGCGCCAGGACACGTCGTGCCGGCAGAAAAGTGCATGCGTGAAAACATTGTTGCGTGAAAGGATCGCGCGGCGTGCGCTTACGGAACGGTCCCGAAAAAGTGGGTTGATTTATCATTCGATACAGTCAATAAAATCCCCTTCTTCTGACAGGGAAGACAACGGCAAATGGGAAAAAAAAGAAAAACACTCACACAAAACCATCCAACGAGATGCCCGGCGGACAAGAGGAATTTAAAAGCTCACCCGAAACGCAACGGATGGGCGGAATTTAAATAAACGGCGAGGATAAGGCGGCTGTCTTCGGCTCTCGATGGCTAGCGAAAGGCAAAAAACACAACGAAACCGTGAGCAAACAAACGCTACCAACATCTAAACACTCGCCCGGCCCGCCGGATGCAAATTAATCGCATATTAAATGAAATAATTGTCAAAATTTAATTAATGTTACTTATGTCGGGCGCTGAGCCGTTCATTTGTATACGCCGAAAGATCAGCCATACAGTCGGCGTATAAATCTTTTCCCGATCTTCACATCTGGGGCCCACCGGCGGACCAGAATCCCGCGTCCCGCGAACCGTCCTCGGGAATGGGAGCAGCTCGAGCTCGAGATGGGATGGAAGAGAAAAAATCGGTCCTCGAATCCTCGAAATGAAAGAACAAAAAACGGCACAACGACACCAAGCCAACGCGCACTACCGGTCCCGGCTCGAGGAAAATGGAATCTGCAGGTTTTCGGGGTCTGTGGCTTTTTTTGTTATTTTGTCGTCAACAGTTGTCGCGGTTGTTTTCTCTCCGACGGCCTGAAAGCCAGGCGAGATCGCGGCGTGTATCGTGGCTGCATGTGGCTGCATCGTGGTGAAAACCGTCTTT
>KE525346.1:371518-451518 GCA_000441895.2 Anopheles sinensis
GCTTCGCGTTCGAGAGTTCCACCGAAACGGGCAGGATCACGCGGGTCAGCTCGGCAAGTCCGCCTGGACGCCTGACGGAGGCTCGCGTTCGCTGTCTGCTCGTTCGTCGAAGTCACTCGAAGAAGCGCTGGACGGACGGTGGAGTTGTACGGGGTGTGTTTTTGTTTTTCTTTTTCCCTAGAGCGGACGCCGTGGTAGGTTGAGTGACATCGATGTGCGTCGATTGCCAGTCGATTGACCGATTCCCGCGACCGGGAAGAGATTGATAAGCGTTGATATCGATGGTTATGGACAGAATGCGGTGTGGCAAAGTGCCTCCTCGAAATTTGGACCGCGCGTGAACCGTGGGAACGTGGTGCTTTTGTCTATTTCGGGTTCACCCAAAACGGGGCGCCAGTCTTATCGAACGGCTCGAATAAGCTTCAAATTTATTTCACTTTCGTGCTAAGACAGGAATAGTTCCTACTGAGGATTAGCAAATGTAAACGCGCTGTTCCTAGTCCGTTTATAAAACACTCACTGGCACTCTTTGACACTGAAATTCTGAATCATTCAAAGCGATCAAAGCTCTTCAATGCCATTTGAAGCGTTCGCACAACCCCTGGTGTCGTCAAATTAATGTATGCAAAATATTTAGCTCCCACTTTAAATTCTTACGAGCGACATCTAAATGCGGATCGCATCGATTACCTTTGATTAACTCAGGTTTTCTCCGCTGCTTCAAACTAAATTTAAAAAAATCCACCACACAAAACCAAGTTTATTTTTGATACTTTTCTACTTTGTCGGAGTATCCTCGTGACCAACAGTTAGAGGCAAACGACCGACACAAGTTCAAAGTTGCGAACACAAGCTAAGAGTCGGAGATTTTGAAACGAGGCGACCAAAAGTCAAACACAGTGACCATAAAGGACCTTAAAGAACAAGTTTTTGGTTAATGTAAAAAACCTCCCCAACTAAAAATTCGTTAAAATATATACATATCTTGCTTAATTTATTTGTTTATTGCAGTTATTAATCAAACGGGGAGCTTAGGTATAAATTAAATTGTAGACCCGCGTCCCCGTTCCCAGCAAACACGTTTCGACGCGCGGAAAACGGTGGTGAGAGCATAAAAATAAATTAGTGGCCAAAAGAGAGTGACAGAAGCGAAATAAAACGACGGGGCAAAAAAGGTCCCGGGAATGAAAAAAAAAACAAACACCACGATGCAATGGTTTGAAAATGGTGCGAGAGATAAGCACTGACAGGATCGAATCCGATCGGAATGTGTACGGGAAGCGAATAAGGATGGAACAGTCCTCGCGAACGGAATGCGTTCCGTTGAGGGACACTTTTCGCAGCAGATCCTTTTTCGGACGCCTCGTTTGATGAATCTGTCGTTCGATCGTTCGATAAGCTATTGAGCGAGAGGACAGAAGGATATATAGAGAGAGAGAGAGAGTTTTTGGTATCCCTTAAAAATATTAAATAAATTTCTTCACCGAAACAGGAAGCTTTCGTACACCGCTGGAGAACTGTTACATTTATCATTTTTGTTTTAAATTTTATTTGTTTTCAGCCGGTGCTTATTAAGACATAATGATCGCGTGCTCTATCGTGACGCTAATGGGTTTGCCAAAAAGGGGAATGCTCGTTGAAAATAATCCCAAATATCACTCGATCGAACTGCTAGAAATATGCAACTACAAAGTCGTGCCCTCAAGCTTAGTCGGCGTGCGCAGGAAACAATGTGTCCCTGCGCTGGATGACTGGACGTGTCCGAAGGCTCGATTTGCATAATCGACCATTCGATTGGTGGGGAAAGCTGCTTTTGCCAAGCAGCCCCGCGAAGCTGGAATGTCCGAGCGTTCCCGGTTTACCTTTTTTTTTATTTCCACGAAACGGCAAGTGTAGGCGTGAGTGAACAAGCGTCGATCGCCGGGCGGCGAGAAGGATTCTACTGATTTCGAACACGAAACGCGCCCCATTAGCGCGATTAGTCATTTCAATCGCCAGCCAATCCAACGCGCATCGGCTGCGAAAACACGGGAGAAAAGCAGCACCACGAATCTTCTTCCACATAAACGTAGGCCGAGCGACCCATATACCCGTTTGACCGTTGGTTCGGGATCGGAGACAGATTTAGCAATTTGCACGTATCCTTTAGTCACATCCTTGTCTGCTTCTTTTTTTTCTGCGGAGTGGCTGACATTTTGCAGAAGCTCCGGATCGGGCCGTCTCGGGCTTAACGATTCATTATAATTCCTCCGAGCGGGGTTTGGCCGAGACTGCGCGCGGCCCTCCGCGGGATCGGATCACTTCGCCTGCCTTCGGAGGCCTTTTACTTATCGAACCCGTCACCCAAGCGCCCTGCCATTTATTGTGCCATCGTTAGCCCTCGCCAAAGCTGCTGCAAATGATTGCATTTTAAACAGACAACTTGCCTTTTAAATGACTTAATCCTTTAACAATGATTCACGGCCGGAGCGTCGATGGATGCAGCGAGGGAGGGGGGCGAAAGAACTGGGAGGGTGGGAAAGGGGTGGATTGAGTTGGAAAAGTGAAGGGAAAAGTATGCGCTGATTCGGGGCTTCCTTAGCGGCGCGCGGTTGTCGGAACGGTTTGAAGTGTGCTTTATTTTTTGAGGTGATTTTATTTAAATTTAAATCCAACACAAGCTTTGCCTTCCACCGAACCTTCCCTAGTTCTCGTTTGGATACCGTTTCCGTTTCCTTTTCCATGGTTTAATGAGTGGTAAAAAGAAAGGAAAAAATGCTGTACCCCAAAAGAACGCCCAACTTGAGCGGTAATTTTATTTATTTGCTTATTTTTCTTAAAATCTGAGGCCCCCACCACCAAGGCCGACCTACCCAAAGCAGGGGAAGCTTTTCCACCGATAAGCGGGCAGTCGAAAACGCATGAAAATCACCCTGAATCGACTGACAACCGGCAGAATGGGGACCGGATTTCGGTTTCGGAACGGATCGAAAAGCAAGAGGAAAGCCGCGTTTGGCTCCTGAAACCCTTGGTCGCACTATAAGTCATATCATCAACTGCACGTCCGTCCGACCCACGGTTTGCCCAACCACCCCCCCCCCCACCCATTGCCGCCCCTAGACTCCCAGACGGTCGTCGATCGATTGCTGCGACGCTAATCCGCCTCATCCGCCGTCCGGACAAATGCAAAAGCGCATCGAAACAAAGTGAAACCGTCCGGTTGCGGTTCAGCGGAGGAGTGGATGGGGGGGAGAGGGAAGGTGGTGGCCGTAAGTGCCCCGGCGACCCGGGAAACGGGAGTAAGCAAAGGCCGGCGGGGCCGACCGAAACCTTCGGCAAATGAATGATACAAAAAACCATTTAACCATTAAAAAGTCATGTCAATAAATAAAACGAGAGTTATCTTCGCTTTCTTAAGTAGTTGATAATAAATACTGCCAATGACTGCCATCCCGTTCGCACCAGCGAAACTGCCCCCTTCTTTCCCCCCCCCCTCTCCCACCACCCTCTTCTTGCTTCGGTCCGGTTGTGGGTCGCGTTTGCGCCCGGACACATTTGGCATTTGCGCCGAGCCGAAAAGGAAACGAGGAAACCGCGGCACGAGTGGGGACAGGGAAGGGTGATAAGCACATGAAGAAGCAAAAATTGGAATACTCGGTGGCCTCTGTGGCGTGGAAATGGGACGCTGTGCAACGCCGCACGGACCTGAAATCGAAATGCACTTTATGTCTGTGATTGCAAAATTAATTTGGTGCATTTGGTCACATTTGGAAGACTGATTGAAAGTTTTACCGGTCGGGCGAGGGTGTTTTCATAGTGGCAAAGAAAGCCCTTCAGCTCCCTGGTCTTTTTTTATCAATATTGCACAACAAGATCTACATAATGATTGACAATACAATTGTAGAAAATTTATTGACGCATAAAACGACTTAAAAGTAACTACTTACAGAGTCTAAAAATTACTTCACGTTTGCAAATTTTCCCCCGAGAGGAACGATCGCACGCAGGAAGTGTCCGATCGTAACGGGGAACGCAACACGGGTCGGACAGGACGCGCCCGCGATAAAGCCCAAGAACGAGAGCAGGAAAAGGCCCGAAAATAAATACCAACGCAAGGCCCAATCGGCCCCAAAGCGTATTATCCCTCGCCGATGCGCCGCAATGGTCGTAATGGGCTTATCTTAGGAAGTTTGCTGTCGTCCCGCGGCGGGATGGAAAATGGAGCAAAACCCCCCGATCGCTCCTCCCGATCACCGCACTTCGTTCGTGCGCGAGGGAAGCACTTTGGCAAAAAAAACCGATCCGATCGACAAACAGTTGTCGGACTGCACACCGGGAACGAACGATTCAATTGGGATGATTTCTTGCTGACTTTTTGACCGCGGGTCAACCGTTCGCCTCGGGCCCACTGTGGGCCGCACTCTCCGCAGGGAAAAGACCCCCACCGAGAGGCAGTGCATTCGAAATCGGCACTGCTTGGGGACGCGAGGAATTCGGCATTCGGACATGTGCGTGCCGAGGCGAGATTAAAGTGTGAAAAAAATAATAAACGAAATTCCACTAGCGAGCTGAGGAGGGAAAGATGCAGCGGGAGGGAGTGTTTGTGGTCTGATGCTCTACCCTTTTCCCCTTTCGTGTGTTCCGTGTGCAAACCCGGCGGCCAGGATCGACTGAAGTGCAGCTGAATATTTGCATAATATTTGTGACATGGAAAGTGTTTCCTGCAAACGGCTATTAGAGCCGCGTCTGTGTGAAGCTGTCGTCCCATTGCTGATATGAAGGCCGGGCATTTTGGGGTGGAAATGATAGGAAATGGATTCCCTGGAAAGGGATTTGCATAGCGATTTGAGGATATTGAGCCCTTGCGGGAGACAAAACGAAATTAAAATGTATTTGCAAACGAAACAAATTGCATTTCGCATGAAGAAGTATATTACGCTGAATTGAAGCTTAATATATTTTATATCGTAAAAATGTGTATCTTTTTAATTCTTAACATTTCTGCTGTTTACAGTAGGCTACACTTTTGGCATTAACCACTGGCTAGGCTCTTTTCTGCCTGCAGCACTTGAACATTTATTTCCTTTTTATCATTAACAACCAAATCCGGCAGTTTCTTAAAATGTTCAATCAACGAACGGCGGTTGTAACGATCCGATCGGCGGTTTGTACCATAAATTCTGCGTGCCTCGGCGCTTAATCTCCGCCGTACAACACTTTGCGCGCTCCCTGACCCGGCTATCGAGTCTGATGATCAGTTTTTATGGCAATGATTCATTTCCGAAATATCCTTCCGCAGTAGATTAAGCAGCAGTTAAAAAGTTTATGACATTCCTCATAAAATCTTCCAAATAATTCACATGAGGGAGGGGGTGAGGATGGGTTCGGCAAAGGCGAAGGCAATGTTATTTTCCAGGATTAATCGCCATTTACCACGGCCCGTGAATCGCGCGGCCCGATCGCGCCGGTTGTTTGCCGTGTAAGCTAGTGTTTTTGCTTGCCGAAATTTTGCCGTGACGTACGTGCCCCCCCCCCCCCCCCCATTCAAAACGCTCGTCCGAAAGAATTATTCGTATCTCAAAAAAGGGAAGTTCATTTATCATGGGACGGTGCGTCGTGGTGGCGCATCAGTCGCGCGTTACGGACCGGAAAATACACTACATTAAATAAATTTACATCGATTTAACGGGCTTCCCGGTGCTCCGGCGCGGGAGGAAAAGAAGTGACACTATCAAACAAGCTTCATCAATCGGCGTAAAATTTAAATATATGGCTCCTGGCTTCGTCCACCACTGGGCGTGTGCGTTTGTGTGTGTGGGTTTGTGTATGCAGTCACCATGAAACTTGCCGGTGGTCAGAATCGGAACCGTGCGAGGGAAAACAAAACACGCGGGAACGCAACAATAGTGCTGCGGGCTGTCTTCTGAAAATAAAAGCTAAAAGAAGAAAAAAAAACTGCTAAGCTCCCGAACCCGAAGCGCATCTTCATGATCATCTGAGGGCCTCGCGGACGTACATATGTATGCAGCAGGCAGCATTCCGATGGTCCGGTACGCTCGGTGGCTTAAAGAGATATTCTCGCTCGATAGTGTCATTCATTTTCGGGAAAATTAATCTTCAATTAGCTTTTAAACGAGCCCGAACGAAGGGAAGGGATGGAGAAGTGGGAGGCGGAGTAGGAACGATCTACCTAACCATGGCGAGCATTGCGTCCGGACCGTGTCCACCCCGTTCCGGTATTTAATGTGTCCATCCACTAGCGGAAGGGTGCGGAAGAACCCGTGGGGTTTGCTGTAAACAAATAAATAAATATTAAAACACAAATACTCGTAAGCTCATTACAGGGCGTTGAATCGAAGCGAAGGGCGGACCGGCTGAGATGATCCGGTAGAGCGTTTACCGGAGTAATTTGAGGCTGAGAAGGGACAGGCGATTTGACAAGAAGAATTTTGGAACCTCCTCACCGGGAAGGGAAGGAAAGGGGAAGAAAGGGATGGGAAACGGGGCACACACATCAAACAAGCCAAACTGCGCTCGCGCTCAGTTACAGAAAATAAACGTTCGCGCTGACGAAACAAAAGACATCGATGCCTCTAGGAGGGCGGGCGCGTTTAAACACCAAGCGACGAACCTCGAAAAAAGGCCACGAAACCTACGAAAGCGCTCGGATCCTCCGCATGTGTCCCCGCCTGGTTCAGGTGTCGGGATGGGAAGGAAACTGATGGAAAGGACTTAATCCGACCAAAGCAGCGACAACAGAGCGAACCGGAGCAGCGTTTCCCCGGCCGAAAGGGGAAAAAAGAAGAAACACAATCGCAACCGGAGTGCGAGCGGGAAAGAGCGCGAAGCGAAGGCATGATAAAACAACAGCATAACCAGCCACAAAGGTGATAGAAATGTAAAAGAAGTATTTTTTTCACGCTTACGTTTTATGTGTATTCTAATTTTTACGACTTTTTACGATCGAACATCAGAATTTTATTTTAGTCCCGCTCAGGTTTGGCGGGTTTTGCGGCGAGCTCAATCGCGTCCGGAGGAGGAGGAGGACGGTGGCGGCGGCAAAAAACGACCGGTGCAACGACAATCGGCCGTGGTTTCTCTGTCGCGTTTTAAGGCGGGAGTTGTTTTGTTCCCCGGTTTTTTTTTTCTTCCTGTCCTGCCTTAGATCTCCGAAAGGCCGGAGTGAAGTGATCCCGAGGTTCGTCACCACGTCACCCACTCTCCAAGCCGAGTCCATTCGCCACTCCCATGTTGGCTCGCGTTCTAGCAGGGCCCCGGCTTGCATGTTTGGCGTTTCATGATATGCGGCAATAAATTCTCTATTTTATTAGAAATATTCCAGTATTGAACGAGCTCGAATCGTGAGCTGGTGGCGGGTTGCGTTCACCCGATTCCCGATCCCGAGTCTGTTGATCTCGGTGTGTTTTTCTGCTTTTGTTCAAGGACCGTTGTGTTTTCTTGCTTGCTTTTCTTCCGAATACTCGCTTCCTGCCTAACAACGCTTCTGCCGCTTTAAAACGCCTCGACGTCCTGGTTGCTGCTGTTGGTTTTCTGCGTGATTTCTGTGTGTGTGTGTGAGTGAGTGGGGTTGGGAGGGTAGCTGGTATTAGCTGTTCCTTATGGAAACAAAAAAAACAGACTCCACGAAAAGCGGCTTCGTGGTCCATCGTTTATGGTAACATCGAGCGATCGACTCGTTACATGATTCTTGGTGTCATTTGTCGTCCCTCCTAAAGCACGGGGCACTTTGGAGGGATCCGGCTCAGTGTGTTTGTGTGTGGCCTATTGGCCTCGGCGATTGATCCGCGCCCACCCTGAACCGAAGGTCGTGGCATCATAAAGCGCTCTAATTATTCGTACCCTCGGATTACGGAAGGTACACCGACTTGTCCGCGCGGAAACGAAAGGGCTGAAAGCTGTGGCATGTGGCGCGGGGTGCCTAATAAATAGAAACCGCTCTCGGTGCTCCGGGAAAGCACGGGGAACATCGAAAACGTGACGTTCTCGAGCCGCCGGCGACCAGCACGTTCCCACCGGGATGATTTGGAAGACCACACCGTCGCACGTTCCGACGCATCGCCATGATGGAATTATTTATGTTTGCCTTGGCCTCGCCCCCGCCTCTTCCCCTTGCTTTCGACCACCAAGTATCTACCTACACCAAACGCGTGTGTGTGTGTGTTCGTGCGTATGCGACCGGTGTCAATCAATTTACATATCAAAGCATTTATGCTAACCGTCTTACTGTCACTCTTTCTCTCCCCGAAGGCGGGGTGAGGAAGTCCAGGTGAGTCCGGGTAGTGCTACTTGGACTGCCCTGGCGTGTGATTCCGGGACTACCGCGGACCGGGCGGGCTTCATTTGAATCGAAATGAATCCTTATCCCCGCCTGCGCGTCGCATAAAATGTGTGACAGAATCGATTCCAAATTGGATAATTCTGGCGCATGTTTATGGGATCATTAGGTATTCAAGTACCGGAACGTGATGGTATTTACATCAGTGGGTCCCGACTTACAGTTTCCAACTCCCCTCCGGACGTCCCGCAGCGGATTTCTCGGAAGGTTGGGACGGGTTATCCACTCGTTTCGCTGGCGAGTCATCCCTCGCTCGTACCTTCGTGCCTTTTGAGATGTTTTGAGGATATTTCCTAGCAACCTTCATTGAACGGTGAGATTAATAACGGCGGCATTTTAGTGGGTTCACATTCAATCAAATTTAAACGAAAATGTTTTTATAAACAATCGAATGTATGGCAAAGTTTTCGAATAGTAATTCATTTTAAATTAACTAGCAAAATCATATTAATACGGCCTGGCCGTTCAAACCAAACAAACAAAAAAAAAAAAAAAACTAGCAAAATCATGACATAATAAACAGGATTTTCAAAACTAATTTTACCTCATGTTCAATATAGAAAGCAATTAAATTCTTTGTTTAGGAAAATTAAAATTAACAAAAAAATTAAATCCTTTCAGGTCAGATCAACGGCAACTAAAAGAGGCTATAAGATAACACAAACACAAACGATGGTTTACGTGAATGATTCGTCATATACATTTGTGATTAAAATCCCTCAGTTTTGTATTTAATTTACAAATAATTCATTAAAGTGTTCATATGCATTAAATAAATACCTCAAATCAATACGAGAAAGTTTCTTAACCTTTTTCTTTGTTTTTCTTTCAGTTGATGTTTGAGATAATCTCCTATATTTGTGGAGAACTTTATGAACATTCGTCGGTAAAATAAAATAGGAAAAAGAACAAATGCAATGAGAAATTCAAATTAAATATAACACATTGACTTAAACAGATCAGAGTAGTGTTGAATTTCCATAGATGTTAACTTTTGTGATAAGTACATCAAAATTCTAAAAGTGATTCAACAAAATAGGTTTTGCTAGTTTTTTTTTAAACAATAATAAACCAAAACTCGATATCACTATTCCATACAAATTAGATGCCTACCCTTAAAATTAAACTTACTACAAGTAATTTTGAGAAAAGATAATTTCAAGCTAAATTTGATTTGAGAATATCAATGAACACATATAACGAGTGAATAACAATTTTAAGTAACAAGTTAAATGCATTAAACACTTGTTACAAAAGTTCTTTTGATTCTAAACTTTTTAAAGACATTTCATTTTATTTTATCAATCAATTTAATTTAGTAATGGCCTTATTCTTGTGATTAAAGTTTAAAAGTTAGGTCTGCATTCATTTCACACGTTTTCCAAACGCGTCGCTCTGATTCACCATCTTATTAGGTAAACAACAAATAAAACAAAAATCAATATCCCATTCATTGCACTTCCTTAAGTCTGCGCAAACACCCGCACAATCCTGATGGCCAGCTCGATGATGGATCGAAATCGGTGCGAATGTTTCCCAACACAGCCGCTCCACCATGCTGCGTGGTAAATAGCAGCACAATATTTCAAAGTCGGTCAGTCTGCGCGTGCTTCGCCCAGGCGTGGCTCAAGAGTGTTTTGATTTGAACGAATTGAACCAAATATTTCAAGCTTTCCTGCTCGCTCGCAGTCGCAACGTCCAACAAGACAACAAGATCGCCACGCTGCCTGCCAACACTTATGAGGTGCATTTGTTTCCCGGATTGCGCTTTTTTTTTCCCCAAGTCCTATCCGCCTATCGGAAGGGAGGCCCCCTACCGGAAATGGGAAACCAGCGGCCACCGGGGGTGATGGCGGCCGATATGGTGTGCCGCAGAATCCGCAGTGTAGGTGCTTGTATTGAACGTGATAAATTCGAATTAATATGTTAGCTGTCAGATTATGATTATTTATACATACGCACGGGGAACATTTTCATTCGCCTACCGTGAGAGTGGCGGGCGTGTGCTCACCGCGGCACCATATCCACCATCGAGCGCATGAAACTCCCGTACGGGGGGTTGGTGGGAGGGGGTGGTAAGGGTCCCCGAGGAAGGAACTACCCAAGAGTGCAATGCATTTGCGTTGGCCGGAAAGCTCGACGGCGGAGGAATGAAGGAAACTCATCCGTGGGGCGGGGGAAGTGCGGAAGTAGGCTGGAAGGGGCGGATGGGTGCGGCCAGCAACTGACTGACCAACGAGCAACCCGGTAATACGGCCTGGCGAGAAGGCAAGCAGACGATAAAGATCTATGATAATTTTTTTTATTTCCTCTCTTAGTTTCTTCATTTGTGGTCGCACAATTCCCGCTCGCACACACTCACGCCCCCCTTGCCACCCTTCTCGCGAGGGTGTCACGCGCCGACGAAAGGAAACGACACACTTCCCGACGGTTCCTTCGAACTCTCGACAACTCCTTCCAGGGAAGTAAAACTTTACGCTTACCTTTGCGTTTTCGTGTTTTTCCCTTTTTCGTTGACGAAAATTGGGAAAAAATTACCAACGACAGCAATTTGAATAACAAAAAGTTTTACCAAGACTGCCGATGTGTCTCCTTTACAAAAAAAAAAAAAAACATCTACGCCTCCCACCCACCCCTCAAACACGATTCTATCGTTGGTTTTTTCATTCATTCCGGTGAGCTGCTATTTAATTCCCCATTTTCGTTCGTCTTCGGCTGCTGATGCAAAGTTGATAAGTTTGTCTAGATGTTTAAAAGTTGTTATAAATATTAATTGGTAGCGTAAAGATTTTCTCCGTCCGATAAACTCGCTCGCCCGCCGGTGCTGGTGGTAGTTTTTTTCGTTTTTCTATATTTTCTTCACCCAATGGTTTACGAAGCAAACCCGTACCATCCTCCGAGAAGTGACGTTAGAACGGGGGAAAGACGGCACGACGAGTCGTTGGGTTGATAGTAAAAATATTGTGAACGAAGCTACCGTTTCAGGCGCGCTAATAAACCGTTTGATAGTTTTTGGGGGGTGAAGATTATTAGCATGCCGGCGTGTGGAGGAGTCTCCTCGGCGGACGTCGTTTGCTCGGTTGACTGCTTGTGAATGACTCTTTTTTTAAGTTTCTGCTTTTGCTTTGTTTTTGAATCTGAAACTAAAGCTGAAGTCTTCGTCTCAATGGATTCACTTGAAAATTACTACATACATTTGTCAGAATAACTTTATTTGGCGCCATGGGCACACCGGTCTTTAACGAGCCGTGACTTAAAAATCCAATGTAGCAAGAGAAAATGTTGCTTCGTTTTATTGTCTGTGGAGAAAATAATGAAGAGAGTGGAAAACAATTTGACAAAATTATTTAAGGAATTATTTCTTTTTTTTTCTGACACGTTTTAGATTCCTTTCCATACCATGTTCTCCTTACCAAAGTCCTGCGTTCCGAAGCTAAAACTAATCCATACCAACACCAAAACAAATCCTTCAAAACACAACCCCTCGCCGAACAAAGCACATAGAAATTAACCGAACCCGGACACTTCCTTGATGCGAAGCCAAACGCTTTGTTGTGATCCGTTTGGGAAGGATCCTTTCACAACAATCAAACAGTCGGGACAGGTAAAATATTTCTTCCGCTTCTCATTACGTGCCGCCTTGGAAAAGGGCACCAACGGCTTGCAAAATGGCGTACGCTTGTGAGCGCTTCATACCGCCAATGAAGCAACACGATCCCGTTTCCATTGAAGGCTGCGGGAACCTTCCGTTCCTGGTCGCGGCTTTTGTCAACCGAAACGACATCCTAACATCTTTTTGAACTGGTTTTACTCCGTTGCTACGGAATGTGTTCCTAGAAAAGATCCTTTTTCTATTCCAGTCGATGTAGGTCGTCGGGGGTTCGTGTCCTGTCGTGTTGATGAATCGTTTGTATGAACCTCCGGGAGAGGGAATTAAATTCCATGAATTTCGAACACTTTATCACCACCGGTTTCCGTGTGATCCTTGCGCGCCTTGTGTGACACATCCGCACATCCGGAGATCGAATGGAGAAAAATGGATCTTCCATTGATCGGTCCAAGCCCACCCGTTGGCCGATCGTAATGTGGCCACCGTGCGTGTCCCTTTTGCGACACCGCACCGGGACGCTTTCTTCCTCAGGCGACCACCACGATGGGAAAAAAACGAGAAAATTTATGAACCGTTTAAAGAAAATTGAAATGTTACTCACCACCGACACTCGGGACAAACGAACTCGACGCAAACAAAACGTTTCAACAGTTGGCAAAGGAGTGGGGTGAAAGGTAGAGAAACATTCGAGAGAAGAAACAAAATCGTCCACGTCGTTTCAATCGACCGTCTCCGCTGCATAACATTCTATGCTCGACGCGAAGCGCACGAAACATTCAAACGAGCATACGCTGAACGGGCGGGAGGCGACTATCGATTGAGTGTGTTTGTCGACTGTTCACGTACCGTCGGCTCGTATGTACACATTGCATATATATATATCGACTACGTCCCCTTTCAAACACGACCTCCGTGAGCCATTCCGAAGGGTTTCGATCCCAGAGCGCGCGCAGCATAAACGACGAACCGTGGAGACGACCACGAATCACGTGCCCGTGAGCAATCGGTAATCTATCGATTGCTTTTCGGAGGTGTGGTAATGAAGACAGCTAACATGACAGACGATGTGTTGATTAACGCGTGCAGCCAACCTTTTCCCGCTGGGTAACGGGGGGTTTTTCCCGCGCACGGGGTGGCTGCATCGGTTTGTCACAGGACTTCGTCGAGCCGGTTCGTTGTTCGTGTCGAGCCATTGAATCGCGGAGACTTTGGTGAAGTGATGACTAGTGGGAGCTGTTGATTGACCTCTGTTCAATGTTGGTGAACGCGTGGTAGGTAAATGATCCTTTCCTCCCTCAGCTCTATTTGTGTTGCTTTCCTTCTTTCAACAAGATAGGCAGACCAAAAAAAATAGGTGTGTTGAAAATGAATACTTTGATTTTATTTGTTGACACGTCCTAAAAACTGCGCTCTTCCTTAGTCAACAGTTATAAATAAAAACAAAATAAATTGATTTATCATACTTGTCAATTAGTTTATATCAGATTGACCTTTGACATAAAGATTGCTCCGTTACGTGTAGCAGCTCAGCCTCCCTTTCAGTCAAATTATCCGATTAATTAACAGCTCATTTTGTTAATCAACCATTTTACGACCCGTGAATAATGTCGTCCCCCCTCGCTTCTCCATCTCTCTCACGCAACTCCCTTTCTCTCTTTTTCACTCTATCTCCACAACACCCTGCCCGGTCTATCTCTCTCTCTATGAATCGGTGTCTTTCAGTGCCCCGAGAGGAGTTTAGAAAGGGTCAGCTGGCCATTAAAATAGCCACCGCCATGCTCGCACGCCAATTCTGTCCGCTTGGTGCGTTTTATGATGAGCGTGCCCACCTTGCCGGTGCAAGGCGGAGGGGATAAGGGAGGAACGAGGGCGCGCATTAAAAGGCGCGCGCGTTCGTCGCTTGATGTGCGTAGTGTTTCGGGAGTCGCGTGAACGCGAACCGGACGCGCTGGCGAGCGGCTTGGAGCCGGCGCAGGCTTGCGTAGTCGTGGAAGCTCAATTATGAAGTTAGTGTGATGTGTGAATTTGATGCCGCGAAATTAAAGAGCTGGTTAACATAATGAAAGGTGGTTGGAAAAACAGTATTTTATTTAATCGGATCAATTCTAATGATTTCTAAGGCAATTTAATTAATTAAATTGATTGAGCGGCATTTGGTATATTATTATGAGAAAATTGTTTATGATCCTCTCGGTTTATTACGATGTCATTTGGGTGGTCAGGGAAATTTTTTGACTGTTAAACTAACATTTTATTGTTTTAAAATGGACCTGGCAAAGCGAAGAGCTACAGGTATGACTTCCCAACATCCACATCGTACAAAGTTAATTTCATTTCATTTCATTTCATTTCATTTCATTTCATGTGAATCTCGTTACGAAACCTCCAAACTCTGTTACTTAAAACAGTTAACCCAACTAGCTGATTTACGTAATGTAAAACGATTGGGATCTACCTTATGCATCGGTCAGAGTGCATCTTATGTAGAGCGCTTTTCTACTGTGGTTTTATGTACTTTCCTTCGCAATTTTAAAGAATTTTTCAATTCCAGTTTTCAATTTTTCGTTTTATGAAACTGAAAATGAAAATTTATGAAACTTCGAACAAGGTGTGAAAAGTTTATCGCGTTTGAACGTTAAACTTTTCACACCTTGTTCGAAGTTTCATCTTTATTTTTAATTTCAGTATATTTTATTCTAGAAATAATCCAAACAAAATCGATTCATTTATTCTTTCCTTAGAATGAAATCAACTTTCAAGTTACATTTCTTTTCGATCGGAATATTTGTTCCAATGCCTTTCAACATGATCCAAACGAAATAAAAGAACCAAAAAGAAACGAACAAAATTACAATGTATTTCGCCTCTCATCCAACAACATACGCTTTTCCTTAATTCACTAAACGCTTTGGTTTGTTCACAAGTTGCAAAAACCACAATTTAGCGTCCCTCCCATCGTTGGTCGGCGCTTGGCGCTGCGAGCGTGAATCAATTTGCTAATGAAACATTAACCTAAACGCTAAGCAGTGCGCAGTCCATCAAACACGGGACCCGATCGGCTCGAAAGCACTCTCGTCACCCGCTCGAGGGCGAACGAAACGAAGGACGCCCGAAAGGGCGATCGATGCCAGCCAGTGTGCTTTTTTATGCTCGCTATGCAGCAACAAGCTAAATCAGCGTTCGGTCGGCTTGCAAGCCAACAAGCCTGTTGCTGAAAACAAGCGAACCTCGTTCGGTGCCCCGTGGTCGGGGATGTTTATCCTTGTTTTGTATGTTTTCTTGCCGCATTCGCATTCGGCCGGGGCGTCGTTTTCTTCCCTGCCGGTGCCGTAGCGCTTTGCTCCGCACGCCGGGCACTAATTGCAACCGGGCCCCTGCCCGGAGCCTTCGAGCGTCAGGACTTTTATAAGCGCATCCGCAGCCCATACTTTTGAGCAATAATTTTTGCCCAGAATGTCCTCGACCGGAGGAGAAGATGGTTCGTGTGACAGGAGGGGGGAGGGGACAGCAAAATTAAGCACAGGCGTAAATGCATGCAGGTGATCCGCGGGGCGATCGCATGATCGATCAACAATCAATCTCGATCCGCGCTCCCGCAAAAACCCGGGGTGAATGGGTTTCTCGCAAACGATCGATCACCGCAAGGCATTCGGGGTTTCGGTCCGAGCGAACCCGGGTGTTTGGTGCGGAGGGTGCGGGCGCGGACGGAAGTGCTTCTGGCCGTCGCTTCGTGATGTACCAACCGATCGAGCCGGCTCGATAGAGCGTTGCATATCAAATGAAGGAATCTTCGGCACTTCACTCGCATCGTGGTCGTCCTTCTTGTGGATCCAATTCGATCGGAATCTGATCGTCCGTCCGTAGGTACATTCACCCTACACCATTTTGTCCTGCGTTCGGGCAAATAAAATAGAAAAACCATCCCGGTTTTTGTTCCTGCCGCAAAAAAAGGAGAAAGGACACCAGGTGGAAAGGAGTTGTTTTCGTGAAGCCGAAATTTAAATGTTAAAGATAATCGCAACGACGGTGAGGGAAAATTCGAAAGGACCCTTGAAGAGGAAAAATTAACTTGCCATTTGCAAAAATCACCTAATCTCCCCTACAAAATCTCACCCCACTTAAAGGGTGGTGGGAGCAACACGAAACCGAAAAGAAACCCCAAAGAGGGTGGTGCATTTCATCCCGAAAGGGGGCGGGCAGGTTTTTCCCTGTACATGCATGTTCGATATTCCTTCGCTTCCCGCCGGATCGGTGGATGATTGCGCCGGTCCTGATCGATGCCTGATGCCGTCAGATTGGTCACCGCGTAACCGCGTGCGGTACATGCCCATTTCGCCGTTCACCCCCGGTGCATTCCCGGTTTGCAAGACCGCCCCACCTTGCGGCGTTTTTGTTGTCCAATAAAACCCTCCTCATTTTTATCGATCTTAGTCACTGATAACGGAGTCCACTTGGTAAGCGTTGGATAACGTTGCCGATCGGGTCGGCCGTCGTCAGCGGAGGGTGAGTAAAATGTACACACTCGCGTCCGGCCTCTCGGGAGGGTTGGCTCTCCATCCGGGAGTCGTGGAAAGGATGGGGAGTTGGAGTAAAATATTCAAAATAATATGGCCGCGGCTTTGACATGCGAAGTTAAAATATAGTCGACAAGCAAAATGGTGTTATCTCCTGTAATGGGCCTGTCGTTAGGGTGGGGGGTTTTTGGGCGATGTGGAAACGGTGGTTGATCCTGACGTTCCGAGAAGGATACGTCAGCGTGAGCCACTATCAACCATCTTGAAAATGGGGTTTGCTTCCTCCCCTTCGGCGTTTTCGGAAGGTTTGGTGCGGGGAAGAAATGTCGTCGCAAGCCGTGGGTAACATAATTTATCATAATAATTTCAGTATAAATTATATTTCAAACAGCAACAACGAGCAGGAGCAAAAAAAATACTCCAAGTTGTGAGTCTAAAAAGCATGTACTTGCTCAACCCCAAAGCAGTCGCACAAATACAATCCAAAGAAGGATGCTAAGGGGGTGTCAAACGGGAAAGGAAGCACATCAGGGCATAAACATTCTTCAAAGTACGTCAGCCTGCACACTTGCACCACCGACGGGACGGCTCTAGTGCAGACAAATCACTCAAGTGCACCAAGTGCATGAAAATGAAATGTAGGATAATTCCTCCATTTCGAACCGTTCGAACTACCGATAGGTCGCTTCAGGATACGCCGTTACAGAAGCTTACCGGCCGACCTGGTGTGTTCGAACTGGTTGACGCACCCTCCACTATTATTATAACAAAGCTATATTATTATCAATAATACTATCATTATTATTATCTTTCAATGCTCGTCAAGCGGAAGGCTATTGTAGAGCTAGAGAATTTTTCTTTAACTTTCGAAGAACCACGCGGAAAGAGTGTTATGAAAATGCTACGTACGTTCGTCGCAAGCCTCCGAAGTTACAATCCCGTGAAAGGCGATGTTGAAGAATTTATGCAGATCACTCTCCCGAAATGCATTCCGCTGCAAACTGCGTTGACATGGAACGAGGGCGAGGCTGGCTGGGGTGCCCAATCATTAAGTAGGAGGCCTGGAATGCCTTCAGGAGAATTTTGAATTCACCAAGAAAAGCAAAAACAGAGATGGAGAGAAGGAGTGAGAGAGGGAGAGAGGGAAAGCAAGCAGAATAAAAACCCTACGGCGGATGCGAGCTTGAATTATTTTGTGCGCCACGTCACCGACTTTCCAGCTGGTTTTGCATCCGCAGTGATGTGCACCGGCTGCGATGCAACAACACGGCATAGTTTGCTGCAACATTAAATTGAATTATAATATAGTGTGCATAAAAATAATCACAAGGGAATAAGTTGCATAAAGTGCGCTACTACAACCCATTCGCTGTCGCATTGAGGCTTATTTTCGAGCAGCGTTAAACACTTGCGCCAATCACCTCGACCCGCTGTGGAATGTGACCAAATGATCCGCATTTGATCGAACCGTATCGAACATCATAATTAAGTTGAGCGATATTTGACAAAGTGTATCTCATAAAGGTTTTATCGAAACAGAATGAAAATACTGAGTTAACATGCATTGATAACCAACGATGAAGATGGAAATAAGAGATTGTTAGATTTTAAAGTTAGCTGTAAGATCAAGAAGAAAATCAAAACCTAAAATAACAATGCAAGTTTGAGAAATGATTTACTCAGGAGGTGCTGCTAAGAAACCAATATTTTCTTCTTTACAGCTTCTTGAAATATGTTTTGCTATTGTAGTTTTTTGTCTTACTTATTAGATTTGAGGTTAATTTTGTACGTAAATGTTGCATCAAAATGAACTGTTATCTGTTCATTGAAGTCAATTAGTTGCTCAATATCGCATCCTTGCATGATGTGTGCCTTTTGCTTCTTCTTGGCAATTTTTCATCCACTTAATTTTCTCACTACCAAACCTCACTTTAATATCTATTTCCCCTATTTCAATAACTTTATTAATGAGAAAACTGCAACAACAGGATATACTCTTCGCCACACAACGCAACTCTTCCGTCGGGGGACACTAATCGTTTCTTTCCCTTGTTTAATTTCCCATCAGCTCTAACTACGGATTAATTCACTCGAGCTCTACTTTCTCTTGCGCCACAGTTTTTCCCCCAGATTTCCCGCACCGAACACCATCTTCCATTGAAGAAATGCACCGAGCGATTATCATCGCCTGCATCATCGTCGTCATCAGCGTCCCGCAAGCGCCACGAGCGTCGCAAATCATCGTATGCAAATATGCCCGGCGTCACTCACCCACACCGACCCTGGAATGGGCGCTAGACACGAAAGGGTCACCGGCTGATGCACCGATTAACGCCGTGGGGTTGAATGCATTTCCTTCGTGCAAATGGCTGGTATCTTTTTTTTTTCTTTCCTCCGCCATTGCGGGGATTACTCCATGGGCACATGCAAAGCCGGCCGTGTGCGAACGAGCGTGACGAGCGTGACGGAGGTGGATGTTGTATGTTGCGGCGTTTGTTTCACACATATCTAACAAGATCCGACACCGTGGCACCTACACCGCCGTCCGCCATTTCCCGGGCAGGAAAAAATTTACAACATTAAGTTATGTTGGAGGTCTTGCGGAGGTTCGCATAGAAGAATAGATACTTAGTACGGGCTTGATGCGTGACAGTAAAAATATAAAACGGATTCTTCTTGTAATGTTTCATCTAATTTGATTTTTCATCGCCACCCTGTGTATTTTCTCCACCAAGGAATTATCCAAAACGGACGCGCCAACCCACCAGCCGGTCGTAAAACGTGGCGAGGTGTGGCTCTGGTGCCCGGCCGTTAATTCGATCGGTGTGGGGTCAAACTTGTCCAAGCAATGGCGTTCCGTGGGGATACTAGTTGAAAAAAAAACGAGGTATAAATTTACTAGCGACACTGAATATGAGAGTGCAATAAAATTGTGATTTATTTCCGATCCATTCGGAACGCCGAAAGGCCAAAAAGGCCGCGCTTGGAGTCCATGGGCTCCCGTGGAACATTTTCACCTCGTCGTTTTACTGTCAGGATGAGCGAGAAATTCCGAAAAAATTGTCGTAGAGAGACTTTTTAGAATTTTAGGAAAAAAATTAACGGGCAGTTATTATTGCTTTCATTGGTTTTGTTTAGTTAATATAATGAAAAAGGTCCAAGAAAGGCTATTCATCGAGACGATCGTTTTGAGGCAAATGTTGCAGTAATTGTGAAAATCCAATATGCCCACTTTCCCAAAAACTCTAACAGGCCGGTTCGAAACCGATCGGTGAACGATTGGAGTGTGGTTCGTGTGGGAAGTAGAAATTATAATAAATCCGACGGGTAACAGAGATTAAAACGGAAAAAAACCCCTCACTTCAGGATGACTCCGATCGGTAACAAAGCACTTCCCACCCTTTCCATCCATCGTCTCGCCCGCTCGTCCCGCAAAGGAAGAATAAATCGGATCCCAATTTCAGTCACCTACTTCTCCCATCGGTATCGAAATCCCGACGAATAAAAAAAAACCTCCCCTCCCACTTCCCCCCGCCGCAACATCCTCGCCCATTATGATGTGCCATGGAAACGAAATGGAATGACATGAAATGTGTTTCCCCACTTTTATGTAGGATATTAAGTTTTCGATCGTAAAAAAGTGAAATAAAAACAACATAAAATTAAGTCTAAAGTGTACAGAATACTATTTCGAAAACGACCCGCTCTCGTGCGGCTTCCCCTTTCGTTCCTTTTCGTTCGCTTGTCAGCGTTTTTGTTCCCTCCTTCACCCCTTCCCCACGGGTCTTCCTTCAGTGTGCAGCGCCAACCTAAGTCATGTATTTTGGGAAAGGATTTCGAGCCTTAATATCCTATCGCGAGCTAGAACTGCATGAGGCTGTAAAGGCGCAGAAGCAACGCTTTTCGGGGATCAATTTGCATTTTTTCGCTGCGTGACAAAAGTGGAACCGAACGGGGTGGGCAGGGAAATCTACATGGTTATTTTATTTTCATTTTAATGTGTGTGCGCCGATAGGATAGAAAGCTGCAAATAATAACTGATAGGAGTAGCGATTAGTAGCACTTTTAAGCGACCAATAAACCACCCAGATCTAGAGCAAGTGGTGGGTGTTGTTGAACAGCGTTCTGAAAAGCCCTACGATAAGGTGTTTGATGTTTTATTTCGCTGACAATAATTCGAATATAAAATACTTTTAAAAGAGTGTGGAATACCTTTAACCTATACGTGACATTTTGCGAACACGTACCGAAACCGCGAGCAACCTTTATCGAAGCACACCTTTTAGTATCACCTTTTCACTGCAAACAGCTCACTAACAGCGTTAAGGAGTCGTTTTTATTTTTCTCTTTTTGTGAAAATCGGTTGGACCTGTTCGTCGATCGTCATTCAGCAGCGTGAAATGTGTCAAAACAACTTAATCGCGCATTTCGCCACGACCACCCTCTGCGATCTGCTTGTCTTGGTTCGTTTCCTCCACCCGGAACCTACCCTCGGGTGTGCTTTTTCTCACCAGAAAAAATGGAGGAGCACGGGAAAAAAGGAAAAATTTGAACGAGAATAAAAAAACGGCACAACCGAAGAAATCGGAATGCCCATCTTGTCCGCCGTCGCCGTCACGGGATCTCATTTGATCGAGCGATAGCCTTGCCCTCCTCCCATCCCCCGGTCGCTCCCGGCCCGGAAACGCGTGGATAAATAAGCCAGATAAAGCGAGCCCCCGGGCCAATCGACGGGATGGTAATCGCTTTCCTGGCGTCGCCCAGAACCAGAAAACCAATAAAACATCGATCGCGTTCGGAATCCGCGGGGTTTCTGCGGACGACAACGACGACGAGCGCGCAATCAATAACAGTAAATTTTGTTCGCCTGACAAGTGGCCGTTTTTGCGACACTTTCCGATATCGTTCCCCGGGTCGCAACAGTGCGCACTCATGTACACACACACAAGCAAATAAACAAACCCCTGGATACATCCGAAGACGATCACGTCGGATGACGGTTCCGTTTTTGGCACGGAATCACGCTTGCTCGGCAGGAGGACTTTCTTCCTTGCCCCTTTCTTCCTTGAGGAAGAAGTACGGCAGGACGGACATTTTTAACGATCGACACCCCCAAGCTTCCTTCCTACAGAATGCCACACTGGCGCACTTCCTTCACCCTCCGGCTGGATGCAGTCGTAAAATTTAACAACCTGTTAAGCCAACACCTCACACGGCTTGACCGTACCCGAAATAAAGGATCTTCGGGGAAATACGTGGGCAGAATAAAATTATGCCCGTCAAAATATAGAATAATGAACTGGCGTTCATTCCCCCTCCGAAGGGAATCCGAGTTTTATATTGCACGTTTTGCGATCATCAGATATACCCGATATTACTTTATAGTTTTAATTCAACCAAGTCATGTATCGAATTTTTCTTCATCAAAAAATTTCCCGCGCTTTACCATTCAATTTTGGAGGAACAAAAATAAAGTTCAATAAAACCTGGATGCTTTATGTTTTAATTTGAACAGCGCACTAAATGCTGAAAATAAGCAGAAAGGAAGTTTTCCAAATTTCACACCACGCTGCTTTAATTGGACGGGAAATAGTAAACCCAGGCAATACCGAAAATCGTTTTATTGGCATCAGTTTCGCGCCTGAAACAAAACCCCTTTGCAAGCATTCACGCAGCGGAAGGAATGTTTTGCGGACGACACCTTGGAAAAAAAATCCGCTCGATTCCCACCGGAGGGCATCGAGGGATCGATCGATAAAAATTAATTTGATATCAAAATCACTGATATATCAAATATCGCAAACCATCGCGCCCAGTCGTTTTACGAGTGTCGTTCGCCCGTGCGTCGTTTTCCCGCTTCTCCTCCACAGTTTGTCCAACTGCGACGCCGAATTCCACGCTTACTACATCGGCGCCCAAAAAGAAGTTGTCATCTCTGCAAAATAAGCCCCGGTACGAGGAGGAGGCTTTGAGCAGCAGCAAAAGCAAACCAAAAATCGATCGATAAAACCCGAACCATCCGCTGCGGAAAATTGATGGAAGCTTGTTTGGGAGGAGATACGCACGGGGAGGTGTATTTTAATTTGTTTTATAACGCATATATCACACTTTTAATTAGGCTCAGTGCTATTATCTGATCCGATCCGGCGCGTTGACGATGTCGTGTCATTCGATACCGATCGGAATGTCCTACGGTGGGGAAGGAAATTCGGAACGGGGAAGGGGGATGCGAGAATGGCGACCGATTGGCAAACATGCGATCAAGCAGGCCATCGATCGCACATCAAAATCCGTGAAGAGCGAAGAAGAAAACTTCAGCGTGATGAAGAGTGGATTTCCAAAAATCTTGGGATGCGCCATTATTTTTGGAGGATATAAGGAGAAGAACTTAATCCAGGTATGGGTCGCGGCCGATCAGGTGGTCTTTCGAAGGTGTGACGTGTCGAGCAGATCCGATGCCGAGAACGCCGATGAAAATGTCCCTAACTAAACTATCCATATCGGGCATACTAATGAGTGCATAATCGTAAAACAGAATTCCCCCATTTCCATTCAGGTCTGAAGCAGCAAATCTGTGAGCTCTGGCCCTCTTACCAAATGTTCCCGAGGTGTCTTTGATGTGAAAACTTGATTAGAAAATCATAAAATGATCCCGTCTTCAATCGCTCTATTAGAGGGTTTGGCAAAAGATCGTCGCGAATCGGACGATCTGCTCGAGTCGACGGTGTCGGTACCGTACCGGTTTTCCTATCTGTCTCGATTTTCTCCGCATTCTGTTCTTTCGCTTCAGCATTCTGTTCTTCCACGCCACGAATCTGTGAACAGCGACGGGAACTACCTCCCGACAAGAGAGCGCGAGGTCCTGTACGTTGGAAAAACGGAACCGATTAAGGCTTCCAGTAGCTGACAGTACATCGTGTTTTCGCTTGATTACGGCTGTCAAAATGTCACCGTCGGAACGTTCATCATCGGCGGCACGGGGTCCGGCTCCTTCAGGTGCTCGATCGTGTTGGTGAACCGAGTCAGCAGCAGTTGCAAGATCAGCATTCCGTCCGGAGATTAAGAACTCGCAAGCGGTGCAGTACGAATTAAAGAGTAATAAAAAAGAAAATAATCACTCACACACACACGCGCATCACAGCTGCATCGATTGATGCAAACCATACTTTCCTTCCTCTGGACCTCTGGGCTCCGATTGATCCGAATCCGAAGACGATTATTGATTGTGCGCCGCGGACTCGTTGCAGGAGGTAGCGTAGATCTTCATCCTGCGGCGCGGGATCGCCTAATCGTTATCGCAAAATCGAGATCCAGCAAGCGAACAATTAATGACAGTGACAAAACGGTTGTCAGACGTCATGCGTCAACCTGCACGCTAAATGATCGCACAACCAACCGGGTGAAGCAATTAGCCGTACGCCGCTGTTGGAGCTTCGGCGCACACATTGCATCTTGCCGAATGCAGCGCGGGCAAATCGGGTGCACAAAATTTTATGCGAACCATTTTGAAAACGGAAACGCACAAAGGCACACGGTACCTTCCGCACGCTCGCTCGAAGGTCCGGGTGTAAGACATTCCTGAGAACGAGCGGCAATGAGAAAAATGATGATATAGTGACAGTTGATGGTGCAGATGACGATCTTATGCTGATGACGATGATGATAGTGACGTTAACTGATGACTCTGTGGGAGAGGAATGTCGATGAGCGGAACACGAGAGCAAGCCAAGGTAGGGCGACTTCGGCGAGCGGAGAAAACTAGAGAATGCGAACGCCGACGGAGAAGTATGAGCCGACGGTGAGCAAATTAAACAGGGCGAAGCGAACAACATCTTAACTTGCGTTTCTCCTCCCTCTTTTCGCATAGGGGGTTCAAGGGATCATAAATGAGTCGTTGAATTGACACATACTCCATACGCTGTGCGCTCCACTCGAAGCGAAACCCCCTCGGTTTGGGGTGTGTCGATGGAAGTGCGAGAATGGAGCAAGTCGCGAAAACGGTCATGGCGAAAACAGTGACCTGCACCAAACCTGAAGGCTTCAGTGCATTAACTTCCCATTGCGACGATTGGGGCAAGCTCATGCATAGCCTAAGATCGAAAACAAAACACATACTTTTTACACCTGGCAAAGGATGATTTGAACCGAAGAGAAAGCTAAAAATCACTCAGTCGAACCAGATGCGAACGATTTCTATAAATACACATCGAAAACCAAATCCAAGAAACAAGAACAAGGACAATTGAAGAGGCGACTCCTTCGGGGCGCAACACCCAAAATGGTACCCAATCCGATTCGATCCGCTGGCGGTCAGTTATCGCGTCGAAAGGCGCCAACCGAACGGATGCCGAAGGAAAAGGGCAATCACAATCATCCAATCGGCCGATCGCAAAAGGGTTCCCGGTGGGCCGCCGAAACATTCACACTGACCCTTTTTCGCCCCGGCGAAGTGTTTGATTTCGTTTAACATTTTTCGGTTTAAATTAATAACTATAACAAGAGCCAAATCGTAAAACCCGGGGCGCAAACACACATGCGGCTCCTCCGGGCACGGCCCACAGGCCGGAACGTACGAAAATGACAACGGATGGGCACACACAGACACCGAAAAACATGTGAGAGTCGCCTTACGTGAAGAAAGGAATAAAAAATTTGAAAAAAACACACCAAGCAACCAACATCCCCAAATGGCAAACGAAGTGATAAAGCGCGCCGGATGGGGGAGCTCCGGCCAGGGTGGTGGCCAGGGGGTTGCGCGAAAACTGAAGCGAAACAGTTCACGGAATGCCGATGCTAAAGAACAGCTCTCCGAGGCGGCAATGAAGCGACCGGACGAGCGGGACAAAAAAGAAACCGAATCGAAACCAACAAGCCAGCGCAAACGAACGCGGAAAGAGTTGCGCGAAAGCGACAGCGACGAACCTGATTTTTGGCTTTTCGAACTTTTGACGAAAATGATGGAGCGAAACCGAAACCACCCAGGGGGAGAAAAGGAGGAGGAGGAGGAGGGCGCACATTTCATCGGTGGTGCGCTCGATTTGTCAGAATTCGATAGTGACTTGTGCGTGTATGTGTGCGGGACCCAGGGCGTGTATGTATGAAAAGTGGGACCCACTCGTTGGAAACGGTGCGCAGGGCGATGGGAGGAGAATAAAAAGAGGCATCCACTTGACGATGACGAACTCATGAAGGTTCCGCCACGGATCATGGGAGCAAGGATTCGGGAAAGAACCGCGACCCGCAGAAGAACAAGTAGAACCATCTCGAGTATCTCAAGAGAGAGAGAAAGACAAGGGAGGCATTCAGGGACGGGGGGTTCATTTAGATCGGTGATCAAACGGTCCTTAAAAGAGAGCGAAAGAAAGGCGACGACGACGACGACAACGGCGACCATGGTGACGATGATTGCTCTTGATCATGTTAATGATGATGACGATCATGATGGGGTTGATAGTCGGGTTCGTCGTCTTTTTTTCAAAATTTGTTCTTTCGTGTCAAAAGGATGTGAGCTGAGCTCGTATTGGTGTACGGTCGTTTTCGCCCTGCTTTTTAGGGCGATCGAGAGAACACGAGTGATCGCTGGCGTTATATACAAATTTCATAACGCCATTTTTGCAACGGAAGCCATTGTGATTAAAAGAGGGTAAATATTTGAAGTCCTTCTAAAACAAAGAAAGTAGTGTTCTAATTTTTCGACATGGCTTAAGACTACAGAAAATATAGATCGCTGAGTGGAAGAAATTCATCGATCGTATTGGAAAAGAAAATGACCCTATATATGGTACATACATGGACATACGGCTTAAAGCACCAGAGCACACCTTCATATTATCAGTAACGGTATCTTCTCCGAAGCACTGAAAATCCATTAAAAGTGGTTTTCGAAAGGTGCCCATCGATCTGGCCAGACCGAGGCCGGCGATCGGGGATTCAAATCACATAAATAATAACGGGGTCAGCGCGCCGACGACCGCTGATGTGATTTACCAGCGAATATCTTTATGATTTACGGGTGATATTTCGATACGAGGCCTTTTTCCGATCCGTATTTGATCCACGAGGAGGTGAAAAAATCGATATAAAACCGAATCCTATTATCGCCACCCGCCCAAAAGGAGGCGAGCCCGTCCCGTTGGATTAGACACCGTACCGAAACACTCTAAGGCGACAACAACGAAAAAAAAACCGCCCCGGCAAGTCAATAAAAATGCTGCCAATCGATAAAACCTCCACGCTATGTCCACACGGCGACAAACGCGAGCTCGCGCGCCATATGGCACCGGACCGGCGCTGGCCAGTTCCGATTCTAGTCCACTCCCACCTGTGGGCAAATAAAAGTGTTTCGGTCGAGGGTGCGAGGGAAGAGAAAATAAAAGGAAAGCTTCTCGCGCCTACCAGAACCTACCGCGTCGCGGTTCCGAGGCTGATTAACCTTTTGCCCGCCTATGGAGGCCGGTGGAGTGGACCACCACCTCGTGTTCTCGTAACACAATAAGCCATTCGGGCCATTTTGTGAACGATTATTGCTGGTTCCGAAAGCTCTAGCAGCGGGAAAGGTCTACAATAACTCCCTCGTGCTACAAAACGACACATTAGTGGTTCGGCACGCATCCCGGACGCATCCACTGCCCACTGGTTTTCCACCGAACGACCTGGAGTGCGATGTTTTCCAACGCCGTGTCATCGTTAACGCACTTTAAAGCAAGGCACGCTTCAAACGCTGCGCGAAAGTGCGCCTCGATGGAGGTCAGGTTTCGGGACGCAGGGATCAATAAAATTTCACGTGACAATAAAATGATTCCCCCCCCCACACACACGCACGGCTTGGAACAGAA
Source organism: Anopheles sinensis (assembly GCA_000441895.2). NCBI lineage: Eukaryota > Metazoa > Arthropoda > Insecta > Diptera > Culicidae > Anopheles > Anopheles sinensis. Next base: position 398,813 of record KE525346.1, read on the forward strand.
ACCAGCCCGACGTTGGGAAGACAGTTTGAAATAATTTGCCTCCTCGCATCGGAGCCGAAAAATTAGAGTCTTTGGCCCAGCGTCGTTTTGACCTCGCGCGAGCGATAATTTCAACGATGCGCGAGACTTCGACTCCAGAAGGGAAACGATACACCGGAGACAACGACAACGGCAAATGAGGTTTATGGTCGGGTTTTCGACGCACTGGCCGTCGGTTTGGCTCGGTGAAAAGAAAGCGAAAATCCATAAATCTAGTTCAGGTAAAGTGACTTTTACGAGCGTCGATCCGTGGATGGCATTCACCTAGGAAAAGCTTAATATTCTTGGATTTCGTTACGTCCGTCCTCTTTTGGTATTGATTTTGGGGACACATGAGCAGACGACTTGGAACTGCTCCTATCGGTTTTCGGTGCGAGCAACACTCGGATCCGAACCAAAAGAAAGTGGTCTTTGATTTGCATTTGCTTAAAATAGCTCATGCTTAATTCGGGTATCACAACACACATGGTTTTGCCAGGAATAAATATACAAATAATTTAGAATCTCTAACTCACCACAAGGTTTCTTCTTTCCTCAGAAAACTTAAAACCTTCTTATCCAGAAATACCAGAAACAGCTTTGGGATCGATCAAGAAAAGCAGCCACTTCCGGGTACATTCTATCCAAGCCGTAAACGAGCACTCCCAGCTGGAAAATAGTTAACTTTTCATTAACGGTTCTAATCCTACCCATTTTCGAACGCTCGTCCCAACTGCAAAAGGCAAAGGTGTGAGCTCGGGCTGTTCATTGAGCTCCAGCTGTTCAATTAGAACCTTCATTCGATGCGGTTACATCGTACACAAAACGAAAAGCAAAGCTCAAGCTAGACCTCATGGCGGGCTGCACTGTGTTCCTGGTGAGGGTCCATTATTCCATTTCCTTTTTCTCCTGTGCGAGGTTAAAGGGACGCTACGGAACCTCCTATAACCTATAAACCAACTCATACTGCGATCGAAAGTGCAGCTGAATTTCCTTGCTAACGAACCTCCAGTTCAAGCAGTTGGTTGTGAAACTCTACTATAACTAGGACAACGCACAGCCCGGTCGAGAATCGAGTCGAAACGAGCCAACGATTCCGTTCTCGATGCCGACGATTGACTTAATTGAGTGCATTCGTCTCGGAGAGACGATTAAAAGTGTGCGTCCGTTCGGGTTCACACCCTGGCGCAGGACTTGCCGCTTCCTTGGTCTAGTTTCGTTCTAACAGGGCGGCTAGAAAAACAGGCTGTTTTTAGGTCAAAGGAATTCCGAACAAACTGTTCAAATGCTGCAATGAAGCCGGACGGAAAAGGAATGTGTCGATGAAAAGGAAGCCGAGGTGATCTTGTCTCGCATTTGGGGATTGAAAAATGAGGATCATTCCGAACGAATGCGCGTGGAATGACGGTGCCACATGAGGAAACGTCTTGCTTACAGCAAACTACACAAACACAATGGAGGCGTTGGCTTCGGATCCTGCTAGGAGGAGTAAGAAATGCCGCCTCGATTAGAACGTCTTTGATCTATCCCTAGGCTGTGTGCGTTTAGAATCTATCCAAGCATTCCATTTATTTATGGGGATCAAAAGGGTATCTTCCTTTCAGCTTGGATGTGGAATTGTGTTATCTACAATACCAACTCAAGGAACTAGCTGAAAATAGCTGTCTTGTAAAAACGGAAATCTAGTTAAGAAATGAAAACACATAACAGAATTAAAAAAATATGAAACACGTTTTTAGTTACGATGAAGTATAAAATTATTGGCAAGATGCAGGAACTTCATCTTTAACACTATCTATTCCTTATTCCTGAATTATCTTTTGAAAAACAAAGACATTTTTGATATGTTACGAAAATTGTTGTGAGTTATCACCCCAGCTTTACCGTATATTTTATATTTTAATGTAGATCCATTATAAACCAGGGGTCGGCAAAGTACGGCCCGCGAGCCAAATCCCGCCAGCTAATTTTATCCGGCCTTTAAGAAAATTTGAGTGCAAGATATGGAAAAAATCGCTACTTTTGACGGATTTGTTCACGATATCACTCCTGTTGTTTCCCCAAAAATATACGTTTAAATTGTTTAACAAGGTCTCCAATGGCAGGAGACTTCCTCGTTTACTTTTTCTATCGTATTTTCATGATCACTCGACAATTTCCGAATCTCCAACGCCAAAATAACATGTTCATTTTACTCCCACAATAGCTACAGTCAAGAAATAAATTTTTCGGCACCTTTATGTATTAGGTGCGCAAATAAAAAACGGCCGTTTTTTCATAAGTTTATTTTTACTCGTGGCATTTTTATTTGTGGAAATAGGGTCAATCAAAGTATTGGCCATTATTATTTAACACTTTCTTCCACCTTTCGGGTAATTCGCGGATTCCTTTTCTGAAAAATGATTCGTTTTTCGACGCAATCCAGGTTTCCAACCAATTCTGGATCTCTTCATAGGAGAAGAATTGCTGGTTAGCCAATCCATGTGCCATGGATCGGAACAGATGGAAATCCGATGGTGCCAGATCCGGTGAATACGGCGGGTGCGGTAAAACATCCCATTTGATGGTATTGAGGTAGTTTTTTACAGGTTGCGCAACATGTGGCCGAGCATTGTCATGCAGCAGAATAACTTTGTCGTGGCGTGATGAGTATCTGATCGTTTTTCACGCAGTGCTTGGCTTAAACTCATCAATTGCTTCCGGTAGCGTTCAGCAGTGATTGTTTCTCCCGGTTTAAGAAGTTCGTAGTAGATGACACCGAGCTGGTCCCACCAAATACTCAGCATAACTTTCGAGCTATGGATGTTCGGCCGAGCTGATGATGTTGGGGTATGACCGGGGGATCCCCATGATTTTTTGCGCTTGGGATTGCTGAACAAAATCCACTTCTCGTCTCCCGTCACGATTCTGTGCAGGAACCCCTTTCTGTTGTGCCGCTGGACCAGCAGTTCACACATGACGAGTCTGCGTTCGATGTCCCGCGGCTTCAACTCGTGTGGTATCCATTTGCCCTCCTTCTGTATCATGCCTAACGCCTTCAGCCGTGATGATATGGCCTGACGAGTTACACCAAGCACGGCTGCAAGCTCTTCTTGCGTTTGACAGTGATTTTCCTCCAGTAAAGCCGTCAATTCTTCGTCTGCGAACGTTTTGGGCCTTCCTTCACGTTGAGTATCCTCCACGGCGAAATCACCGCTTCGAAAGCGTCGAAACCAATCCCGACACCTTGTTTCGCTTAAAGCAGCATCGCCGTAAACATTCGAAAGCTCTCGATGCGCTTCGGCTGCCGTTTTCTTCGCCCGAAACAAAAAGAGCAACACCTCCCGCATATGGCGCTTTTCCGGCACAAAATCAGACATTTTCAACAACCAGTAACTTTTACCCGCGCGAAATAATCACTAATCTGTTTACACAGTTTGATAATGTCATTCCCGAGCTTGGTTTATGACGTTTGTAAACATCAAAATCGCGCCACTAGTCCACAGTGGTCCCATCGATTTCAAAACGGCCGTTACTTATTTGCGGACCTAATATTACAAATATAGAACACAATATTCAAAAGTTTCCATCAAACCTCGACATTTGAGTAGCGCATTAATGTCGATGGTAATTAACAGTACAGTGAACCAAAAGTTATGTGTTGAAAAAGTATATAATTCAACGAAAATAAGGCTACATGGCTTAAATAGTTAAAGGTATAAAGATCAAATATTCTATTTTACAACACAGTCGTATGTAACTCAACTTAAAAAAATGATACTCGAGTTAAAAAGGGTTTAATATTACTTTCAACATATTAAGCCATGGTTCAAGGTAACTGCCCTGCACTTGCGAGTTCTTTTCTATCATTTGGCCCTTTTCAAGAAAAGCATGTTAACCCCTGTTTAAAACCATTAAAGATTGCGGACCTTGTTTCATTTATTTTACTTGCTATCCATAACCCCTGATAGTTCTTTTTCAAGGCTTTCCCAAAGTTGTTGTGTTTACTAACCATATTGGTCAGTTTTGGAGTATTTCTTTATCTTTTGCGAATATCCATTCCAATTTCTGAGTTCATTACTAGTTTTCAAGTTTACAGATTTTGCTTCATCTTTAAATATTTCCTCAATTCTGTTTTTTATTTAACTCAAATTCATTTTGGATATGTTTGCAGAGTTGATATGTTTTATTATCACTTCACTGTTTGCTTTAGAAATACAGAATTCCTCCTTAGTTTATAAGTTTGTGTACAATAAACTTCTGTGATTGGATCAGGTTAGAATTTTCAGCGAGAAGACTGAGTAACCGTGTTTCTTTTAAGTAAAGTGTTATACCGTTCCGGCATTATCGAAAAGTGATATACTTCCATCCTAATGTGCTTCATGACAATTCAATGAACCCGTCTTTCGATGATCCACATGAGACCGTTTATCGATATTTATACAATCACCTCAAGAAGTCCTTGACTTCATCGATGGCGAGCGCACGATTCCTAGTTCTAGTCCGCACGGGGAAGCACATCCAGCATCAACAACAAATCGCACCATCGAATAGCCCTTCCCTCCCCTCTCAAACAAACGCTCGGACGGTTGCAGGCCGCCGATCCCACCCAACGCGATCGGCCATCGAAATAAAGCGCCCGAAACCGCTCTTGAAACAAAAATCCTTCCCCGAAGCCGAACCCTCGGACCCTCGAGTGTCGCCCACCCGCACCATGCGCCCGCGTGGCGCATAAATCTTTCCCGACCGACTCGGGCGCACATCAAAACACAAATTAGATTTTCCTTCGCGCCGCCGCCGCCGCCGCCGCCACCCCACAGATCGTCGCGGATCTTCGCGGTAGATCTGCGCCGTTCGCCAGCTTCGTGGTTCGATTGTTGTTTGGTTTTCTACCAACCGCTTTGGTCGGTTCCGCGGCCGTGGAATGGATTCATTCGGTTTGATTTGACAACGGCGAAGCGATCGATCTTGTTCTCGCGGGCGCACAATCAAACCACCGCTTGCCAACCCCCTTGCGACTCGAGGCTCGAGTGGTACAATACCATTTTTGAAATTTGAGAGTATCGATCAAAACGCACTGGGCGATTCGATCGAACCCGGAGCGACGCGCAGATCGCGAACGAAAACCAACCAAGGGAAAGGGAGATATCGCCGAGGGGGCATATAAAAATGTTCGAAACCGAAACGAGATGGTTGGATGTGTTGCCGTCCATCGAATGATTCCGTTTGTCCGAATCGGATAGAGCAGTTTGGATTAAAATTCATTCCCATCGCAGCCCGTGCCTGCGCCTCCCCTCAACCGTGGGCTCCTTCCCTGCTTTGGAGGGTGGAAACGGAGGATGGAGTCGAACCAAGCGCCCGAAAATAGGAGAGAAAAAAAGCGAACCACCGCGCCCTAGGAATAGATCGGACGCGGGCGAACGGGCAAAAGAGACAGTCGGACAGCCGGACGGGACCCTGTGCAAACACACACCGAACGACCAAGACATCGTCGCCCGACATCGATCTCGCCGGCGCATAGCACTCGAGAAATGTTACCGATGCTCAACAAGACATTATATTGACGTTGGATCATAAATTTGGAAAATCATAAAATCAATATTTATACACATCAAGCGCTGTTTTTGACAGGATCGATTCCCGTGCCGTGGGGGGAGGGTGGGACAGGAGCCCCGGGGGTACGCGGGTGTGCGACTTGACAGGTCTCGAGGTGTCAGGAAATGGTTCCCCGTCCCGTTGCCGGCGGTGGGCGACGTTGCTGGAAGATGGAAGTTTCTTTTCGAGCGTTTGAGAACCACATTCGTTCGGGAAGGGGTTCTTGTCACCGAATGGAACCGAAGAAAGGGAAACAAAATGGGGGTGGGGAGGCCACGGAATGAGGCAGATGTGCTTCGTGATGGATTTGCGGAGGAATTTCTCCCAATCACGGCGACACAATGGCACCGGCACATCATCGGGGATGGGAGCGCGTTCTGTTGATTCGATTAGGCTTATGACAGTAAAAATTCGTCGAACGTGGACCAACAGACGTGGACCGTGAAGCATGATGAATCCCAAAAATGGTCCCAAGCCGGTCCCACAACGACAAGGGCCGGGGGAATGCGGGCGGGGCGCGGAATGCCTGGACATTGGTTTTGCAGCGCGCATTTTTAATACCAGATCGATTTTCTCAACCCGTTTCCGTCCGACCCCGGGTGTCCGTTTCTTCCCCCTGTTTTCGTTTCGGGTTGTTTTATGCCTCGCTAAGCCGTCTGAAGGATGCTTCCCCACCCCGCAAGGAATGTTAATGTACTTTTCCAAGCAGCAGCTTTCGAAAACGGAACGTCGTAAATCATACGACACCTCGCATCAAACGTCCGCGCGGCGCATCACTGGAAATGAAGATTTTGAAAAAAACGGCGTCCGTCCCTTTTGGAATTGTAATAATATTTTTAATAGACCGACCGCAAAACGAAGTATTTATGATTTTTTCGAAGAATCGAAAAGGGGTTTCGGAAACGGTTCTTTTATTTACATTTAAAAAAAAGACAGCCAAAAGACAAGATTTTGTTAAATCGAATTTTATTTATTTTATTCTTTGAAGTTAAGGTTTTCATTAGATCGTATGATTCAACTTTTTGTCCACCTTTGCTTTAAACCTATTTTAATTTTTTTTAAGAACACATCACAATTTTTTTAAAACATTTTTTTTTGGAAAAATTACTCGTTGAAACACGGGTATTTTATTGCAAAAATTTTAAGTTAGAACAAAATAAATTGAATTAATAATTCTAACTAAAACACACATGAAATTGTAGTGCACTACTCCATTAGAATCTTGGTGTTTTATTGAATATTTTCACTTATCTTACAGAAAACATTATTATTTCGTATGCTTTTCCAATCTGCTAGATGTAATGATGCTTAGCGATATTGTAGATTTTGAATTAATAAAATTATGGTTTACTTTATATAAAAATAATCTGTCAGTGAAGAAAATTGTCCTTTTTGAATGCTATTGCCCTAAGAGATACCAGACTAGCATGCTGTTGAGCACGATTAATAAGTGAAACAACATGGAAGATGAGGGTTTCAATTTCTATATAAAGGTTTTAAAAATAACTTCCAAAATTGTTAAATAATTTATTTTCTGCGGAAAGAAGAAACTCTTAGTTCACACATCGTGGTTACTTTATTTTCTCTAATTTAATCACACAGTGGCACATTTTTTGAAACATACGCTCCTTAAGATCTAAGTTTTCTAAGTATCCGAACTGTAACGATACGATACACGATGCGAACCAGTTTCCTTACGCTCGTGTACGATATTTTACCATGTTTGGCCACGGAAGCCGGAAGGTGTTTGTCGATCAACATTAAAGAATAAAAATTAAAAACAAAAACCCACCCGAAAAAATCACGATCATCCTTCTTTCACATCCTTTTTCTCACCGGGTTCTACGGCGGGCGAAAGAATCAAGGATAATAAAATAATAACTACCCATTGAACGAGAACGGGCGCGGCATTAAGGTCGGCGGATTCACTGCCTCGGAGAAAACTCTACCGAACCGAAGTGCCCAAAGACGCGGAGGCCAAACGGATTTGAAACGGGACGTTTCCTGGCCGATCGTCAACTCATCCTTCGAGCGGTTGCTGCAAGCGGAGCAACACTCCCCCTCGCTCGTCCATCTAAACCGTTCGTGTACGCGAATCTGGCGCGCCGGAAAGCCCCCGTTCCGAAGCTGGTCTCGATCGCGATAGCAATTATTTGATTAAAGGAAAATTACCTTAATGATATTCATCCCTCACGTTCGCGCATCGCCGGAGCGCTGTTTGGGTTGGCATCGGGGAAAAAGGGGTTCCGGGGGGAGGAAGGAATCCTTGGGAAGCAAGCTGATCTCACGAAAGAAGGAGGAGTCGTGGCCGATGGCCGAGGACCAAGACCCGGTGCCTTAAATGATTGACCCTTCGAGCGGACGACACAACCCGTTGGTTGTTTCTTTTGTTCTTCTACCTCCACCACCACCACAAGCGCACTCTTTTTCGAGTACACCCCTTCCCCGAACGGAGCGTTAAATGATCTTACTAAACGCTCTCCGACAACAATGTAGAAAATCGCTGCCGGTATCGATCGGTTTTTCGCTTTTTCGCGATCGTGCAGCCACACAGTTCGGCATTGCTGGAAAAGCGCGCCCGGGCATGGTTTTGCGAATGACTCCCAAATTATGACGGCCCCGACCGGCAACGGCAATCCGTCGGCATCGGTTTTTCTCTGCCTTCGAGGAGGCAAAGAATGGCTTCGATGGTTCAATTTTTTCCTCCCCTAAACTCTTCGCCCAACACGCTTCGCTTCATTCTCGATCGCGCAATCCCGATAACCGATTCGAGCGGGATCCCGCGATCGACGGAATATGTCCTAGAGCGAAGAATGGTTTCCGTTGTTGTGAAAAATTTTGCGCAAAATTTAATAGCGAGTAAACACAGCCGGGCACCGAACGCACACGAAAATCTGTGCCAAATTGAGGTGATTGTGCGCGATGCTTATCGAGCCGCTTTCGCAAATCGAGCAAATGTGGTGGGGAAAGTTGATCGTGGACGGTAAAACGGAAAGCAAAAAGGGGTTTCATTCGTTCGTTCGAACAAGGTAGCATTCGATGGAAGCAAATTTGCTGTAGCTAGCTTTACCGTTATCGAAAAAATCATCCGATGTTGGCAGAAACGTTACACACTCAGTGGACTAAGTCCGTTTTCTCGAGCTCCTTGGTATCACAACATCGATTTATGTTACATCATCACCGAAGCAAATGCGTTTCGGTTCATAAACGTCCACCGGAGAAGAATGCTTGCTCTAAATGCATTAAAATACAATGCATTCAACTTGCGGACTTGTGCAGTGTCACTAAGCTCTCAATGTCCCCGCTCAAAGTTCATTAGGAGACACCTTTATCCACCGTAACCCTCTGCACATCCGGTTTGGGTTGCTTTTCTTCTAGCTTTTCCCCGACCCCCTCCCATTACAGATACTTTCCAGTCATCCATTGATGGGGAGGTTATTCAAATGGTTCGTTAGAAACGACGCTCTGCAAGTGTAGCTCACGATAGACACTGCCGATGGTGAATGGGATTATTTGAACAAATATTTACCCAACGCTCGTCGTCCCAACTAGTTCGTCGATGGGAAAGGCTGAAAGTATAGGCTTCAAGGTGGAGGCTTTGGAGGAAAGGGATTACTTCAACGGCATCAGCGTTCGAGGCGAGGCGTAGAATTATGAAAGTAAGAATAACAGCCACGATGAGAATTGAAGCCCCGATCGCACGGCAGGGCAGGGCACTTGACAAACAGAGGAAGGAAAAGGGACGATGCGGGGATGACTCGCGATCTCGTCGTGGTGGATATCTGCAACATTATGCTCTTGAGACTCTCGAATCTCTCCATCATGGACCGCGCTCGTAACGGGTGCTCGTCGAAATGCCTTCGTGCAGCCCGCGTTAGGATTCTCTTTGACTCTGTTATGTCAAGTAGTTTTCATCGGCGACTCATCAGAGCTCGCTTGTTGATCGCTACGCCTCGGTGCGCTTCATGCACCTTCCGTCTTCCATCGACAACTGAGAACGCTCGCCAACTTCTCGTCCCGACTGCACGGGTCTCCAAGATGGAAATGGACGGACAACCAACACACGCAGAAAAAAAGTAGAGGAAACTGTGGCTCGGGAAAGAAAACACACAATGCGAGCGCATTGTGGCGAACCGGACTGTTTATCCAACAAAACCCAAGCCCCAACGCCAAACGTTGCTGCTCTCTATTCAACATTCCCAGACCTCGGCTGCCCCAACATCAAAGTCCACTGGAGGGCGAGGCCCCCAGGGGTACTCCACTGGCGTAAGGCAGTGCGGGTCAAGTGTTGATGCGTGTAAGTGCCGATGACGCGCTAATGTTCGTAATGGGTTCGCGAGCTAGGCGGACGCCCGCCGACAGCCTGTCGGAAAAATCGGAGCGCGAAGTGATTATTCAGTAAACATTTAATTGTGCTTGAGAGAGAGAAAAAAAAGCAGCGTTATCCTTCCTTGGGTAAAAAGACGTCGACTGGCGACAAGGCGACCGGGTGGATGTTCGTTTCGCTAAACGGTCGAAGACAATTTTATTCCCAAGCCGAGGAATTGAGGACGTGTGCCTTCAAGTGGACGAAGACTAATTTGTTGCAAAAGGCAAACAAATCGCGTCCGACGGTTGACGATTCATGTGGAACGTTCGTTTTTCTATTTTCTTTTCCGAGTGTGACAGTTGGTCGAAAGTCTTAATTGAAAGCGATCGCAGAAAACAATGGGCAAAAGTTTTTCCCGCGTGCTTCGAAGCGTTTTCACGCAAACTAAAACGGCACGCCGTGGCAACGCTTAGCTATGGTTGATTTATCGACCATTAGTGACTGAAATTAGCCGCTGATAAAGTGACATAAAGTGTCCGGCGAAAGCGTTCTGTCGCGAGCGCGAGAAAGCGAAACGTTACATAATGCACTTAAGGCTGAGGTTCTGGCGCGGGACGCGGTGACACGCTACAAAACGGGCCCATGTAAATCGAACCCAGTCCCGGTTTCGTTCCATCGCTATATTTCTCTCCCAAACGAAACGCCGGCCATAACTCAAACCGCACTCGCCATTGCTACAATTCAGCGGAACGATTGATTCGTTCGGCTAATCGTATCGACGCTTCGCATCGTGCAAAAAGAGAGAAAAAAAAATAGTCCGAGGGGGCCACCAGGGGCCACGGACTGCCCAGCTGCAACCGCAGCCAGAAGACCAATCACTTTCCGCTCGCTTGTGCAATCAATATCCCTCAGCGGCTCACGGCTACTGTTTCGCTGTACTCGTCTCAAATTACCACGTTTAATCGAATTCCAGCCTGAAATCGAAACGAAACCGTGGCTCTATCGATGGGTTGGGGAGGGGGGGGGGGGGAAGAGGAAGGGCGGTGGAGCTGGTTGCAACAGGAGCGCAAGGTAAACCGGCGCAGTGCGTCCCGTAACGCCGGTCGAAGCGTGGACAAGTCCACGAAAACGATACGAAAGACATCAACGGACGCTCGCAAAAGCGACGAACCCCGGAGCGAAAGAAAAACCCGGGCGCAATGCGCGAAACGATGCAACGGAGGGAAACAAAACAACGCATGCGAGACAATTCGAAACAAATAAACAGATGAAAATGGATCGAGACGGAGCAAAGGGGTAGGGGGTAATAAAAAACCGTTTCATGAGGAAACAAAATCTTCTCCACAACAGGTGTGTCTTTTTGTCACGCGGGGAGAAAGTGCCACCGGTTGACAAATGTCACCGCGTTGACAGCGGGCAGCATCCGATCGAAAGTGATAGTGTCAAAGTGAGCAGTACACTTGATCTGTTCCGCGAACCCTTTCCTCCCTTCCGCGTGGGAAGCGGCGGTCGGCAAAAAGCCCCTTCCCCGAAGCCCATTTCGACACGATCGACGTTGATCGACGTGTGGCGTGAAAATGCGCGAAAAGTTGTCACCATTGACAGCCGCAAGACGTCGCAAGCAAGTCCTTCGAAAGTGCGGACGAAAGAGAATCCAATCGAGGCCGTTTTCCCATGGAGCGAAAAACCGTTCGGCTTCCCCAAAAACTGACTGCTGACACAATACCCAAAAGTCGCCACCGTCCGTCACACGCCTCCCACCGGCAACCCCATCTCCAGCCGGAAAGGATGCACGAATGTCGCGATCACGAGCGGCGCATGGATTCGATTTGCTCGGATTGACATCGTCCACTCGCCCCAGCAATGCTCGCTTCTCTTTTCGCCCCTTCTCTTTGCAAATTGCTGCCCATTCCTCCGGGGGGAGGGGGCGCACACGCAAACGTGCCCTGCGCCCAGCATCCTTCCCAGCCGACCCCCACCCCGTTTGAGATCGGGCAGCACAGATCGGGTTGACAAATTATTATGTCAGGAAAGATTTTTAATTTAAATGTTACAACTGTGAAACAAAGGAGACAAATAGAATGCTAATGCAGCAACACCACGCTCGCACCCTTCCGTCCAGCCCGCCGGTGCACCGCGGCGCTTAATATATCATCCGGAGATTGATTCCATTCGTATAAAAGAAGAGAATTTATTTGAATATCTACGTTCTTTATCTTCCGAGCGCGAGTTTGTTGCGACGATGTTGCGAATGAATGGATGCACTACACGGTGCAGATAGGAGGGGGGAAGTGGGGGGGAAGGGTCGATGGAGGGCTACCGGACAGCAGGGACACGGACGTTCGGAAAACGACGGAGGATGGAAAATTTTCACGACCGTTTTGCAATCGTTTTGTTTGATGCATTTGTGATTGCCGGCGAACGAAGGAAGGAACGAACGAATGGGTGTATGTGTGAGCGAGACGGAAAAAGGGAGCATGTATTAACATACAGCATGGGGTGCGGGGAACGGTGGAGCGATGGCATTCCGAACTGCGGGCATTGCATCCCTTTTCGCCGATGCATTTCGGGTGGCGAGTCTTCTTTCCGTTGCCGCTTGATGGATGCAAGCCTTGAGGAATCCGTTTCGGCGTCCGTTCATGCCCGTTTCGCGACGTTCCGATAGCTGATCGACCGATCGTCGTTTTGCTGGTCGTCGTGCCTGTCGTGGCGCGAGTCGTGCTTGGCTGCCAGGGAGTCCTTTTCGTAGGAGGTCGGTCGAAAAGTAACCGCTTTCTTTTAATTTGCGTATGCAATGTTTTCTCTACATGACATTTTATAATTCGGATAGAAAATCAAATTTAACGTCTGTCAAAAGAAATATATAATATATTTATACATGAAAAAAAATTAATTGAAAGCAAATCTTTAAATTACTAACATTGAAACCTAAGCAAAACGCGTAGGATTAAATAAGGATTTTAAACACAAGCACTATAAAATTCACATATTTTTTATATCTTTCAAGATTGTTGTACTAAACAATTTTGTAGTGATTTTCTCATAGTTTAATGATGGCTTTTCGATAACATAAATCATTGTAACATCGATTCATACAATTGAAATCAAACTTTTGAAATAAAATAAGATACATCTTCGTAACTTCGAGATAATCGCTTGAAGTTTGGCTATGTTATGAATATTTTCGCCTAATCGTTGTTTTTCTTTCCGTTGGAAAACTTTTCACTCAACCGTCCGCACTTGGAGTTTGTGCTGCATTCGTAGCTCGCGGGCATCCACAGGGCTCCCGAGCGTTGAGCGACGGTATCGGCAACATATCTGTTGCTCCAGTGCCCTTGCCGAGCCCTTGCCCGTTCCCCTCCGGCCCTGCAAACCGGCGAGCACTTGATGTGAGCGCAATGAAGAAGACAGTATTTTTGTTTTTTCACTCCGCTGGTGGTGGTTTTGTTTTAAATCTTTTTTGTATATTTCGTTCCGTTTAAAACAGAAAAAAGAACCCACGAATCGTACAGGAAAACACAGCTTCCCGAGCAGAAAGTGGAATGGGGAAGAAAAACTAAAGCATCAAGTGAGAAGAAATCGAAACCCCTGGTGCAGATCGAACGCAAAAAGGGACAAACCTCCGGCCGTGCAGACGCCGCGTGCAATCCAAATGCGGCAGGGAACGGCCGGGGCTCGGTGGGTGGTGGTGGCGTGGTTTTATTCAAATAAGACAAATGAATCATGCTGATGGTGTTTACATTTTATTTGTTCCTGCCACACCATGGCAGGACGGACCATGCCGACAAAACGCAAAACCTGAACCTAAGGAACTGGTGAGGCTGAAGAACAATAAAAAAAAAAACGAGTGCCAGAGAGCGGAAAGCGAGCCTTCAACAATTATGAACGAGCCGCCAAGGGCTGACGAGGCTGGGGGAGAGCGGGCGGCCGGTGTATGTTTATGCCACGGAAATTATGTTGCATGTCGAGTGCATCCGCAAAGGATGTCGCTTAGTAGCGTAGTGCGGCTTCAAACGAAACGCGAGGATCAATGCGGGGACGAGCGAGAGAAACATAAATGTAAATCCTGCGCATGACGATTGATGCATGTCGTAGGTTGACCGTTTCGGTTTTGCCCCAAAAGATCGTTCAATTTATGCATTGATTTTGCGCCGTTTGTCTCGCGCGGAAAAGCATTGTCCGACTCCGCAAGGACGACGACCGTTTGCGACACTTTTACGACGCGTCATCCTGCGCACAAGCCATCCGGACGCGCTCCTTATTTCATATCCGTGGGGTAAACGCAGGCGACAGGAAATTGGTACAAATTGCCGCCAGCGAATACCTCAGACGAGCGCGCGCGCGCGCTCTCGCACTCAGCGGACAGAATAATTTGGCCCGCACTTAAGGAATGCCGAACATTGAGAGCTTAAAAAACACATACACACACACATGGGATGATTCGAGACAGGATTCGATTTAATGGTCATCCTTAAGTCCTTTCTTTGCGGGCAAAACAAAAACCCCATCCCCATTTCTTCTGTTTCGCCAAATTCAATTGCTGGAATACGATCCTCTTCGGCCCGCCGATGCCCTGCGAGGGGTGGGTGGGCCAGGGGGTTTTGTTTAACGCGCTGACGCCCCTCCGCAATCCATGCATACTGAACACGCATTGTTCAAGTGTTAAGCATGTCACGATCGCAGGGCGCGGATCAAAGAAGCGGCCAGCGCTGCGCTTTAAACGCTGCGTTTAAAGAAAAAAGGAATCTGGATTAATGTAAAACTTCCACCAAACAGAACCACCCGAAAGCACGATGGGAAAACAAAAATCCTCCGCGTTGCACTGTCCCGCCCTGCCCCGGACACTTCCGCACACACACACACACACACCATCGCAAAACATCGTCCTGGACCGGCGTCCGACGATTGAACCGAAAGCGGACGAACGGGGAAAAATAAAAACGGCGGATGTGAATTGCATTTTATATGTTTGCACTTTCGATGGATGTGCACGGAGGAATTGTGTGCGCTTTGAGCATAGGCAGCCCGCATGGCGTGGAGGGAAAGGCCGGCATTTTTCGGTTCTTAACACTGTTTGGTGAGAATTATTAGAGCGAGGTGTGATTTACAGGATGTAAGAATAAACCGGCTGCCGCCGCGAAGCAGTTCTGAAGCGCTTTGTTCTTCGGGGTCGGTTTTTGTCTTTTTGGTCCTGTGAAGCTTGTTTGTGTGTGTGTGCATGCTAACGAGACGATTTCACGGTGAGATTCTTCGTGATTCGTTGTTTTTCCTTACCTTTTTGGGAAAAAGTATGATGGAACAGTTTAAGACGGTTTCGGTACATTTTGCTTTACTTTTCGATGATGAATAAAGCACTGCCATACACACACAGAGCCAGTGATAAATAGAGCAAACCGCGCCGGATGATTTGATTCTTGTTTGTGTACCGCCCCGTTTCCCACACGCTCTATTTTCACGCTCGTTATTACTTCCGCCTCGAGGATGCCCAGACATCGTTTCCCAAAAAAATCCCCCGTCTCAGACGATCCGACGGTTTTTACGGCGAGGAAATGAGATCTTGTTTAACCGACTGTTTGTGTGTGTGTGTGATTGTGTGCTGCCCTAAGTAAATCATTTCAAAGGGCTTTCCGGAGTCGAAAGCTAGGGAATCAATCATATTTTATGGCACCTCTAATGTGGTGCCGCTAAGCGGGCGGAACGGTATGGTTTTTTTTCTACGTTTTACGTTTTGTTTGGCTAGGAAAATCGGAAAACCAAACAATGGCCGGATAAATAACGCAAGCCGATGGGTTGGTAAATATCAATTTGAGGCGTCATTTGCCTCGAATGTTGCTCCATGTTGCACGTAAATTGATACAACGAAGTGGAGCGTTCACGTTCTCTCTCTTGAGTGTCGGAGAAGTTTACAGAAAAATTGGAGTAAAATTAATTGGGTGATACATTTTCATGACACAACATTGCACGACCTTTGATGGCATAAGGTGAGACGCTTGTTAACGGAGGAAGTGTTCATTCAAATTATGCAGAAGTTATTTCGCTCAAAGCATCAAACGATCGTCATACCTCTCGCGCAAGATTTAATACCACCAATTAGATATTCTCACAGTTCAGGACCGTGTGGTTAAGCAATCGAACGTCGGACGGAATTCTCAATGTAAGGCGCACTGATTGCTGGTGCTTAAATAGTATCACTTCTGTACTTCAACGCGCACGTCGCTGCACTGCATTCCCTTCACTGCGCAACATTACTTCGATGCACCGCCAGGGTGAATCGGTTGGAACCTTCCACCATCCCTGCGGCAGTGATTTCGAGCTGTGAAAAATTCTAATTACCAGTGAATTTCCTATAATTTAACAACATAATTTGCCATTTTTCTCCCACCGCTCGGATCGGCCGGCGGAAAAAAGGGGGCGCCAGCGTTCGCCAGCATCGATCGTGCGCCTCGCGATGTCAATCCTTCTTCTGCAAACAACCAACTCCCGCAAAAGGCCAAACCGCACAGCGCACAGCGGAGGGTCATCTAACACACGCCGAACGGTGAAATCCTCTGGCAGCGGCATCGCAAGAGGATGATGCAAATATGCAGCACGATCGCCACCAATGCGCACCAACTGAACGAACGCTTTGCATTGGCGCTTTTTTTGCTTCCTTCTGCAGTGCAGATCATCGTGCTGCTGCCGTACCTTTTTGCATCTTGCCATTTCATAAACGATCGCTCCTATTTCGAGCTTGCCTTGCCTTGCCTTGCGCCTGGCGAAGCATGGATTGCGCCTACGTTCTCTTAACTCAATTACAACTGCACCCAACCCTCGGCAACCATAAGGTGAGCGTTGGCTGGGAAGGAGCACACGGAGGTTACCGATCGTGTCCGAAGATCCCGAAACCCCAAGTCAGCCATCTCCATCCCTGTCCTGTCCCTCCCGGGTCGGCAATTGTTTCATTAAATTAAAATATATACATATTTATAAACAAACGTAAACACACGGCGCAACAAGATGTTGAAACAGAGGAATTGAATAATTTAATGCCTAATAAAATAGTAAACAAATTGAATGAATTGTACGCGACACGGTGGCGGATGGAAGGCTGGCTGCACTGGGGGGGAATGGGGTGGTAAAGGGAAGGTAGGGAGGAAAAAGGTGACTTTGCCTAGCCGAGGTGCTGGTAAGTTGGTTGTACTGCAAAATACCAACCGTACCGGCTTTCTTTCGTCGGCCGTTCGTCGCTGATGCGAGCGTTCAAGTCTTTCGCCCGAGCAGCGCCTCGCAGACGATGCGCCACGAACCGGCGCAGATTCTCGCGCCTTCCGCCAGCGCGAGATGTATTTAGTGCATTTCTGCATCCACTTCTGCGCTCGACACGCCGCGGGATCGGAGCGAACGGCGACAGCGAAACAGAATGCCTACAAGCGTAGATGATGATGATCATGGCGCGAAGTTTAGTCCTTCGCAACACCTCGCGGCACGTTCCTAGTCGCACGGTTGTGTTTTTTTTTTTTTGTACCGCCGTCGTTTCTTTTTCCTCCCGCTTTTCTCCGACCCACCCCCACCGTTTAACTATTTCTTTAATCTTGCGTCGTTTTGGCTTCGGGTTCGTCGCCACCGTCCACCACGGGCATCATCTGTGTCGGAATCAGCAAGATCAGGCGGGATCGCTCCTATTGCACCTTTGCCTGTTGCACTCTGGGATTTTTCCTGAAACCCTTTCCCACCCGCCCTTCCCGCGTGAGTGTGTTCGGTAACGAGTGCAATGTTTAAGGCCACTTGTCCAGAACTTTATGACGCGCGTATCTTGTCTTGCAGCGCGGCGACTTCTTTATGGGAGAGGTTGAGCTGCACGGACCGGGCATAAATTGGTCGCACCATCCATTGGAAGGAGTGGTTTTTGAATAAATTATTCGAAAAAAATTGCAATATTTGCTATCGGGCCGAGAGTGCGTACATCCGGCAGTTTTCTTTTCAATCATTGTCACAAAGATTCATGCCAATGTTACATCGCATACTTTGTAGCCTTGATGGTCTTTCTGGGAAGGATTCCCGGATCTCTGTGGAGACCAAATGAAAAAGGTTGTTCAAATAATAGAATATGATCTCAATTTGGTAATCTACTATCCAGCAAACGTTACAAGAAACACCATTCATGTCGACACCTTTTTCAAAAAATCTTTGAAATTCCTAATCCTTGTCACCTAATCCCGCCGAAGGAATTCAATTCCTTCCTCCACAAAAGGCGGGTTTGAAAGCAGGCCAAAGGATCCCTCGGATTAAAGCTTTTGTTCCTGTGCATCAGGGTCTTGTTTGTGCAACTGTCACACATTATCCTTCCCTTGTCGTCACACCTTTTCGTGGGTAAATTTGAAAAAGGATCACAGCCGGCGGCATCTACACGATTTTGGTCAGAAATCATCAACATCATTGAGATAGAATTACTCACCAGTTGTCAGGAATTTTATTTTGTTGGGATTAGATGTAATTTGAGGATTGATGATTCATCATCGGTTTGATTAGGAATACAGCTATACA
The DNA here is from genome assembly GCA_000441895.2 of Anopheles sinensis. NCBI lineage: Eukaryota > Metazoa > Arthropoda > Insecta > Diptera > Culicidae > Anopheles > Anopheles sinensis. Next base: position 417,237 of record KE525346.1, read on the forward strand.
GATTTAAAGCATTGCCTGTTTCATGTAAATTTACTTGTAAAACATCTATATACTCAAGTGTCGAAAGCGTGTTGGTTAACTAAAGCTTTTCTAGCGAAGCAACGAAAATCAGTAAACGGTCGTTTAATGGCCAAACAATATGGCGCCGTTTGGAAAAGCAAGATTCCACATGTCTTGTGACACTCGTTGCCAATTCTAGTCGCCTTAGGATGATGCTACTCGTGATGAGAAAAAAAAACACCGACTGTCTCCTCCTTCTTCTTACGCGAAATGATGGGCGACATAAGCCGATTGGGCCCCCGGGGGAACCTCGGGATGCTCGCCCCATGGCTAAATTAATTTACCAACCTTAGTGCGACCAACCAACGGGAACCGGGAATCGCGTTCCCGGTGCGTCCTCCACACATCAGCCACCTAGAGCTGTGGCCAATGGCACATTATAATTCTAGGCGTATCTCATCTGCATATTTTTATAATCATTCCCTCGCGTCTCCCTCCAACCCCCTTCGATCGCCCGGATGATTAAGATGACGACCGTGATGGCGTCGTTCGAGGCTCTCGGTCTGTCACTTGGAACCGCTGATTGGGTCGCTTTCTTCCCGTCGTTGTGCTGTTTCCCGCTTTGCCACGTCCAGAGAACTCTGCCCGGCACTTCTAGCAAGCGCCTCGATAAGCCCACACACTCGTGGTATTCGGGCCGATCGGTTTGTGGATTTTTGCTGTTGCCTTCCGTTGTTGTCTCCGTCCTTACTGGTGGAGCGCAGGTTCCTGTTCGTGTTGGTCGTTTTTTTTTTTTGCTTTTCCGCTAATCAAATAACACCAACGAAACGTCGGGTCGTAAAATAGCCGTTTAATATGGGGCCTGGCCTCTCTGACAGGCAGGTCCCGGGTGTCACTCGAGCTGCTGCTGTGGCTGCTGCTGCCTGACGATGATGATGAGGGCGACCAAACTGGATGTACCCAGCTGGCGATTCGGTTTGCTGATTGGATGCCATTTTGCTTTCGTAGCTTCCCTGCCGCTCCCCCCCTTTGGAGCGACCGGAGATCCAATCGGATGATATTGACAACCGAATCTCACCGATCATCCGATCGTCGATCTGGCAGCTCTCGGGGCAGATCTTGTCGCTCCGTTTCCGTAATGTTCGCCCCGCTGCAAACGAGCCAGTTTAGCGAAGGCGCATTGTTTGCTAACCGGATCCGAGTCGGTCGAGGTGCGGCAAATCCGGAAGACGGACTAACACAAAATGGTTCCTGTTTGTCATTGGCAAGCAGTCACGGATCTTTTGTTAACCGGTAGCTAGAAGCATTGAGCAAATGTGTAGGTGCTTTCCTACAGGGACAACATTTCTGTTTTATAGTTGTTAAAAACGCAACAGTTGCTTAAGAAACGCATTACATGTTGTGCCAGTATATTGTCACTATTTAGCGATCGAGTAAATTGACCAGACAGGCAAAAGATTAAAGACTGTTGTTATCAATTAAAAAAACCCGTTCAAGTTTGTTTTGGACCAAATAAGCACCTTGTTCCAATAGTGGCGTACTTAGTCGTGTTAATAACAATATGATGCAATTTTCAAGTGTCTATTAAAGATTTATAGCCTTAAGGAAATCATGGTACTCCTGATAAATTCTTAAGGAATCCAGCATATTAGTACAACCTATATGGAAAATATGTATTTTCGAGACTTAACATATTACGGAGTGGCAAAGTTTATCTTTTGAACACTCCGTAAAAGGGCAAAGAACATTTCATACAAGGACAAAAAACGCTATTTTTTTATTTCTTCGTAGCGCTAGGATTTCAATCCACTACCTCCACTATAGTACAGCACCAATATAGGAGCACTTACCCTAATAAATAGATTTTTCATTAAATTGAAAATTTTAACTTTTCATTGTTAAACACATTTCGCAACTCAGGGGAGTAAAATAACCAATTTCTTAACATACACAATGGAGGTCTAGCAACCAAAAAACTTGATAAACATTTTAAAATTACTACATTTTATCTACTTATCTCTAATTCCAAGAACTGAATAGATAATCACACTTCGAGTTGAAACAAATCCAAATACACCTAATTGAAGTTGAATTTACTGTGAGAAAAATCGATTTCGAATGCCACTTCTATCTTAACACTCACACTCTTCGCCTTTATCGCACAGGATAAACACAAGCTGGTTAAATCAAACTACTTGTTTCCCATTCCCATTGCTTCGGTGGAACAGGCTCAACAAAAAGCAATCCACCGATACCACCAGACCCATCAATTAAATAAGTGATCATAACAGCAAATAAACAAAAACTTATCAAGCATTCCATTTTCGCAAATGCTTCCATTCACACTCGATTTTCTTGCGGTAACCCCGAGTCGCGTTGGGTTTATTTTCGGTCGAGTTTTTCTCTGGCAGCCAGGCCTCTTGAGTCATACCAAACCCAACCAGTACGTTGGCGATTCACTTGCACGATCCATCCAGGCGCAACCGCAGAACGGCAGAAGCCACCGGTTAAGAAGTTGGTTCGTTTCGGGTGGTAAGTATCCCACTCCACTTATTTTCCTCCGATGGCTCGTTTGGTACGTGTTTCTGTGGGGTGGGCTCGAGGTTCTCTGGTTTCGCTACCGTCGAGCTGGGAAGTCGTCTTCGGCTGCGTCTGCCAAGACGCGATGGTGAGCTGTTAGGAAAATAATTAGCAAAAAACTGCTCAATCATTCTTTTATGGTATAATAACAGAGATGTTGGAGAATAATTTCAACTCGAGCAAAAGAGCTCGGCTCGAGTTTTTCCACCACCGGTCGGTTGAGTGGAAAGTCGCAAAAGTCGCGAAACGAAACCGACCGGCATCATGCGAAGTTGCGGCTAGTTCTGACGAGGCTCACGTGCACGGAACGGTGCTTCTTGCTTGCATTCTGCGCTGCATCGATCGAACGTGGCATGATTCGGTTCGAATGCCGTCCAGTTGATAATAAAAATCACCCCAGCATAAACGCTCTAATCATGCTGCACGGTGTTTGGACCGTTTTTGCCGCTCTCGATTTCATCCCATGTTCGACGGGTGGAAACACTCCACCCTGGCTCCGTGTGGTCAAGGGTTTTTCATCAGCCCACCACAAGACGAACGTAGATGGGGAGGGAGAGAAAGGCAAAAAAACAGCCCAACGCGAATAACGAACCTTTGGGTGGAACGAAATGAATCGTTATGATTCAAAGTGTGGTGTGCCTTCGTGCCGCCATTGGAAGGAGATTGTTTTGTAGGGTTTTTTCGTTCGTTTTGTTTGCTGCTCGTCGGTGTGTGTTTTCTTTCGCTCAATCCTTACAGATGATGATGTGTTGAGCCAAATTGCCGCTTTTTTATCAGTGATAAATGATTCACTGAACATGCAATCAAACTGATTAGCGTTATTATTGGGAGGTAAAAGTGATGATCAAATTCACACCTTCGAACGTAACATTTGCTCTTGGACAAACAAACACAATTCGTTGTCGTTAAACGGTCGTTTGAAGAAATGTAAAATTATGAAATTAATTTCATTCAAGATTCGTGTTTTTTTAATCTTGAGTTTTTTATCGAAAGAAGGAAACCGTTTTGATATTCTTCTGCTCCGTATCTGTCGTCCTGAATCTTACCTGGTGATAAAGCCCGTCTTATTTACATTAAAATAATGCAAGTTCTATTCATACCATTCAATCACCCCTTTTTGTGGATAATGGACCATTTTGTCATCCACGATTTTGCTACGAAAAGAGGGGATAATGTTACACATATGTATAAATTCACAAGTTTCAGCTATTTTATGTTTGAATTTTTACATTTCAATAAGATGCAACTTATCTTTGCTCATCATCGGGATGTCTTTAAAACAAATGTAATTTGTAGAACCATGTTAAATTTAAACTTTTTTCAGCAAAAAGAAGATACGAAAGTGTTGGAAACAACTGGAAAAATTTGTCCTAACATAATAAAGGTTTACAAAAAAATAAGTTGGTTTTAAATTGTAATGCAACTTATCTTTTTACACACTTACATATTTTAAATAAATATGATTTGAAGAAACATGTTAATTTAAAGTTTTATTCAGAAAAAAGGAGGTACGAAGGATTGAAAACAACTGAAAAGATTAGTCCAAAAACACTAGGTTTAAAAACCAGGATTAAAAGTTTCTAAAACAAATTGCGGGACTGTTATTGTGATGAGCGAGAAATTGAGAGCAAGAATATTGATATATGGTTTTCAATTCTTTCATCAAACTTAGTAAAATTATGCAAAGAATGCGCAACATTAAGAAAATGTTCAAAAATTATGGTGAAAATTACTTTCCTTCTATTAAAAGTTACGATCAATTCTGCCAACAAATAAAGTTCACCGAAATTCACCCATCACCGAGCAGCATTTAACGCATTTGGTGGATTTAACGTAACACAATTAATCCACAAGCCCCGCCCGCGGGAGGCGGCATCCACCAAGGGCTTCGGCGCGTGGCTCATGCGTAGTTTCACGCGCACCGGGACGCGCACCAAGCACCAGCGATGCCCGGGTGCGTAATCGTGGCGCGAGGTCGTGCCGTTCCGCGCAGCCCACCGCTACCCTATTATTAATTTATTAAGGAATCGACATCTCCAATCCGGCCCTCCGGTGGCGCTGGTCCGGCCAGGTTTTTGGAGAGCGCGCGCGAATGGCACTTCCATTCGTTTCCAACGCCGAAGCCGAAGCCGAACCGCGGCCCGGCGAGTTCATCAATTTTCTTAAACGCTCCACCCCGAGCACGCCTTTTCGTCCGCGTTCGGCGCGATTCACCGGCTCCGTTCCGCCGTCCGCCCTGGGAGTTCCTGGCTCCGTTTCGGTTGTTTTGTTTTTACCCGAGCCGCGGACTCCAACATATTATGATAGCTCGATTCACAACGTCATTGAAGTCGTCACGCGCCCTCATTCCTCCCTCTATCGTTCGGGTCCCATCGTTTATGGTCATTATCGTCATAATCATCACCGAGCCGAGGGATGGCCCCGGTAACAAAGAAAACGCAAGAAAAACGGTAGCCACTGGGCCGTGGTGTGGTAAAAAAGGGTTTATTAAGCGAACCGAGCGGTCCTGGCCGGGGGAACGACAGCGTAGAAGGAACTGCCGAAGACGGCAGTACGATGACGCTGCTGTGGTCTCCTCCCAATTTTCACAAACCACCCGGGAGCACCGGGGAGGACCTTCCGGAGGCCGCGCCCCGAACAGTCACTTCCGCTAATTGAATTAGAACTTTTAATTACGCACAAAAGGGGAGTGTGCAAAACGACCCCAAGGGAGGGTAAAGGCAGGGGTTCACGGTAACCTGGTCACGTCTGTTTGCGGTGCACTTGCTTTTCCTACCACGTTTTAGCGTTTCGATTCGTTCGGCTCCTTCCGCATCCGAGGGAAGCAATTGAATTTTTGATTTATACCACACAAACCGCCTTCGTCCAAGAGGAGCCGAGAGGCGTCACGGGTTTTTCCGTCGGCGAGGCACGAACCCCAGAAAGAACGGTAGGAAAACCCGTAAGCCCAAACGGTAGCAGTTCACGTGTATGGTTTGCTCGTGCTTTGTATTTTTCATCCGTCGATGCGATGCGTAAGGCAAACCGTGGGGCAGTATTAATTGCAAAGAGGAGGAACCATCCAGGGCGTCGATGAAAATTATTTGCGAGAGCCAAATTTATGACCCCGGCGCCCGCTCTGTCTCCCTTTCACCTTGGGAATCCAAAATGGTCATAATTTCTTGCTTGAACCATAATCGCCGCAAGACATATTCAGTCGAAACGGGATGAATGCAGTTGGAATTTTATTTTATGGGTATTTATTTTATAAGGCACTTTTTCCTTTGTACTAACCAGGAAACTTCTCACCCATCGGGAAGCATTTCTTAGCGCCCGCAAATCCTCAATAAAAATAGCGAAAAATGTAATGGTTCCGCACATTATCCACACCTTTTCCTATCCGCAAACGGTTCTCATCATCAGCGAGCGAGACAATGTTGCAGCATGCGGGTGCAAGCCTCGTTTTGCATCCGCTCCATGCGTGATCGTGTGTATTTTCTTTTCGGTACCGTCTCGTAAACCACCACACCCTTTAAGCCCCACAATGTGCGTTTGTTTGGCTTCCCTGCGATGGTGGACGCGGTTTTCTCTTTCCTCATGAGAAGCAACCCCAAGAGAAAGGTCTTCGCTATGGTGTGAGCCGTGGTGTTGTTTAGTTTTCCCTCCGTTCTCCCCGTCGAAAGAACGCCTTTCTTTTCCGTGAACGCATCGGATACGTTATCTTTCACGCCACAAACCATTGTCGTGTGTCTAATGTTCGACTCCGGTCCGTTGGGATTGCGTTACGGTTTCGCTGGAATTTGCGGGCCCGTGCGTGATCGACGGAAGAGATAGACCGATATGGCTAGCGTGCAGGGAAATGTAATTCTGGCGCTGCAAGTTAGGGAAGCTTATCTGGTGCTCTAGAAAAACCCTAGGTCGAGAGTAATTCGAATACCAACACGAAACATGCGAACCAGTAAGTCATGCTGTTCAATCGTGGCAAAATAAGAGCTAAAACATTTTTAAGTAACACGTTTCCTGTGCTTAAGAAAACTTAATTTAATGAACATGTGCAAAACTTCATATCTATTCGTACTTGACTAAATTGTTACCAAGCATTTACACAATTTTTTACATGAAATCACCCGTGTTTAGGCTTACATATTTTAAGTTCACATACGGGTAGTTCTAAATGCATTACCATCTTGTATTTGTTCTGATGCGATACAGAAAATGTTCCCCAAGACAAGACAAGACACTCAGCATGCGTGCATCGATAAGCAAACATAATTTATCAAACCGCTCGAAGGGGGACGGTGCGACAGTACCGGGAGCAACATTCTCAGCGTGAGTCATCCACTCCGACGCGACTAATGCGTAGCTACCAACAAAGAGCTTCAATAGCCGCTCGCAGGACTTGCCGGACCGGACCACCTCGTGGTGGTCAATAGAATGCCGTGGAAGGAGCGCAGCACAGAACGGGGGAAAGGAAGTGTGCTAGAGAAAGTTGTACAAAAGGCGGCGGCGGTCGGGGGCCATATTTTATCTTCCTATCGTCCCCGCATACACACAAACACAATGAAACATCGGTTCCAGGGCATTGCGTGCGTAGTTTCAGGCTTCAAAAGCTTCCTACATACAAAAGACTTCAATGCGCGAGCGGGACCAAAAACAATGAAAGTAAGCGACGAACCCGACGAAGGGTACGGTGAACGTAACTATCGCGACAATTTTGACAGAAAATAAATTTGTCTTCCGAGTCCGTTCTAATGGTAGCGCGGGTCGCTTGACGTGACCTACGGCAATGGCGCAAGAATAGGAATGAATGGAAGGAAAGCGAAAGAGGGATGAGCGAAGCACAAGCACTGAAAAATCCTTCATCGGATCAGGATTCTTCCGTCCGACCGAGCAACCGGGAAACGGTGAAAAGAAACGGAAAACGCAGACAGTTTCTACTTAATCAAATAAACGAACGTAGCATAGAAAGCAGTAGAAAAGAAAGTGTCTCCGATTGTGGAGCGGGCGGCGAAAGTAAGCGAGAACGTTGAAAGAAAACGAAGGACATTGCTAGCGCGGCGGTGAAGTAATTTGAGATAAATTGAAAGCCATTAAAGCTAAAAGGAAATAAAGAATATTTCTCGAGGGTGCAACGACAAACGGTCGATAAAAACCTGAACCAGGGAAGTGAACCAAATGACCTGCATTTGGTGATCGTATCGGAGCTTTAAATTTACTACGTGAGGCTGATACTGAAGGATGATGTTCTGGTGACGTTTGTTCTAGTTTATTCTTTCTAAATTATTTTTGGGGGTTTGTTACACCCTTTATACGTGTCTCACTTAAGCTGAAACAATATCTATGAAGTTTTGAATGTATTCGATATGTTTACTTATTTTAAAATAAAATAACAAATCCATATCGAGCACATCAATCAGATCCGTTATGAACAACTCGTTCAACATTTCGATTGCACCGATCTTTCACGTCAATTTCACTTCAATCCACATTCCAATAAAGTGGAAGGTTAGAATTCCAGCTGAACCGAATCGTTAGTAACAGAGATTTAGCCCTCTCTTCTCAAATCATCTCAGCGATCCAGCTATCCGTGCCAGCGTCCGATCGAGTGATAAATAAATAAATAGATTCAATGGCAAAACAAAACTTCAACTACAGCCCGGGACGCTGGACGCCGGTCAGACTCGGGTGGCTTCCAATCCCTTCCCACCGTAGGAAACCCTTGCCTTCAGACACACTTCAGGAGAATCAAAACGTCATCCACCAACCTTCCGACCCTCCCGAGGTTGGTTAGCCGATTCCAGAAATTCGGGAAACCTACTTCAATCCGAAAAGAAACAAAAATGAGAGAAAAAGAAGCGTTAACGAAAAACAATCTGACCAAATTTCAACAATCTTTCAATCTTTCATCATTGTTTGCTCTTCCTGTTAGCGTTAGCGGTCGGATTGACGAAACATTGTTTTTATTTTCATACCGCAGCATACTTGAGTGCGGAGGGAAGTAACCGGAGGAACGTCAAGACGCGCAATGTTGCGTTCCGTTTGGTGTTCTACGAATTTCTCAAACTCTTTCCCCGGTGAAAAGTGAGGCACGGAGGAGACGCTGCAGTGGCGAGAAGTAAAGGGTGAACGACGTGGTCACGATCTTATGGGTTTGGGACGAGAAAAAAAAGAAGTTTTACCAAAGCTGGTGGAATAATAACAACGGTTCGATTGTTTTTGATATTATAGGCCACAACGTTTCGAAATGCTGCACTTCAGCCGTCGAGAAATCCGTGGGAGAGGTAAGCGTAGAAAAATTGTTTGTCCTTCACGCGTGCCAACTTCACCGAATTGATCTTATTTTCATTCGTAACCGTTGAAGGAAAGCGCAAATATTTTGTCAGCCATCGGGAATCGTTTACGATGCCCTGATTATTAAGGAAGCACTCCGTATTTGCAGCGCAAACCTCCGTTCCAAAACCAAAACCGTAGATTTCTTGTTCATCGTGCATTTAAATCTTTTCCCCCGGTGGTCCCTTTTACGTCCAGATAACCTCGACTACAAAGTTCCCTCTCCGTTCGCTCGCGAGGCTATCATCATCCCCCGTTGCGAACATAAGTGACTCCCACACTCGCGAACACAGGCCACTTCGGTGCCCATAATCTCGCGACACATACCTGACGGCTGCAAAAAAATAAAGCTCGACGATTAAAAATACTCCAATACTCGCAGTCAGCCCACCCGCCCGAGCGGCCGGCCAGGCTTCGGAGATAGATAAGTGCAACGGACTAAATTAAATACACTCGCCTCGCGTTTGTCAAATCGAGTCGTAAAAGGTTGCACCATTTAGTCCCGACGTCCGACGACCGGTGGTGTCCGAGTATGGGCCTTAAGAGGAGATAAACAAAAGCCCCGTGGAATGCAAATTGGGCTTCCCAGAGTGCAGCTCAAGGCTGCGTCTCGGATCGTGGAGTGGTTGAGGCAAAAAAAAAAGTGAAATTGATTTATGTCGATTGATGATGAATTATAGGCGTCCCACATGTGCCTCTCCCAGCGCCGGATCAAACCGGACGACGCGGGTTAAATAATCAATAATATCCTCCAAATCATGCAAGCGGCCGGCGAAGATCTTTTGAAACTCTCGAAAGTGAATCATCGGCAACGGATTGCGTCGTGCGGTGAACTCTGGAATTTCTGCTCCGCCAGATAACATCCCCGGATAGAACGCACGCATTAGGCATGGGCTCCACGTTGGGTTTAACCTTGAAATATTTGGTTCGAGTGCCGCAGAGCAGACTTGCACCAGACACCTCATGCTGGTATCGTAAAGGTTAAACGTTTCACAAAATTCTCCCAAATGGTATTTTAATTCCCTCAAGCCCAGGTGAAGCCATTGGGCATTTTCTGCCACATGATAAGCACAATATCTCACAGTGGAAGCAGCGTGTGGGAAATTGGGAGGCGAGTAAAACCTGGTTGGACTTAGTTCCCCAAGTGCGCCGGCCTTGAAACGTTCGCGAGTACTTCACCGAAACCGCCAGACACGGAACGCCGGAATGCATCAAACCGAGCGGAGGGAAAACATTCCCATCTCCACTCGAAAACACATCTTCAAAACGGTTCCCAGAAACAGGTATCCATCTGCGAAGCGGGCTCCATCACTTCATCTTAGATTTGATGTTTATGTTTCGCCCGAGGAAGGGAACGGGAGAGGGGGGGGGGAGGGGAGGAGCCGAATGGTGTGTCCTTTCGATCTTCAGCTCCGTTCCATGATCGGCATCGAACAAACATCCACATCCAACTCCGGGGCGGAAGGAATCAAAGGGTAAAAACGTTCGGATCGGGATCGTGCCAAGTATCTCGTGCGATGAGAAAATCATTCTCAGGAATTTTCACATCCATATTTGTGTGTGCAAGTGTGTGTGCATCTGACATTTTTTTATTCAATTTATTAATTGCTTATTAACATGAGAGCCGCGGATCTCTGGAGGTTGATTTATTTTTTGACCCAACACAAACGGAAATGGAATGTTTCGAACCGTTGAAAGCGTGCACGATTCAAGCGACTCTTTGAAATTCTTCTGTAAGGCTTAACAAACAACATTATGAATCGTATTAACTACAAAATATTAATAGACTAAATTGATCTACGGCTTCTGCAAACGAATGTTTATTGCATGATATTTCTTCCCAACGTTAACGCCTGTTATAAATCGCGGAACGATAAATGATCACAAATGGTCGTCAAACAACGTATTGAACTACTGTTTGATGACATTACAATCGTGTTTGCATTACCAACGACCTCTTGCATGCTCGTCTGACCTTTCCGCGCCAGAGCGCCTGGCACAGGACATTAACAACCACGTTAATGCATCGTCGTTTGTTTCTGTTGCTTGCGACGTCGCAGAGGGAAAAACTTATCTATCCAACCGACCAACCAGTTGGAGCACTGAGCCAGCCGGGGTGAGGGTGAGGTTGAGTTTTGCGCAATTATTTTTCATTTTGTCAGCATTATAATTACCGAGATGGTGGCCGTTAGATAGACCGCCTCGGCTGCCTTCGGGCCCGGTTGTAGCTATTTATTTCGCCTTCATCTTCGCAAACCCTTACGTTCGATGAGGCGTATCGATGCAAAGTAGCTGCGCAGGAAGGGCTCGCGACACCGGTGACAATGTTGGCAGCGGTTAGTAAAAGATTCGCTCCGACGATAGTTGGCTTACTGTGGGGGGAGGATAGGGTAAGAGAAGGGGACGGATGAAGAGGGGTATTTGGGAATTGAAATGAATATTTTAATTATTTAAGTCGCCTCGTGGCGCGTTACTTACCCAAATAGGGGAGCGCACACGCTATCGTCCGGTTCGCCTCAGTCGAGAGCGAACACCAACACCGATCTGCTGACACTTCCACCCTGCCTTACCCCTCTCGCCCCAAACGCAAAACGAGCCCACTTAGTGGCGGGATTAAGTTGTACTCACTTAGTCTTGCGTTGAAGTCTTTCTATTTCAATCTACGAACCCAACAGCGTAGTCGATTCGTTCCTTTTCATTCCCTCGGTGCGCTTTTGGAGTTGGAGGCAAAAAGACAAGATAGGGTAGAGGTCCCTCCCCTTCCTTCCCTTTCACCTCTTCCCCTCCTCCCTATCGATATGACCGCAAAGTAACGCCACGAAATTGCAACTCCACCACCTCGGCGCATACCGGCCGAAGGCTAATCGGTGACGATATGCTAAGCGCATTCCGCGTCCCGCCCTTTTCATGCATCTAAAACTGGGAGAGCTAGGGGGAGGGCGCTTGTACCGATCACAATCGCGATCGCGAGCGACGGGAGCTGTGTCTGTGTCACTGGAAAACGGGGGTTTCCTTTCTCGCTGGCTGCTCGCTGATTTCCACCGATAAGCAATCGATGGCGGCATGGCAGGAATTTCGCTGTCTAGACGATCTTAATATTTTAATTATCGTTTTGTAACTTTTTAGTTATTTATTAGATATCACTCGGGTGAGAAATTTATTTTCTTTTCTTTGTTTTTTTTTATTCAATTTTGTTTCGAAACCTAACGAGCGATTCTTTGCGCAGCCACCGGAACCATGTGGAACGACTTCAGCGGTGATTTATGCTGCAGTATTTCAACTATTTCCGCCCAGCGAACCGTTCGCAATCATTCGCAACGCTTCCGTAAAACGCATGCAAACGCGAAAACAGCGAACGGAAAGCCAATCGGCGTAAAAACCGATCGGTCGCGGTAGACTAAAATACGTACGCGCCACGCCACCACGCAGGGTCGACCGGATTTGCTAATGTCTTAATTGGGATCAGTTTTCGCGTTTCGAATGCGCTCCGCTGTCACCTTCGTGTGGTGGAGGAGCGGGCTGAGCGAAATAAAATATGACTCAACCCCCTCCCTTTTGGCAGCGCAGTGGATTAACATTATAATTAACCTCCAATTAATTCACACGTTTCGCAAGTGGAAATAAACTCGCTCGCACCTCCTGAATCATGATTGCTTCCCCCCCTTCCGCCTGCCCGGTCGGCGGAAAGGACCTCGAGGGGATGCGACTGCACACGCGTGGCATGCAGGCTGATTTTCATCCAAATTGGCACCACGACCCACCAACACCACCACCACCACCATCGGGGATCACCCCGCGTGCCTATCGAACGAAACGATCGAGTTCCCAAGCGCTCGAGTGTCCGTGCTTCGAGGAGCCAAAGATCACACGACAACTGCTCGTTCGCGACCCTCTCTCGTTCGTCGTGGTTTGCCGTCCGTTGTCTCGCGATTCGATCTTTCCCCCCCGTCCGAATGCAATAGGAGGCGAGAGGCGCGCGCGAGCAAGGAGTTTGGCATAGGAAGTCACCAAACCGAACGAGCACAAATCTGGCCAATGGTGCGACACTCTAACTGCCCGGAACTGGCAACACCGATGCCGACTGCATTTGTGCCAGATCGTTTGCGCACTTCGATGATTTCTTCGGTTTGCTTCCTCCACAGCTTCACTCCTCGGCAAAACAGGAGAAGGCCACGAAAAAAACGGTCACCCAAAACCAAACTCGAAGCACGGAGCGAAGAGGAAATACGAAAAATAATTACTACTGTCTTCGATTTCATTCAATTTGCTCGAGGTTCTCTAGGGTCAGGTTAAGGAGATACAAGTCGATTCAAGCTAAAGAGGAAAGAAAGGTTCCTGCTCGAAGGGAAAGAAATTTTGTTAAAAAAAAGACACCCAAAGCTATGGTGAAGGCGAGCAAACTGCACCCATCTGCGGAGACATTGGCGCAAAACCGACACATAATAATAATAATAATAATAATAAGCGAGCTGAGAAACGCTCCTTGAGTGTTCAAGGAGCCATTAAAAAACACACAACGAAACGTTGCAAATGCAAACGGAACCGTTTATCTACATCGGACCTCGGAATGCGTTTGACTTATATTTTTGTTCGAACCAACTTTTAGCCTCCCTGCGTCCTTTTTGCTTTGTGTGAGTTTACCACAGACAAGGACTACCTCCGCAACTGTCCCCACATGCCAAGGCGCGTGACATAATGGAATTCTTATGCCACTTCATCGACAGGAGCAGTCCACAATGAGTCTTGACGACGATCCTGTCCTGTATCCCTCGAACCGCCATCTGGTGGTCGGTAGCAGCAGCTTGGAATTTGCAAAGGACAAGGGGACGATTTGATGAGCCAACACGGTTGAGTGATGAGTTACGAAATTCCTGACCCCCGGTGGCATCAGCATAGTACATCCATTAAAGCCTCTTCTTCGCCATATCGATGTTTCTCGTGTTGTTTTACGCTCCGTTCAGAAATTACCATCGTATACATTCCTTGTACAAGTTGTCATGCAGATTGCCGCTTCTCTCCGTTTCTTGACAAATTGAGCCGAAAAGAGGTTGTCACTCGGTGCACCCGAACAACACGTTGCCCGGGATGGCTGATCGGATCAAAGGGTTCACCAAAGAACCACTGCCAATCCATGTCTCGCCGCGCGAGGGTCGTCGAAGAGGCAACCGCTTCATCTTGTCATACAACCGAAGATCAGTGCATCGTACGTCTTCCGGCTCCGATGTCGTTCTTCCTTCTTCGCTCCATGTTTGGCTCCATGTATTTGTGTGTGTGTGTGTGCGTGTATGTTTGTGTGTTATACCAATCGATCCACTTCGGCGCAGGTGGGATGTCGAGCATCCGATATATGTACGTGCTCCCTTTCTGCAGCTTCAGGATTCAGACATCGAGATCGGGACCCCTATCCTGCCCTTCTCCCATTCAGAGTCGGTGAAAGGCGGGCTGCAGTTCGCACTTGATGAAGTTGTGTCCGATCCTGGGCTACCAGAAAGGAGTGCGACCGACCAAGGCGATCCTTGCCGATCGTACTCGAGAACGGGGAATGAGGCAACGAAAACGGTTGGGCAGCAAACTCGAGTAAATTCTTATTTTATGTTAATATATATTTGGCACTGCATTATAACACATCGTGTTTGCATGTAAATCGATACCTGCGCTTGTTGTTTTTTACCACTCTGCTTTTTTTTGTTTTGTTCCTTTCTCCAGTGCATTTCGTTTGCTTCTCCTTTCGGATCTCCTTTCCGACAAGGAGATGGTTGTTGTTGTTGTTTTTTTGTTTTTTGTTCTCATTCAACTGCATGTAAAACTTGGAGCGAGAGACCGGAGCTCTGAGTTAGTTTTTGTTTTCGGTGTTCTTTTCTTCGGTCCAAAGAATTTCGTTGCCTTTTCGCAGCTCCTGCAACGCTAACAACCGTCCGCGGGAAGCTTCGAGGGTGGAAATCGGAAACGCGCGAAAACGCACGGCGTTTGGAGAATTTCGTTCGGTTCCGGGCAGGGGCAGCGGGGGTTTTTTCCTCCCCCTTTGGGCAGGCGTGCGCTCACATATTTGGTTTTCAGACCTTAATTTGTTTGCCGTCGACGCCATCGACACCGGAGCGCACTTTGTCTTCCGCGAGCGTGGCGTTTCCACCGCGCTCCTTGCTCCTTAGGTCCCGCTTAGGATGAAGAATGCGAGCGTAAGACGACACGGTAGCGTTCCGCCAGGCAGCGGGCGATCTAGAGCATGCAGAAGCAGCATCGGTAGGGCGCACATAATGTGTGGACGGCAACGAACCGAGAACCGAAAACCGGGGAGGAAATGAAATACTCAACGCACCAGCGTGGAAGCGACAAATTGTTGGTAACATGACTAGAGAACGAGCGGAATGAACTATGGATGGGTAAGGAGGGAAAACAAATACCGAAAACGAAAAAAACGAGCTGAAGGGAAAGACGCATGCAAACGCCGGCCACAGGGCAAAACACTGGCCGAACACTTCATCTTCTACCGGAGGTCAGTGAAATACTATATCTGATGAACGATGCTCGCAGCCGGCCCGTCATCAGTTGCCCGTGGGGGTTACGGATTTTTAGGCAGCCCGAAATGAGCGCAGGCCGCAGCTGACAAATTGAACCCGAAACCACCATCGCACCACGAGGAACAAGCCAAGCCGGCCGAAAACCGGGACCCATCGGATTTCGGCTCAAGCAAAATGCAACAGTCGGCTCTTGTTGGTTCTGATAATGCTCTCCTGCTTGCTTTTTGTCCACCTCGAAAATTGACCCGAAGGGTGGTTGAACTGCAGTGATGGAAATTTAAAACCCAAATCCATTTTCGTCAAAGTTTTCGCAATGGCACAAGGGGCGCACAGTTTTTTTTCAAGTCTCTGTTGAAAGTCTAATGAACCATTGGCCCAAAAGAAAATTATAACGGACTGTTTGCAGATGACAAAAAAAGATGACAATATAAATTAGTCCAAGAATTTACATAATAAACTAAAACCATCCTCAAATAAAATTTAAGCGAGAATTAAAATCATGTAAAAGGATATTGGCAAACAGAAATAGGTAGAGAAACGAAAACACGTTTGTGAAAACGTTAAATGAACTAAGCATTCATCAATCCAAAACTAAATTAAATCAGCGTACTATAATTGTCAACATGTGATAATAAACCAGAAAGAATTCAATAAATTGAAAAACATACTTTATTTCTCTTAAAATTTTGGTACAGAAGTACTTGAATGATCCAATGATTCAAATCCAACAGATTGTTTTATCTTATAGAAAATTCTTTTTCTAATTTATTACCCATTTAATTTTGCACAAAAGTAGAAAACTATATTTTCATTCAAAAGCGTTCAGCCGATAGAAACCAGGAGAGAGAAACAGGGAGGAAAATAATACATAGCTTCAATCCTATTCGCAGCAAAGCCAAACTTTGCCTTACACAATTCTGCAGCCAAAAGAGGTAAATCATTGCGTGTAACAATTCCACGACACGTCAATCGGTATGCCATAGTGTTCCGGCGCGCCGCAGGGCGGGGGTTTTGATTTAACGATCTGGGACGGTGATTTAATCATGTCAACACCAAACGCAGACAGTTCCTGTGTTCCATAATTGTTTATTATTTATATTATTACCTTCAGCGGGCTGACACGCGCAAAACTAGGGTGCTATAGAGGGCGAAAGGGATGGAGGAACGGAGAGAAAACAGGGTCACAGATCGGTGGAAATGAGGCACGAGGTCCAAACGCAAGCGCGAAGCTGAAGCCGTGTGTAACATTGTGTGTCGGTTGTTTCATGAAAGAAAAGATTTATTCGCCAACACAGCGAACCTAACCAGCGCCGTCTGGCCATGTGTGCTCGAAGTCCCTCGAAGGCTCAACCCGGAACATATCGGGTAAGAAGCCTGCTAAGAAAAAGGGCCTGAAAGTGAAACCATAATCCAGCATCCATAATCTAGCAGAATTTTGCAGCTGTTTGTTGCAGCTGCCGTCTAGCTTTCGTGTGTCTTACGGAACGACCGGCTTCGCCACACAAACACACACATCACCAGCACCACCAACACCCTACGTCGAACCGGGTGACACATTGTTCACCCCCGAAACCATAGCAGCCCACGTGGGCTTGCAACGCCCAACGCGAGCTGGCGAGGAAAATAATCCCCTCCCCAAAGGAGGAAAGCAGCCCTAAAAGAAGAAAACCAAGGACTGGGGGAAAGCTAAACAAACAGTCGAAGGCGTCGGAGACACACCCGCCACCCTTACGGAAACCTACGCTCGTCTCGGGCACGCAGCGGAGACCCCGAATACATTCGCATATTTGCCAACAGATTGGGAAAGCGTGCAACTCCGCAGCCTCAACAGCATGCAGCATGGTAGCATAACATTGCTGAGGCATTAGTCAGCGTCTGGTTTCCGGTCCGGGTCGATCGAGTCGATTACGATGTCTCGGAAAAATGCGGCACACACAGGCGAAAGAGTTTGTATCGATTGTGTTTCGGTTCGGCCAAGCAAGAGATCACTTTTTCCCGATGTCCGATGTCCGATAAATGTGTGATTAGGGTTCGTTCCTAGACGATACTTGAACATCAATGAGATTGATCTTGAATCAAACCAGTTCTGTCTGTTCATGAGGTAAAAAAAGAACACACCAGAGGTTCCCAAGGTCCATCCATCGTAGCAACCGATGCAAATTCCATTCCACCCGTGGTTTGAACTTTGTGGACTCGGGAATCGAAAATGACAAATTCAAACGTGTCACAAGGCGAGGCGAGGTGAAACAAAAAATCGACCAAACGACGGGCGAACGGGGGAAAAAAACATCATAATTAATAGACACAAAACGATGGACATTAAGACAAGCAATTAGATCGAACGATTCGATAGGGAGCGGGTTTTTGAAAAATGATCCTCGATTTCCAGCCCGAAACATGTGTCGGGGGAGGACTATTTTCGATGGGGGGAGGGTGGGGGGATGGGGGGGGGATTCCTGTCCGGTCGATCGACTATGGATCAAAAATTGGAACCCGTGGAAAGAAATAAACAACTAAACTATTAGGACGGGACAAGCGAACGAAAAAACCGAGTGGCTTTCAGCTCGGGCTTCGCGTGGGGAAAAGCGGGACGAAAAAATAATGAAGGATGGTTAGCGTCGTTTGATCGATGGCTACTGCGAGGCGGACCTTCCACCCTCCCCCAAAGCGGTGGTCTAGAAACGTTTGAAAATAAATACGGGAAGACCAACCAAAACGCTTCGGTAAAGGACACATCCCAGAAGGTACGGTAGAAGGTCTTCTGGTTTGCCGTTTCGTGTGCCGAAGCCTTTTCGATTTCCCTCGAGCTGATCCGAGTCCGAGGCCGGGTAAACCCGTGTAAATAAAATAAAAACATGACACTTGCCTTATGTTCCGCCGGGCAGCTACTTGGCCGGGTCCCATTCCGAAGGAAACGCTGACGACATGAGGTCCTCGAGAAGGATCGAAAATAACTCCACAAGTGGAAGCTGTTATCTCCTCCCTGTCTTACCGTGTAGTCGGTAGGTCGAATTTTGTACGCATATATGTTCCCTCCGTTTCTAGGGAACTTCAAACTATGCTGGGAAAACAAACGTACCCGGCCCCTCGCCGTAGCATAATTCAACCGGATAGATGTCATGGGGCTGAAAGATATCAATCATCATTTTCGTTTACGAGTATGTCATGCTGCGCCATGTGGGTTTGGATCGTCAAGGCGCCAATCGGACCCAAAACCAATGCTGGTAGCCCGGGATATGCAGTGGTATACACCATTGGAAATGTTTTGTTCCGTACAAAGAACTAAACTAATTGCATCAATAAAGCTACTTGAACATCAGTAGGGCGATACATTGTAGCGATACCATTTTCTTCCGAACCACTTGTGCCTCCCGGGATCATTCATTTAACCTCATCCAATGTTTTCACCTTTCGTTGAACATAAGCCACCATTAAAATTGTTTGCATAGAGCGCACCTCCAACATTGTTGCTGCGCAAACAGACAGCCCAACCAATTGGAGTAACATTGTCATTGGCAATTGGCTCAATTTCAATTCCCACGAGCTTAACCGGGGACGCAAGTAAAGAAAGGTAAAAGGTAAGTGACTCTAAAGGGCTTAGAAGGGGAGAAGAAACAGGGCACTGTTGAATGGTGGCGCCGCGAAGTGAAATGGAAACGGAATGAAGCGAAGTAGTTAGGACGACGGCGAACGGTTTCGTTTTCAATAGGGCGGAGAGATAGTTGAACTTTTTAACTTGCGTAACCGACAAGCATTGTGAAACATTTGCCTGCGCTGCCCTTTTACCGATGATTTCGACGTCGTCTCGTTTGGCAAGCGGTTGGTGGAGCGGACGGGTGGGTGATTCACTTTCGTTCCGCTCTCATTTCGGACAATTTGCATCCAGGAAACGGTGATGTTGCCCGGCAAAACGATAAATCCACGCGCTGCCTGGGGTGGAATTTCAACCGTAACTATTTCAACATTTTCCAATCAACGGACGAAATGGAAAAACAAATATGGCACGCCTTAATCGATCGATCAAAGCAATGGTTTTGTTTGTTTTGCGGCTGCGCTTGAACAACAAACAAAAATCCACACGCTAAAACAACACTGGAATGCGCTGCAATTGTTTGATTTGCCTTGCCGTCGCCAACATCGACACAAATCATTCCCAGTTCGGTGGCCGACAAAAGGGGCGATCGTGTCCGATATTTCCATACAATAAATGTTTGCTCCCCTTGTCCAGGAGGGTTCGGTTTAAGGTATCAACTAGGCACAAGCTCATGTCTCACTATCGTGCGAAACGGCGACGTGTTGGAGCTGGAACCGACCGATGGTGATCGATTAATCTGGGCAGCGCAAATCCTGCGGTTAACCGAATGCGAATGCAACTTCCTTTTTTCAACTGGAGCACCTCATTTGCATGCTACATTGATAAGATCGAACAAATGTAGAAACTCGCCCGTTCAAAAAGGCACACATTAGAACGCAATACATTTGGCCGGTCCGAATCGGATTGGGTAGGCTTTTGGAATTTGGCGGAATCGACAGTATTGAGCTGTTTCGTCGAAGGTCAGACGAAGAATAAAATTGTTCGCTTTGCATTCGCTGCGCCTTAAGAAGCTTTAGTGAAATGCAGGAATGTTTTATTGGTTGATCAGTTTATCTTTATGCGTTTATCGGACATTTAGTTTTATCTGACAAAACAAGGACACTCCTTACATTCGAACCAGCGTGTGTTCTGATATTTATTTTATTTTATTCTATTTTATTTTGTCTCTCCTAAGCTCTTGCGCTTACGGCTCTTGAAACTTACGCTCCAATTTTGAGGG
The DNA here is from genome assembly GCA_000441895.2 of Anopheles sinensis. Lineage (NCBI taxonomy): Eukaryota > Metazoa > Arthropoda > Insecta > Diptera > Culicidae > Anopheles > Anopheles sinensis. Next base: position 437,458 of record KE525346.1, read on the forward strand.
GTCGATCGTAAAAATTTTCCAATTGACTTTTGCTTGCTCGCCGAAAAACAAAATTTAGACACACAGGTCGTACAGACCGGAGCAAATTTGAATTGATAATCTCATTAACCGGCCGGTCAGGCGTGCATAATATTTTTATTACCCCGCAAACCAACCGACCCGGGACGCATTTGGGCTTGAGCAGAGGAAAAGATGAATTTCAGTAAGAGAAGAAAAAATCTTCCCACCCGACGCGGTACTTAATGCCGGCCTGATTCTGATGTGGTCTCTTCAAACGGTCCCGCATATCGACAATGTGTGAAATTTCGTACCAAACTGCGAAATTCCGGTTTCAACCCACGATCCGATGCAGAAGACGTGGGGTGGAGGGTTTAAAAGCAAAGCAGTTTCCAATCCTATCGAAGTTCCTATCGCACCGAAAACCGCACCCAAAATCTCTCTGCCCCACTGCGTGCCGCGCAGATCGGTTAAGATCTGGTAGTGGTGTGCCGCTCTTCCGCCGGACCGAAACGAAAGGTACCCCCGGAAAACACATAAACGCAAAGTAGCTTTCTGATAGAGATATTAGACATAAAACTGCTACAAATCACCGCAAATATTTGGAGATATTTGGTCGCCGAGAGATTATAACTCCCCGCGTCACCCGCGCACCGTGGCTTTCCAACGGGTCGGGTTTTCCTTGTGGCCGATGCCGCCTCTAATTCAACAATCTGGCCCGGTATTGTCGGACCCAGCGATGGAGATGATGTTATGATTTTGGGTGAGGTTATATCGCTGTGGGTTGGTTTTTGTTCCTCTTCTTCTTCCACTTCTGCTTCTTCCTCCTAATGGCTTTGCCTTTGGCCGGGGTTCGTCGCTTGGTCGACCGCTTCGACACCACATTTTATGCGCTTGAGTCGTCCGGAGCTCTTTGATGTCTCGTTGGTGGTTTTAAAACGGCCGAGAGGGGATGCGAGGACCCCCTGTAGAGTACGGAAAGGGTCAGCCCGTAGCCCGTTAATGCCAAACAAACCGCCACACAAACCCTCGCATTGAAGTCTTTTGTGTCAACCGGCTTCTTTTCAAATGCGCCTCAAACGGAATCGCATTTGGACGATTGCTTTGCATAATCCACCGATCGGATCCGATTGGAACCTGAAGGGTTTTCATCTGCCTCGACCCGGCCCCATCCACCCTCTCTCCCCCTGGGGGTCGAATGGGTTCTGAGGTGTGGTAGATCCGGCCGCAATCCGGCCGCCCGAATGCATATTTACCAAATGCAAACAAAACCAAACGCAAAAGTGCCGACGATGGTGCGGTCAACAAAAACGACAGCGCCACCAGAGGATCGATACTGTGCATTTCCTGTTTATCCATCGCCGGCATGGCCGCCAATATTGGCCGAATGGTTTTGAGTGCCTTCGGTTGCTGCACCCAGTTCTCCGGTAAGTCTTTTCGCATTAGCCAATCGATCGACTATGCAATCGAATTAAGAAACCGAGATGATGGGAAGGAAACCGCACGAGTTGAATTAAAACCATGACTGTTCAAATGGATTGAATAAAGTTAATCCAGCCATCTTTAAGTCGAAAAATTGCAGACCTACTTCGCAAAGGGGAATAATTTTGCGATGAGAAAATAACGCTTAACTCAAGGCACACCTCAGCCGGCATATTAATTTTAATTGCTAACAAATTCACTTACTTTACTGCCACTTATGACTTTATTTATGTAGACGATGTCTTTGGCAAGTTTGACAAATTGTTACCGGGTGCGCGGTTTTCCTACCCCGAAAAGCATCGCCCGGAACGGAAGGTCATCATCCATCGCCCAACCCGCGCACCAAACATTCTCGAAACACTGCATCCCAACCGTTCCCTGCATGCAATGAAGCAATAAAATCGAAACAGATTGTCGATCGAAATCGGTCCCGATCGGAAGGTGGAGAAAAAAGCACACACACACACACCACCACCCCACAATGACAGCAATTTAAACGATAATCGTCGACATTCCCCGCCCTCGTACTGGGGGCGCATTCGTCTGCGACCTTTTATGCCTCATCGATTGTACGGCTGCAGGTTGCACGCCGGACCGTTTTTCATCGGCGCAGTTAGGGATTTAATTTAAGTGCGTAAATAAATTCTAAAATTACAATACGACCGTCCGTGGATCGCGGGCCAGTGGGTGACCTGTCTCATCCTGTCTTGGGCTGTCTGTCTGCCGTTTCGGACCGAGCCAGCTTCCATGCTGGCTTTCTCCAGACGCGCGCGCGCTCTTTTCCGTTTTCTACTTTTTCCCTTTTTGAAAAAATATATAACCCATCATAACGGCTTCCCGTAAGAGAATTCAATTTTGGACCGCTTGCCACGCTAACCGATTCCTCGAAGAATTGCACAGGGAATTGGAAGGAAGTGAGAGAGAGAGAGAGAGCGAGAATAAGTGAGAGAAAGAAAGAACCAAAGGAAAGCAAATAAAATCCACGAGGACTCGAAAGGGAATCATCCGTGCAGAAGCGCTCCTGGGTTCCTCGATCATAACTCAAGTGTAAATTTTTTCGAACTTTCGAACACCCGATCGGCGCCCGTCCTCACACCCCACCACCCTAGGCCATGGTGGTGGTAACGGTGGCCGACAGAATACCGTCACCTCCTAGTGCGATTTAATCATTGCAATACATTAGGCCACCTGACTGGCCGGAACGGGACGGGCGACTCGCAGGAAAAGAAAACAAACAGGCGACGCGTCCCGATGGGATGCCATTCGGTTGCGCCTCCCGCAGGACAACGAACTACATTGGCGGTAATTTTTCACTCACTCACTCACTCCCTATTTCCCTCACCTTCGAGGATCCCAACCCTGGCCATCCACACAATAGGGAGCAACAAAATGTACGCACCCACCATCCCACTCGAACCGGATGACCGCTTTTGCGCGCACTTTTTTGATTCAATTTCTTGCATTTAATTTATACTCCGCTGCGGCGCAAAGTTTTGTTTATGTTACGCAGCGCATGAGGGAAGCAGAAAGGAATTAAAAACCCTTCATAAAACCTCACCAGGACACTGACGCAGGAAAATCGGAGGAAAGTCCTCGGTTCCTGAGTGGGCCGAAATTATAAAGGATTGAGCATCGAGAGCTAAGGAAGCAGCGGGGAAAAAAAGTCAAGAATCCACAAACATCCTCCGGCCAGGAAAGGATGGCTCGGAACCTCCTCCTGGGAACCGCGCACATTTCCACATTTCGTGTGATGGAAGGATTCAAATTAAATTAATGTGGTGCCGTAAGTACAATGCATAAATCCTGCGGCACAAGTGGCACCAAGGGCGCATGTGGAATGCTGCTCCGAGACCACGCGAGGATGCACGCGAGGCGCCTGACAAACGTCTTTGAACCCGCGGCGGTAACGTGTTGATTTCTTATCCTCCCTTCGTTCCAACTGGATTAAAGTTTATCCTTTTCGAATTGCCAGAATCGATCCCAATGAAGTCATGAACCAAAAATTCCCGGCGGCGGAAATAGAGTTGTTGTTAATCGAAGGACTACCACGTACGAATTGGGATTTCTTCCACCAACTTTGCTCCTTCAAGACATTTTGTTAAACAACCAAGCGTCTCCACCGCGGTCTCATTTGATGAATCAATTGATTTTGTCGTGCGTCAATGGGCGCTTAATCACCGGAAAATCAGCGATGATTAAACCGCAACACCCTCTCTTCCGTAAGGGATCTCTGCCACCCAAGGACAGTGTGCCAAAAAAAATGGTTAAATTTATTAACACACGACGTTTCCTCGTTACCAAGCAGTCAAAACCCCGTGATCCGTAAAGGTGTTCAAAGGAAAGGGGGTGAGAAAAAAAACCGGCCCAAAGCGCATCCAGCGCAGAAACAAAAACTACTAACAAAAGTGCAATCAAGCGAACCGACGAAACGTCCGGCTCCATGACGTGACGCGAATTTTACGCCGATCAGTGCCATTTTAAGCGAATCGAGCCATTTCAATCACGCTGCATCATCGAGCTGCATTTGCTTACTTGCATTTCATTTTTTTTTTCAAACCGAGGTGGGAAGACGAGGGTAGGATGATGCGGGAAACGAAACTTCGAACCCCCGACCGACCGCAAAATCTGCAAGCAATCGTTCTAAATGATCATGATCAATCATAAGAACCTTTCTTTGACTTTTGCGGAGAGCGGAGATAGTTTTTGTGGCGTGCAGATCCCCAAACCCGTGCTAAAAGGCAGTTTGGGGAAGGTCTTTTTCCTTTTTTTCTGGTTTCTGCAACTGAACGGATGCTGCCTTTGTTCGGGTTCTTGCATCCAACTGCACGCCCCAAACGGGCGAACACATGCCAAAACCCGAAAAAAGGAAGCGAGCGCGCGGTTGAAGGTGATGAAAAACGGACGGCAAAATACACTTTGCCACCTGCTGGTTTGTCCGAAGAGCCAGAAGAAACCAACAACAACAAGGACAGGGGGGGGGGGGTGATCGTGATCCCCCACCCAGCGCAGTGGGAGGAGTGGAGAAGCTGAAATTGAAAGACGCAAAGCACAAACAAATGCATAACGCATTCTCGAGAGGCTTGAAATTGCATGAAATCGTTCACCCAAAACGGTGAGATTAATGTTCATCCAAATAAAACGGGTTGCAACGGGTAAGAAGAGAAAACACACGGATCGTAAGAAACCAGCAGGAAAGGGAACAGAACAGCATTAAACCGCACGATTCGCGGGAAGGCGTGTGGTTTTCCATGAGCATTTCAATGCGCTGCTGCGTTGTCTTTTCGCTCAATATCCTAATTTTTCTTAAACATTTTGGCATTTTATTTTTTAACCCGCAACTGCCTGGTTTGGACACGTTCCGTTTTGTAGCAAAGCTTGTTCAAACGGTTTTACTGCTTGTATGCGCCGGATGCCGATCCCATGTAAAATATGATCTCATCGAACGAAATCCATTTTAGCTTCTTTTGAGTTTCGGTACGGTTGAGCGTGGGGGTGGGCGGGTTGGTGAGTTGCGCCGTCGAATGGTGTTATTTCATGTAAGGTTTTTATTTAACTCTTTTTGTTGTCGAATAATTTGTTCAACAGATGTCACTTGTTTTTTTCTCCTTTTTTTTGCTCGCGGTCATTGCGGATGGTGTAATTTTTAAATGGCTTTTGAATTTATTCCAATGATTGTGGTGTTTCGCGCGGGGTCGAACTCGAGGGGTTTCTGTCGGTCATTCCGTTTGAAAGGTGATTGATGCAATTGTGTTTCGGGCCCCGGCAAAGCTATGCTTGCCTGCCGAAGGTTCAACCGTGCCATTAAATCGCCTTCAACGCTCGAAATTGCGTCAGCAATCCAATACCGCGCGCCCGCGATTGAATGTCATAAAAGTTTACGACTGCTTGGGGAATTTAAGCGCAACCGCATTGGTTTTTTCCTTCCTCGCAATATTAACAGGGATTCATAAAGTCTCCCTTAAGCTCACTGAAACACCTCGGACTCGGGTGGAACAAAACCAGCACCCATAATTTAGCGATCACCGCCGATCGGCAAACGTTGGCCGGAATAAAACGGTCACCAATTTGCTCACCGTGCGACACGCTTTACGACCGAAACGCGCCGTGTCTATTGGTGCGGCCGCTTTTCCCCTGCCATAAAAATCGGGATGCATCCATCCAGGCTTGGAGTCCAGGGCTACAACACGCATAAATGTACGATAAACAACACCGAAACGGTTTGCAACCCCCTTGCGGGGCGTGTGGGGCGGTGGGGAAATAAACACAAAAATCAAATCACACCCAAATGCACCGAACGTTCGCGATCCTTGCGCAGTTCAGCGAACGGTTTGAATGCAGCACGCGAATAAAACACGAAATTTATCGTACCCCCGGCTCGGTAGGAGGGCCCCGAGCTTGAGTGGGTGGGTTCATTTGTGGAGGGGGCGTGCGGGGAAGCAATCGACGTGACGCAAGGATAAAAGGATCCCCGGATAAGCTAATGCCAGGTGGGGAGGAATTCGGGGGGGTGCATTTCGGGAGAAATATGTTGCGCCACGAAGCGCAAGGAGAATAATAAGATAGTGGAAAGAAGCATTCAGCAGCGTTCAGGGAAGAAAAGAACAAAACCGTCAAGAAAAGATGGCAACCTGCAGTTTGACTGCCTTGCGCCCAAACCCACAATAAAAATCTTCAAAATTGAATGAATGCTTGTTGAACATTTGTTATTGTTTCCCCGCGGTGCCTCCGCAAGCGCGCCCGCACACTTCCCCTGCAACTTTCGGCGTGTGGAAGCCGGTCAGCAAAAATGGAAAAGGACAACGAAAAACACGGAAAGTTACACAAAACTTCTGACAGTTACGGAGGTTCGACGGTTGATGCCGTTTTCAAAAGCGCATGCAACGATTAAGGTGAAATAAATTCCGAACCAGCCTCCCACTTAAGCACACAGGGGCTTAACCTCAAAAAACCGCGAAAATGGGTTGGTTTTAAGTGCGTGCATTTGGTGAGTAATAAAAATGTTATGGAGCTGTTTTATTGTTTATTTTCTCGCAAGATATCAAAACACATTTTTCAAAAGAAAAACAATCCATACTCAATTCAAAAGAAGGTTGTTATAAAGTCATCCTCTATAAGTCCTCTGCGGAGTTCTGACCAGAAGATCCATCTTAAGCCGGATCGAAACAAACTTGGCGAAAATTATTGAACCCATTTCTCACCGGGACGATAATCTTCACCACGGAGCGAAAGCCTTTTTACTACATGTGTTCTAGCCATTACTCAAAATGTTTCCCATTGAATAATCCTCTGTGGTGCGTTGAACCAATCCGAGAAAACCGATCCCACATCGTTCGCGAGAGTCCGATCGGGGGATGGAAATATTATTCGCACCGGATGTGAGTGCGTGTAGAATGCGTGAGCGTGCGTGTGTCCGCGGCCCAACCCGGCGCGGTGACAATGGTGCCATTTTGTGAGGAATGCAATTTTGTAGAAACACGACTTTTCCATCAAGATGTCGCCCCGTCCGCCCGCCCATGCCTCGCGGGAGGATTTATCGGTCAAAGCCTAGAGCAAAATGGTCGCCATTACTCATCTTAATGCCTAGCAATATGGCTTAAGTACCCCGGGCCCCTTGAGCGGGTGCGTCACGAGTGCCCATCCTGCGGTCGGTGCGGTGGTCATCTCTCCACCTCTGTCCTAAGGGAGCGTACGGTTCGAGGTCTGGTCAGTCGAAAATCTCTGCTTTCCTAGGCATCCCTGGAAGTGACACACCGGAGCGGGTTGGCCAAATCGGACCCTGCGAAACCACACGGGCGACGGGTCCGGGCGCGTCATTTGCATAAATTTGTTGGTAAATGGAGACATTTTCTATTTCCAATCCGGACCCTCCCATCCGCGGGCGTCCGGTTCGCCGGAACGGAACGGAAATGTTAATGCAGATATTACGCTGAAAATAGTCATGCGGGGTCTATTTGTCACTTCGGGTGTCCGAGGGCTCGAGGGTTCGCTTGCCTAGCCCTCGCCCGCTCGTATCGTGTTGAGCGATTGATTATCAAAGGCAAACAAACAAACGCACATACACGCATGCCGTTCGTCGGGGCGTACGAAACAGCAAACATTCAAATCCCTGTCGAAGACGAACGAAAACCCACGGGCAGCCGATGGGGACAGGTGTTTTTCCTTCCTCCAAGCAAGGAGGAGCAACAGCTGGGGGAGGTGAGGGCTTAGATAGAAAACTGGAAACGCTCGCCGCTGGGCCAACAGATTTTGATTCAATTCCGTTGAGCTTTTTCGATCGTTAATTTTTATAAATGACCCCCGATAGTGGCAGTTAATTGTGGCAATTTGTTAGCCTGATAGATTCCCCAATAGCAATTTGAGCTAATCGGATAGCACTTTGGATGAGTTATGTGCATGTTCTTGCGTTCGAACTGCTGATGTGAGCTTGTGTGCTCCCCCAACTCTCCGGCAGGCTTCTGCCACGACGCAGCGAACTGATCCCCTGAATCTGGGACACACTAAATACATCTTTTTCCAACCCGGTGGCTGTTTATATATCAATTTTAGCTTTAGGCCCATTCCGGCGTTTTGTAGTCTGATCTGATGTTTTGACCAATCTCCCATGGCGTTTAGCGGTTCGACGCGCCGCCCGACGAGCCAACCGGTCGACCGGTATCGAGGGTCGATCTAATTCTATAACCTGAATTTAAAACCCTCGAAATGTCCAATCCGCATACGCATACGCTTTGCGAACGGCGGTGGGAACCTGAAACCTGCCGCTGATCGGACGTGAACTGCGACTTTGGGGAAGCAAATAAACTGTAATCGGTCATCATTAGCCGCTCGTGAATGACCTTCCCGGTGTACGATAACTAATCACATAACTTACCATCGTTTCGGATAAAACCCTAGTCAGTTTCATTTTCTAAAAGCAGTTGTTAGATTATTTATCCAATATTTAGCTGTAATGAAGAAAAATAACATTTAGTAAAGTGAGCTATATTTTTAGAAACGATTACTAGATTGGTATTGTTTTCTTTATTTGAATAAAAGTCAGAATATGAAATATATTGCACAACATAATCCCGAAATAATACAACGAGATTTGTTTTACCTTCAATAATTGGCAATGGAAATTGAATGATTCTGTACAGTTTGGTTTTTTTTAAACTAGAATTAATAATATTTTCAGTACATAAACGACAAAGTTTAGTTAAACAAGCTTTAATTGAATTTAAAACTAAAAAATATTATAGGTTTGTTATTTTTCCAACGTACTTATTCATATTTATCGTTTAATCTTCGATAATCCCAATATGTTCCACCAGAAGAAAACATTACTCAATACTTCTTCGAGAAGAAAATAAAAAAATCTGAAGTCTATTAACGCCAATTGTTTATCTAAACAATGAAATTTAGCTAAACTCTCTTTCCGTTCCAAATAATCAATAATAATGTACAGTCGGAGGTTTTTAGTTCTTCTTGTTTTTAAGAGTTGGTTTTTCATAGTAATGTGTTTTCGATAAAGCTATAGGGTACCATAATGTAGCATTTATTCTTAGTTATAAATTTAATAAATTGGAAAGAAAAAGAATTATTGTAGCAGCAGTGCAATTGCGTACAGAACAAAATGAAGAATGCTTGAAAATCTTAAGACCCATAACAAACACTTAACTTTGCACTTTACATCCACTCACACTCAACTCATCCCAATCGAACACAGTCTTTGCTTTTAATATTGAAATAAAAAAATCAGACCACAAACGCCTTACCAAAGTCTACCACGGGTTTCCGTCCGACTCTGAAAGATCGTTGATTTATGCCAGTAAATCAATATCTTACTGACACAGGAAAAAATGTCTTCACCTCGAACCTTTGCATCGCACGACCGGGAAGAGCGTCATACCGTCGCCAGAACCCCTTGCCTCTGCACTGGATATCAATCATTTTCGAGAGCACTTCATCGCCTCGTCATCGAGGGCCGGATCACCAACACCACCAGCGCGAGAGGTGCAATTGCAGTGCGCACCCGGACTCGCAAAGGGGTGTTTGTTTTGCTTCAATTTCTTTCGTTCACCCCGTTCGACCTCCGCCCTCCGCCAAAAGCTGTCCATTTTTGCAATGAATTTATTTGAGATGTGGTTTCGTTTTTCTTCCTCTTCTCGGGCTCTCCTTCCTTCACCGCCGCGCATTCGCCCGAGGAGAAAACCGGGCCAGCATCCATAATTCTCATCGAATGCATTGCTGCACTCCGTCCCACGTGGGTGTTAGATGCCAGCGGCGGCGAGGCAACGAGCTCGAAGGTGAGACCCAGGCGAGAGGTGGAAAAAAGTGAAAATAAATTATGATTGCACCCCGATAGCCGGGTCTGAGGGGGTTTGCTCGGCAATCAATCTGTAGCCCACGAGCCTCACGACGGCCCTAGCCAAGCGGTCGACGGGCCAAGAGTCCTGGCAAAACAAAACTAGCAAAAACGGTGACGTAAAATCGTTCGGATCTAGCAATGCCCCGCGCGATTGTAGGTTTGATTTTGTGCCGTTTCGTTTGCGCCGAAGATTTATTTCACAGTTACGAGGCGCAGACCGTGGACGGGGATGCAGCAAGGAGGTCAATTGCAAGCTCCATTTCACCTTCATCCATCCACCTTCCGACTGGACGACGAACCCGATGCTATCTAATATTTAGACGTTAGCCGCCCGTTTACCCCGTTTCTAGACCAAACGTCAAATTTGTAACGGCTCAAGCCGGTCGTTCGTAAATCATGCACCAGAAACCGTGGACCGTAATGTGAAACCGGTGGGGAAGGATTTTCCAGTTCGAGCTTTCCGAGCCACCCCTGAACGTCGGGGCACAATGCAACGCTAATGGGCTGGTGGAGGTGGCTTTTCGGGAAGGAAATTTGCACAATTGCGCCTTGAAGCATTGCGTAGTCCTGGCCATCGGCAACGCGGTGTCTGCTCGAGCCGTCGAGGGACATTGCCATCGAATGGTCAGCTAACTGGCTCGATGGTGATAGACAGCGCTTGCTTTGAGTGTTAGCTTTGCCTAAGCCACCCAGAGCTGGCGCCCCGGACACAGCTGCATTTTGCCCGGAAACCATCTGGAGCAATCGGTCTATGGTTGAGTAAAAATGTTGGCCAACACACAATGTTGCAGCGGTTGAAGCGAAAGAACATCAAATCTACCCACCTCGATCTAAGGCGAAGGCGGAAAGGGTCACAGACTGCACAAAAGGGGAAGGTAGTTCAAACATCAGATCACTTGGGATCACACAGATCTTCACTGCGCATCCCCCAGCCGTCTGCAGACGACAACAGTGAATAAACTCGGATGGTTAAAAATAAAAAAAAACATCTCCCTGGTCGCCAGCTGGTCAAACGTTATTTTTTCGCGATGGCGACACGAAGCCCCGGTCAGGTACGGCACATTATGACAGCGACTAAATAATGGCCGTTATTTATGTTTTCGCCTTCTGGTTCTGGCGTCCGACTGACTGACGGTCGGACCGAGCGCCGCGTGACGTAACACAGGAGAAACCCAAGGGGGCAAGCAAGGAGGAACGGGGGCCTGGGTTTTGCGAAAGAGGACATTTGAGCGAAGGAAAAAAAGGAAAAAGAGCCAAATAAAAGTGTTTCGTGTCACTCGACCTTTTTTGAAGTTGGCCCGAGTGTCATTTTCGATGCGTTTCCACCTCCGACATTAACGACGTTCTGAAGATATTCGGAGGCTTCGTGAGTCATTCAAGCAGCGACCCTTGCGCAATTGTTCGCAAGGTCTGGTATTTTTTTTCTTCGGAGGCATTTTGACAAATGAACGTCTTACAACGTTTGAAGTTTCGAAAGAAGCCTGCGATGCAATGTGGCCTTTGATTGCAACTATGTGACCGATGACTTGATTTTGAAAGTTCTTTTTCAATTCGCATGAAATGATAGAATGGTCATGACTCATGTTTTCGGCGAGTGGGAATTACGAATCGATTTTAGTTTTTAGTATCCAACGGATAGTTTTTCCAATTGAAAAATAGTTTTTATAAACAGCAAAGTCTTACCATGTTTCTTAAGCATTAAATTTCAATCAATTAATCCGATTCTATCTTTCTTTCAAATTGTAAAAGGGACCGAAGATCTGTTCAATACAAAAATGGGAGAAAAGGAAAAAAAGTATACAACGCTAGAAATGTGCAATCTTTGCTAGTGCAAAGTGAAACAATTGCACGATGTTTATTACAAAATGAATATTTCTGTGACATAAACGGTTTTATTTCATTTTTTAACTTAAGTATTAAGTCTAAGTTTATGTTTGGTAAAGACTTATACATTTGGTAAACTGCACCTGACATAGTTTAGTTTAAGTAATATCTTGGAAAAGTTTATAAACAAATGAATAATGTACAAAATTGACTGATTCGGACACGCTAACAAAACAAACAAATTTATGCGCTATGGAATTAACAAAACTTAGTGTTTAAAAATAAAAGAACAGCAAAATACGAACAAAGGAAGCAGTGCAGACGATCATTGATTGTACAAGAAACTGCTAATATTTTGCTCTTGTTTTTTTTAATATTTACTTTCAACTTGTTAATTTTCTTCACATCATTATTCTTCTGAAATAAGTTATGGCTGATAAAGTATACACACTAGCGAAATCACTCGCATAATCGAGCGATTACGAAAAAGAATAAACAACAACCGCACTCTCCTCGAGCCTTATCGGACGCATGTTGCACCAGTGCATTTCAGGAGTGGCTTATCAAAACTGAAACAAAATATTTTACTTGTTCCTTACACCCAATCGTCTTACACCACCACATCCGACGAATGCCGACCCGTTTGCGTTTCGCTATCTCCTCAAACCGGCGCGAAACTTTTAAGAAAAATCCAATCCAACACGCGCACCCAACGGCTTCTTATCTGCAATGGCCCGTAATGCCGCGCCGCGATAACTACCCGGCTCGTGTTTTAGCCCTGTCCGAGGCGGTCATTTGGACCGTTTCTTCCACTCGTTCCGCTAAAGCCTTGTCATTTAAACCGTCCACTGACGGCCAATGGCAGCATATTTTTTCGTTTTGGGTTTTTTTTTTACTTCTGCACGAGCATTCGATTCCATTTGCTGTCCACTTACCGGTAGTGAACATTCCTTCCTGTCCCGCGGGTCTCGAGCCTCGCACTCGCATACCTTTGGACCGTCGAACGGAGTTCCAAGGGATCGGCCGGGAGAGTGAGCGAACGACACAGACGGACGTCCGATTTGGGGTTTAGGTAAGCTTTTTTGTATTTCAGTTGGAGCATGCGTGTGTTTTTCTTTGATATTTTTTACACTCCACCCGTATGTTCGCCTTATCTCCGAAAGCATGAAAGCATGCAGCCTGAGGTCTATATCTAGAAGCCTGACCAAAGACCAAAAACGTCCGTCTGCAGACCCGGAGGAGACTCCGGGCAGGGTAACGGGCGAACGGGCGGTTCCACTCCGGACGAACTCGCAGGTCGTTGGAATGTTGATGTTGACATGGGTGTACAATTGTTCCACGATAAAACCGCATTACTTCGGCCAGGCCCCGGAATGGTTCGGACCTGACCACGACCGGCGACTCGGACTCGACTCGCGCAATGTCGAGGTCAAATAATTGATTCTTCAAAATTGTTATCACATTTTTGCACCGGAAATCCATGGGCCCTTCGGTGCCGGCGTGGCCCACGGGAAGGGCGTTTTTCTCCGCTTCTCATGCACAGCTTGGCGCACGGAAGAATCACAATTGGGTTCAGCTGACGGGAATTAAGAAGCACTTGTTGCATGTCGCGTTCAGTGGAGAATTCGGCTTGGAATTCGGTAACCTTGTCAGAGACTTTGTTGCAGTGCGCGATACAAGATCAGCTTACAAATTAGCCTTGCGATACTCGTGTTTCTTTTATGATATCGTTGAATTACGTAAAAAATAAAGAATAACCAATTTTACAGGGAAATGTGTAAACAAGACAACTTTTCAGCTACTTTGTTTCTAAAATAAAATAACATGATTGCATGGCGGTGGAAGCGAGCTTTAATGTTCAATGGGGTGTACTTTTGTTTTGGTATAACTATGAAATAAGTATCAATAAACTTTCTTTACTGTTCTTGTTTAAGAAGGAAAATCTTAATTAACGGATTAAAACTAAAGTGCGATTCCAAAATAGAGCCTCTGTTTATTTATATATAATGTTTCAACCATTTTAAATATATCGTTGAATTGGGTTTCTTCAACGAACAAATTATATTCCAGAACTAAGTTTTAGACCAGTTTTTCTTTTCATTATTTATCTGGTATATTTATGTAATAAAATAAAGCCTTTAAAAAATAAAGCCACTGCTTCATTGATTTTAATTGAACTAATTTATCGTTTTCACCAAAATAATCAAACAAACATGTAAATAGAATTCAAATGAACATGACGAAAAGGAATTGATAAATCACCAATTTAAGTAAAACAAAGAAGAAAAGTTAAAAATTGCTATGACTAAAACGAACTCTAAAGAATTGTTTGCTATTGGTATTTGGCATTTAAAAACAAACATATAGGCACATGTTTCGACATTCTTTTTCAATTACAATGTAGTTTATAGACC
>KE525346.1:452672-567293 GCA_000441895.2 Anopheles sinensis
GAAACGTAAACAAACAAATCATCAAATCTTGTAAATCATTACCCAAACGAAATTAAAAATGGTTACAAAATTCTAAAACTAAAATCCGATTTGTTTCTAAGAGTTTTCATCTCGAAACAGTACAAGATAGATGGAAAACCTCGATAAGCATTAAACCAAATTGAAAAGGAGGAGGAACTATGCGCAGCAGAAATTGTTGAATACATTCTTTACCATAAAACATAAGCTATTTGATCTCATTTCCAATTTCTCACTTATTTTCCGTTGTGCCTCCCCTATCACTCTAGCTGCAAAAAAGGGAAACGCATCTCGGATCAGCATTGCGCGCAGTTCTTATAAATAATGCAGGCTTACAGCCAGCAAACAGAGGGCGAGCGCGCCCTTGCGCAAGGATCGAAACCGATCGGGAAAGTGTTGAAATTATAGCACTTTTTCACCTCAGGTCGTCGTCGTAGGGCCGTAACCATAACTAGCTGGCATCCGTCGCCTCACGGAACGTGGCCAGGGCGTACATACAGGTGCGATGTTATTCAAGGAGCTTTCTAGGAGAATGTCCACCTGCACCTGCTGATGGCAGTGGCAGTGGACGGCCTTCCATTCTTCGGCGATCTTTATGGCGGTGGTCGTCACAACCAACTTCCTAAACTCGACACCTTGCCTCAGTGTGCGCAAGTCAAGTGATTTAATTAGGGCGTGAATGTGAAAATATGCAGCGTTGATTCGACACGTTGAAAATAGTTGGGCAACAGTCAAGTTGAGGCTGTGAGGTTTGTAGTCACTTATCAAAAACATTGTCATTCAGTCGACGCCCCTGTTGATGCAGTTAAAACCGGTAAGTTAAACGCTCTTAACAATGAGAGGTGATTGTTACATTGTCACCGGCAGGAATTAACATTCTGTCATAATCTGCTCTCATAAATATTTAACACAATCGGTGATCCAGCTCATCAGTATGTAAGCCACGGTGCGGACTCGCTCGGAGCTTCCGTACCGGTGCACTTGCGCCCTACTAGGGCAGGTGGAATAGTTTGTCCATTTTCCGACCGGCAGGGCCGCCGGTGGCCTGCCAATTTGGAGTTGCCCTTTCGCCAGGTGTAATTTTTCATTCTTTCCTCGAGAGGAAGCGGGAAAACAGGAAATATCAGGCCCCGAACGGGGAAGCCGATGGTTCCAGGAATCGCGGCCAAAGAAATAATTAAAGACATATTTTCACAGACCGTTTCCCGGCACTGTCCATCCCTTGTGGTTCTACGCGAGTTTCCCAATGACAAACACACACACGCACGAACCGAACGGTAAGATTACTCGTGATTCTTAGTGCGTAAATGCCTGAAAATATTGCGAACCCACTGGCCGTCCTATCCTCGGCAGCAAAAGCCCAGGCCGCCGTGTGGTCGTGGTCACATGGCAACAGGTTTTAATCAACCCTTGCCAACCCGCGGGACTAGGAAAATATTTTATAATTAAAGCACATATCTATATTTCATTTAACGACGACGTCGACGACAAAGACGGAACGGAACGGAAACGTCCGTACCCAGATGGATGGTGGAAGTGCACCCGGGGGTCGTCCAGCTGTCCACCGGTCGGAGCAAATCGCGAAAAGATTTCAACTATTGTGAAGCGACGAACCGGCGACGCGATGCGGATAGGCAGCGAATTGTCGCACGTTTATAAATTGTCGCGTAGTCACGGTGGTGGTTTGTCGGAACCCTGCCTGGCAGAATGTTGCCGATAATGAACGCAAGATGCGTGTGCGTGTGTGTGTGTGCCGATAGTTTGGCATTTACGCTCGGTTTGTGCAAAGCAAACTAAACTGCAACGGATAGTAAACCTCTGTACAAGGCCTTTCCAAAGAGGCCCTTGAGCAACACAATGGACAATTGTGCGGAACAGAAAAGTGAACCGAAGCTTCCATAAAAGTCCGAAGCCGGTCCGAATCGGAAGGAAAATCCCACCCAACCTAACGTGCGCCCGTCAGAAGAGATTGTTAAGCGTAATCAGCAAGTGTGAGAAGCAGCCACAGGAAACTGATTACCGGCACATACACAAGCACACACACTCACATGTACAATTTATTTATTTTTTCCTTCGTCCTCTTTAAACATGGGATGGCCTGGATGAGAGCCATAGACATCGGTGTAATTACTTCTAATGAAATTTCCAACATTTCCCGGACCCGGTTCCGCCAACCTGTTGGCGGAGTGGATTTTTCCTACTTCCATTTGCGATCGCGTCGGCATTCTCGGGCGTACTGTCTGATCTGATGCGCTGCTAAGAAACCCCACCGCACACCGTAAACCCCTTCCTCAAGCCATCAAGGAACCCGCAACGGAAATGTGGAAAATGGGCTGAGGAGTTTTTCGCTCGACGTCAATTTCTTTCTATCTGATATTGCAAACACTGGTGTCATTACTGCTGCTTCTGCCTGGATGGTGGTTGCTTTTTTGTTCACCCCGTCCGCTATCTGTTTCCCAACAACCACACCCCACCCGGGCCGGTTTGCCGTGTGTGATTCTGTGAAATATCTTAAATGGGGTTGCGAAGTGACAATAAACGGTTTCACAGGATTCTCGATACCGCTCGCTTTCCCGAGCGCGCGCGAGCCGTTTAGCGCGGAACGATGGAAAATGCTGTTGCCATAAAGAGAAAAACGCTGCCGTCTGCCGGCCACGGCCTGTCGATCATCCATCATCCATCCGAGCCGCGCGGACGCGAATGTCGTCGATGTGTCGGGCCGCCACCAACACAAAAGTAGCGCGCGAACAAATAGGAACAAATGGAAAGGGCTCCGGTTCGGCACTGGGGGGCTTCATGTTCGAGACGGGTGGCAAGTGGCAACCGAGCAAGTTGTACTATTTGATTGACTCGGTATCGGTCGTCGGTGCGGGGAGTGTATTACATCAGAATTATGTTGCAGAACAGAGTCGGTGTACGAGTTCTTTTTTGTTTCGATTGCGCTGTTGTGTTAAGCAAGTGAAGGGAATTGGTTTTTGTACGTTTTGAAATAAAAAAAACCACGTCCTCCCGGTAAAGATGTTGATCGAACAGTATAAATCAAATTAAACAATCAACCCGGTTGTTTCGGTATTGGCCCTAAGACTGATCGATGCCTTCCCACACCGATTCGGACAACGGAAGGAGGCGTAAAAACAAAAAAGGAAAAAGAGCACCGATCGCGCCGATACGAACATGAAGATAAATGTATACTCAGCCCGATACGAGCCGAAAGATTTGTTGACCGTTTTGTCCATCCGTCCGACGGCCAAACACCTTTCCCGTTCCCCCTCCAGGTTGCCGATTGTGATCAAAATAAAACCATACAAAGATCCATTGCAACAATTATAAAGGAATTAATTTTAATTCATTCAGGCGAGCAAATGTGGAGGAGCGGAGCGAAGGGATCCCCCGGCCCGAAGCCCGAAATGCTGTAAGCACTAAAACAAACCATCCAAAATCCGGCAGATCCTGCTCATGACATTCCATTCGTTCATTCCGACAACCGAAAAAAATCCACATGAGTTGAGGACGGCCGGCCTCGGTTGGGAGACAAATATTTTCCCAGCTTAACAAAATGGAAAGAAGAGAAAAAAGAAGACAAAAAAACGACGCGCTACGGCAGGTTGCAGACTCGGTTCGCCCGTGGACGTCGTGGACGCACAAATCTGATTACGATATGATCGAGAACCGCTCCTAAATGGGAATCACTTTATCACCGAAACGCGTCGCCCTCCGAACGGTGGCGGGGCTGCGCGGGGAAAGGTGAAGGCGGTAGCGGGTTGGAGCGAGACCGAAAGCCATCTTCCCGGTTTTGGTGAGGCCCGGGAGTGCCCGGTTTCGGAGCGTAAAATCTTGATAAAACGATTACGCGCCGGTTTGTCACTTTGCCACCCGGCGATCGAATTTATCTGTCACATCGATTCGATCGTACCACCGGCGAGCGCGAGCGCGCGCCCGTTGGATGAACGGGACCACACCACGACAATACACACACACACACACGCACACAAAAACTCATACTCCTTCCAACCATCTGCCACCAGAATTGCGCGAAATGGCCGGTGCGTATGGGAAGGTTTCCGTTGCTTTACGCTCCTTGGCGAAACGAAAGACTTCAACGTTGGCGAAAGCGACGAACGTATGGTTCGATGGTTTCCAGAATGGGGCCCCCAAAAATTAAACCAAGTGCGAGTGCGGAAAGTCAAAAACAGAAGGGACACACAACGGGCGAAAAGAAAAACACAAGAAAAAAACTTGAAACAGTAACAAGATAAATAGCTTTTCTCCCACATTTTCCATCCCGCGTGCGTACGGGGATAAATAAATCCGGCCTGTGTTTGTGAATATTATATAATCACCCGGTACTTAACGTGCCCGGACCGCCCTCGATGCCTTCAAGTGCGTCCATAAGGGTAGGTTTCGGAAGGGCACATCGTCCACCCCATTCCCACACCCCCTGTCCTTCCGCTCTCCGCCCGCCCAGCAATGTCGTCGACAACCTTTCGGCTTTGACAACGATTCGTTTCTTTTGAATGTCGTTTGTCTCAGCGATACAAAAAGGAAAACGAGTGCTTCGGTCCGGTTGCCGATCGTTTCGGGTGGTTATCGGGGTTCGGAGGCTTAAGGCCAGAAGGGTTCCCGGGGGGGGTGGTGCGTTCCCTTGCACATGTGTCCATTTATAAATTGCATCGATAAATCACGCAGTACGACGACGATTTCGGACGATTTTTCGACCGCACGGCGTACGGTCAGCGTCGCCCTCGCGTCAGCGTCAGTCAGCTGCAGGCGGACCGGCTGACGTTGGAAGTTTTTCGTGCCCTTTTACGTGCGCCAAAGTACGTAAGCCGCCCCGGCGGAACCCGATGGCGAACCCGTTAAGCCGAACGGGATTGAGTGGGAGACGGATGTGAGCGCTTTCGAAATGTGTTACGGGCGCGTAACGTGAAGGAGATCCTTTGCATTTATGGACTTTTAAATGAAGGAAATGAAGTCACGTGCGTGTATTTTTTAAGTGAAATTGTACCAGTTATTTACCCGTAACTTATCTCCGAGTTTGTTGGAAACGGAAGAAACTTAAAACTGAGAAAAACATCTGTTAACTCACCGATGTCACTCGTCGAACAAGTTTATTTTTCCTATGGCTTTACGAAAAATCGGAAATTGAGAAACGTATACCACTCAAAGACGATCTCCGATCAAGATCATCCGAAATCATTGGAATTTTTAAGAAAAAATAACCATCGTAAAAATTTATCCTTGTTCGTATGTGAGAGAATAATTCTCCGTCCAATCCTCCAGGATGATTTCGGTGCATTTCAAGCGTGTGTACAAAAACCATACATTGCCATCGTTACTTTTCCAAGGGAATATGCATGCAGCATATAAAACGATTAAGGAAATTCGATCACGGCACAATATGGGCAATTTTGTGTTACATTTCACTAAATAAGACTGACAGGTGCAGATGCTTATCTGGGTCGATTTTCTCGAGGTGGTATTATGTTTTATCTGCACATTTTTTTATGTTTGTGTGTGCAGATCACATGTCCTGAGTTTCGGATCGTTCGAAAAACATGTGCCCCGTTTTTATTTTAATGTTTTCCCAAACCCGTCAATCAAGCGAAGATCAATAACCTTCCAGCGGGATAGATAAAACACACAACGATACGCAATTCCGAACCGGCACCCAAGCTTTGGGTAATAAATTTATGAACGGAAACCAATTTTCGAAAAAAAAGAAAATTATAACGCATCCCCCTTGGGCTACGGGAAGGGGAAAAGAAAACCCCGCTCCAGCGCAGGGATGAAATAATGTCAAAAATATTTTGACGATTGCCGAAAGCGAACATTCAAAATGTTAAACGTTATTATTTAGTTTATCAAAAATTCCTCCTTCATACTGGGTTCTCAGCCCAGCCCAGTTGCCCAGTCCCCACCGCTTGTCCCAGCCCTCTCCCCATGGTTCCCCACTTTGCCACTAAGAACGTGCTGATCGCGAACGCGCGATATAAGGAACTTTATAATTTTTCCACACCGCACACCATTAAACAAAAAACACACGGACGCAAACGGAAAAACTTGTTGTACCGGAAAAATACCCCAACCATAGCCTCGGGGGGAAATGTTAGCAACGGCAACGTACATCTCGCATCGACGTACGTAAGAACCTGCTCCCAGGGAAGCTGACGAAACGGATCCGGCCAGTATCGATCCATCAAGCGCCGAGCGCAAAAATAATACGCTCTGCCCATCATAACAACGACCAACAGGGGGCGACCCCCTATTTTACATTTTTGCCTCGCAGTGCAATTTGTCCTTTACAATGGCCTGGTACATTAGGGATATGGTGGAGTTGGCTACTTGCGCAAAAATTGTCCGCAGATTAAAGAATGCGTGCCCCCGACCGGAGCAGGAGAAGCGTCTCTGCCGCTTCTTTTGTGGCCGGTAGCTGAAGTGGTTGCAATCGACAACGGAATGGCTCGGCGAAGGATGAAGAAATCCCTCACGGATATCGGATATCGCAATGGGAAGGGGAGAAAAACCAGCGTTATAGTTCCACCCGTCGATCGCGAATTGCTCCCGGCAATGATCGAATGGAATTGATAGCAGAGAGGGGATGGTTAGGGGTCGCTTTTTTGGCTCGACACATCGACGCTTTACACCCCCACCCAGCCAAGATTCCCTTCGCCAACAACGGTGCATGACCATCAATCTTTAACCCGCGCGAAGGCGCAAAGACGGAAAACGAATTCAAAAACACAACCTTCAGTGATGTGCCTCCGGTCCAGGTTCAACTACTGTCGCGCATCCGCCTGCCACAGGTGTTTCCCACCCACTTTTCCCAGCCTCCCCACCCCCTCGGCGACATGGAATGATGGACAGTTGGCGGACAGTTTCGGGATGTTGTTATGGGGCTGTAAATTATGAAACCGGTCGGGCAGATAATCTTCTTCCGACCGCGCGGCGATCGATTTCGATCGATAGGCCATAATTACGGGCTACGACGTTGGGCGTTCTGTGATGGGGGACAGAACGGAATGAATCGCGGGAAGAAGCGGTCAATCTTGCGCTGGACATCTGCATCGCGGACACGGTTGACACGATGAGTTGTCTTATAGAACGAATTGAAAAATGACTGCCAAAACACTGATCAAAATACCTGTGATTGAGCTTCTCCTAAAACCCAGCAAAACGGTTTCAGATCAACAAACGATCGAGTGCAAAAGGTGACCAAAAGGAAAACCTCCAATCGACACAAATCCTGAAGAAGTTTCGCTTTATCTTTCGACTTGAAATGCAGTGTGAGCACCTGGAACTCGTCGAAGCACATTGTTTCTTTCAAGATCCCTCTTAGTCGATCGAACATGCGTCAAATCATACATACAAATCTATCAAATAGAAACATTAAAAAAATTAACACACACACACACACACACAGAACCGAGCAGATTAAATCTGTGAACAAGCCTGATACAAAACGATAGAAACGTTCGCGATCGTTTGTACTTTTGCCGACACTCGAAGCCCTCGGACTCCCGTCACACGATCCGGAATGAATTTCGGAAGATGGACAGTTCGAGCTAAGAAGTAAGTAGAGAAAGCTGCGAAGAGGGAGGAGGTAGGAGAAAGAAGCAGAATAATATAATAAAACAACAACATGGCAGATAAAGCATAACTGGGCGCTCGGCTCCAGACCCGTCGATCGAGAATTTAGCTCCGGTATCGAAAACACACCAATGACACTGGTCTAACGCGGTCCAACCGATGGATCAAGCGGGGACTTGACTAGAGGGAAGGGAAAAGGAAGGAAGGGTTCGCGGGGTAAGGGCCGGTGGAGACGGCCGGAGAGAATCGAAACACAAATCTTGATGTGTCGTATTTTTGATGGCAATCAATCTGTTTCTGGCGTAGGATTAGTACCGGTTCTACAAAAAGTCTCTCACCTCCCTGGGACCCCCTTACCCCCTCGCTTGCCTGCCAATGAAAGGACCCTTCCGTAGGAACCGTCCTCACCACCGTAGCTAAACTCGATCAACAACAAGTCGCCCATTAAATCAACTGATTACAATGAAACGCTTGACAGCAAAGCGTATCATCGACTCCAGCGACTCCAGATTTTGGGGCAGGCGGGTTTTGTGGAACTTCGTCTCGATCTTCCCATCTTTCATTCTCTCCTTGACACACATACACATACAAACACACTTTGAATCTTAAATCAAGGAAGTTGACTATTTTATAACGTCCTCCGTGCCACTAAACCCCGCCATACAACGTGCGCTGGTGAACCACGAAATCGAAAATCAATCGTCATCGAAATCGCGATCACATATCGCTTGGAGATTAAGGTTTGAGTGCTTCACATTGGGTTAATCTAAATCCATCCGCTTTCGGAACTATTTATTTGTTTTGCTATCTCGTTAAGGCTAATCAGCGATTCGCGATCGTGATTTTTATCTACCGATCTGATTGAGCTAAACTCGACTCGCGATCTGTATCGGTGCGATTGCGTGAAATGATCTTGTAAATCAATTGTAAACTGGGCCAATTTCGGTAACTGTTGAGCATAAAATTAGCCAGCAAACGAACAGGTATATCAAGATGAAGGGTGCAATGTTTCAGTTTGACACAATTTGACAAATTTTCGGTTCATCTGATAACTTGAAAAGTACATTGTCCATATCAAGATCATTGGAAGTAAATTGATCTTAATGTTCTGCCAGCGAACATAAAGTAAACATGATTATTGTTATTATTGTGTTTAAATGAGCTTAACAGAAAGATTACTGAATATGTAACTTTATCCTCACTTTTAAAAGAAATCAATGTTAGGATCTATGAACAGAAACAATAAAAATCATAGGAAAGGTTTCGTTTAACAATTGTTGTAGTTCATGAAACACTACAACTTCTGATTTTTTAACTGTTTGTTTTCAATTTTTCAATCCAATGAGAATCCAGTAAAATATTATGATATTCAATACAGATATTTTGTCTATACTGCAAACATTAAAATTTAAACCAGAAACAACCACAAGAAATGTTTACTGAATGCGGTAAAATTGAATGCGTCAAATTTTTGAAAAACCCGTAGTTAAAAGCATTATGATTTATAATTATTTTAAATTTTCCTGATTGTAAATAAATCTCCTGTGAAAAGCGCCTTGAGATCTGCTCTCTTGTATAAAAATCTAACTTTATAAAAAGGAATAAGTATGTCTAATAAACTTAGTAAACGTTTCCCGAAAAACCTTCTGCAAATGTATCACATGTGTCGTTTTAAATACGTTGCATTTTCCAAATCAAATCATACATCATTTTGCAAGATACGCGTCGCTAACTTCCAGAACGAAAAACGGTAGAAGCAAACACACACAAAAAGGAAAGGACTGTGAACTGCGCGTCCGCAAATTATGTCCAACCGACGACGACGACGACGACGACGACGACGAAAACGTCCACCGGCAGCGTAATGAGGAGCCGAAAATGAGCTGCCTGAGCCATAAATCAAACGAACGCCCTCTCTTAGAAATCAACTCACGCGCGCAGCCTCCATCTTCCCCCCGCGAAGCCCTTCACTCCACCGTCGCGTCGGGGATTCGCGAAAACAAAAAACGGCAAACGAACGGACCACGGATGGAACTGTGCCCTCGCCGGACATTACCGGGCGTGGAAATTAATTCCGAAGCGCTGTTGTAGGTCAGCGCATTTTCGAACATCATATTTCAACCGGTGCGCCAACCCGCCCAAAAACGCCCCATACCTCACGTCCTCCCAACGCATTTTCCACCATCCTCCCACCGCAAACCAATATGGAACCATTGACCGCATACACACACACACACAGGGAGGGAGTTGTGGAGCGTGGCACGTTTGAGTGGAGTTTTCGGTAGCTCGCTTTGAAGTGTCCGGTCCCGTCCCGTTTCTTCTTCAACCGGGTTGCCGGCGTGACCACAAAGCCACCGCGAGCGCCTGAGATCTCGCGGAAAAGATTTGGCAAACCTTTGGCAAACAATTTTCACCGCAAAAGCCACGTATCCGTCCACAGTGTTTGTCCGCGTGTGGGTCGGTTTCCACCGGCTACCTTTTCTCATCCTTTTTTTTCTTTCTTTAGCCGCTATGTCTTTGGAATTCCACCCGCTCCACCTTCCTGGTACACACACACACGTACGCCCGAAAAGCCAGCGGGGAGTCCCGCCAAAGACAGAAGGCTTCTTGTGTTTAAAATATGTTCCACCGAGCGATTCGTCTCGCAGCTCGCGGACGTGGGCGAGGGGTGGTCGAAGGTGGGGGGGGGGGCTCCGTCGTAAACTAGAAGCTTCCGAACCGCACCGAAACCAGTCGCGGCCAGGATCGAGAATGAAAACCTGCTGATAAGCCGCGGCTGACCCGGAATGCAGCTCCATCGTCGTCGTCGTCGTCGCCGTCCTCGGAGCATGTGGCCGCCACATTTAAGTCTAATTTACGATAATAACATTTAAAAGATTTGATTTACGACTACGGGCCGCGGGGGCAGCACGGTCCAAACTTCTTCGGCCCGGTCGAGAAAGGTACGTTCCGTACGTACGTACGAATGTATATTTATGTTATTAGGTGGTAGCTTCCAGCAGCAGGTAGCAAAAGCAGCGCGAGCAAACCGGGCCACCATTAACATACCACCCTCCGGAGTCGGTCCGGTGCCGGTCCGGAAAACTATTGGATATGGATCATAAACCGGGAAGATTGTTTTTCCCGTCTTTTGCGCTCCCACCACGTGGGTAAGTGGTCGTGGAGGTCACCTTCCCGGTCATCTGCAAGGGACCGGCGGCATAAATGTGGTGCCGCTCGAGGGATGCACGTAAATGTCATGTCCCTCAACGAAGTTTTTGCCGGTTGCAAAGTTGGCCGACCTTTTTTTTGCCTTCCTGTACAGCGCCGCCATCACGCGATCTTCGGTCCGGAGTGGAGTTCTCGGTGCTGTCAATCATTCCTGGCCCGGTCGAGAGGGCGGGTGGACCCGGATGATACGCCTGCAACTTTCACTTTTTCTTCCCGGTACGAAAGTGAGCCGCTGATGATCTACTAAAAGGCTGGAGTTGCGAAAAATAAACAACTTCTTTGTTTGCGATATTGGATGAAGAAAGTTGTGTGCCTTTCATATACCATTAATTTCTCATCAAAGAACAATTTAATAGCAAATTTATTGAAGTTTTTACCGTATTTTTGCGAGTCTAACATAACATAGTATTGAAATAGTTTTTTAAAATTAATTATTCTGTTTTCGAACAGTTCGATTCCATGTCAGGATTGAATAGTACGTAGCTTAAATCCCCCAAATTTATTTGTTTAGAAAAAAAAAAACATTTTTCTTATGCCTACCGCTTCGATTAACTAATTATTCAGTAACTAATTATTCAGTCCGGCCCGCAGCTCAATTCTTATCTGTCTTGCGCAGGATGTCACGCTTGTTTTTCTTCCCAAAAATGAAGATTGGAACTGTTAAACGAGGAGCTCAATACCATGCGACTTCGTTATTAGACTTTTTCTATCTTATTTACAATTTTGATCGCTCTAAAATTTCTTGGCCTCATGAATCTCGTCCAAAATCCAGCGGTAATAGCTCGTTTAATTTGTATCCAAAATAGCAACATTCCTGGCTCGCAATATTGAAAAGTTGAAATATTTAAAGGCATCGTAAAATAATTTTAGTAGAGGATTAATTCCCAAAATTTAGACTCAAATTTATACGTTGAAATAGTTCAAAATTCATCAAACAAGCATCAACTTGTTTAGAAAATTTAAAATTTCAAATACTGAAACTATTTTTTCTGTATTTTTACTTTTATTTTAAAAATTTTACTGCTTTTTTTATTGAATTTTACTATTTAGAAAGTCGATGCTCCATTAAAAAGAGTTTTATATTACTTTGAAAAGATTAAATAATTATTTAAGGTATCGGGCCTGTGTTTTTTGGGTATTTTTTTAACATCTGTCCCTTTTTAGGAAATTTATACCAAGCCCTAGTTTAGAGTGTATCAGTGCCAACAAAAATTGATTCCATTTTTGTATTTTTTTTTAAGGAATTTCTTTAAAATGTTTGCAAGCATTTACTGTCTCTTTCTTGGGGGGAAAACCCAAAATGTAGTATGTTTCTGCAAACAGTGGTTACGAAAAAGTGGCATCGCACGATTATTTTAGTTTCGATTTACAAGATTGAAGAAATTCGTTCTGAAAAAAATAACAGTAGCACACATTTTCTACCACCATGTGGAGTTATATATGTATTCATTAAAAATATTAACAAATCCCAAATCATGTTGGATGAAATAATGATGATTTGCACTTAAACATATTTGCACTAACCCATCCTACATACTTATCAACTGTGTCATCGCTTTCACTGAATTCCTTCGGGCTGATCCGCTGTTTTTTCTCCTTTTATGCCTTCCCCGGTGTTATGTGTTATCGTCAACAGCCGAGACTTGGCCGCTGTCATCATCGTCTTTAGCTTTCATCGCATGCTGACCCAGAGCACCGAGCACTCCGTTCCAAGCCGGACTTCTGCTATAGAGCCAGCTCCGTTACTACCACCCGCCTGACCCCAGCCGGGCTGACCATTCATGCCGTGAAATATGATGACAGCCAAACGGCGGAAGCGCACGGCAGCCACGAAGGATCACAAGCGCAAACCGAGCGCTAGCAAGGCAAGCCTACGATGACGACGACGCTGACGACGATGGCTATAATGTCGATCATCGCATGTCCGCGTGGATGAGTCGTTGAATTGAAGATGGGGGAGGAGGGAATCGGGTCCAGAGTTTTCACTTATCATCCGCCCTCCCGATGGGCTGGAAGCTGAACGAAAGCGAAAGTACGATCACGAACCAATTGGATGCAAGATGAGTTTACGGTTAAGTGTTTTGGATGCGCGAAATGGCTAAAAGAAAAAGGGAAAACGCGGTTCGCTTTTCGCTAATGCCGAGCTGGTTTAGTATTTGAAAGAAATAATCCACCCCGATGACCGATGACCGGGGCGAACTTTATGACAGTCGATGGCAGGGAAGAACGACCTTTTCTCTGCCGCGCGCCATTTACTACCAGTATTTAACCCCCGTTCCACCACAAATCGATCCGTTGCTGCTCGTTTAGCGCTCGTTGAAATGTCGCCCCGACAGCCCTCGACTCGGAGGTCACACGATCGTCAAACCGAATGGATTATTAAAACTGTACCCCAAGGAAAGGAGCGTTCCCCACGATCATCCCGGTTCGATCGTTCCAACTCGGTTGCCTTTCATTTCCGATTGCGAAACCGACCGTTGCAACCCACGATCGCAGATCATCAACTCTTCCCGACCCGTTTTGGACCGAACACGTCTTCCTCTGCTGAAACCGATGCCTTCAATGTTGCATCGCGCGTGCGAAAGTAAAATCCCTTTCGGATGGCGTTTGAATAGAGCTCGGGCTGGGAAGCGTCTAAAATCTAACTCCTCAAAACGGTTCCCTTCTGCCCGAGACGTTGACGAATGACAATGGTTTCCCTTTTTTTCCCTACACCAACAGTTAGTTAGTTCGCCGATCATGGAGAGGTATAACTTTTCCATTTCCAACCCAACCCGATCGTTCCTCCCCGACGTGGGGTGGTGGTGTGTGTTTGTGTGTCGGGGGGGTAAATTATCTCATCTCGGCATGCAACAATCCAGCGTGCCATCCATCTCCGTGTTGACCTTTTTTTCCACCGCTTCGCCTTCCAACTTTTTGCTGATTGTTACGTGACGGTAGACGGATGATGGTGAAGGAAATTGTCCGAAATTCAGAAGGAGTGTGCCTTATTCCTCGTTCCGGAATGTAGG
Source organism: Anopheles sinensis (assembly GCA_000441895.2). Taxonomy (NCBI): domain Eukaryota; kingdom Metazoa; phylum Arthropoda; class Insecta; order Diptera; family Culicidae; genus Anopheles; species Anopheles sinensis. Next base: position 466,499 of record KE525346.1, read on the forward strand.
TCGTCTAGGGAAGGGATGGAATTACACGGTCGTTCCCTGGAGCCACCGTTTTTCTTTTTTTTTTGTGTTCGTCGGGAAGGTTTGATCCAATGTCAGGATTTCGAAAGTCGGATCGAGAAACCGATAGGATCTCATAAAACCGCAGATTTTGCAGACACCTAACGAGGTGTTGCAAACGACATACAACGCCGCCAGAGACAAACTACAACCGTAGCGAAAAACTAGCCAAACCTAGGAAGAGTAATGTGTAGTAGTAAAATCGACAGACATCCAAATAAGACGACTTTAGGGGAAATATATGTAAAATATTGATTCATGTTAATTGTAATGCAAACTAAATGATGAGTTAAATAAACATCGAAACCTCTTAAAGCACCAATCAATTGTGTTAAGGAGGATTTACACATTTCGACGCTGCTTTTTAAACACATTCTTGGGAGTTAAACACAAAATCACACAAAATGATTATGTTGTGTTCAAAACGTTCGTTTTTATACGGATTACTAGTTTCGTTGATTGTAGCTTAACTATAGAGAATCTACTTTTAAAAAATATTCCAGAGTATAATTCAGGGATATCATGAAGACCGGATATTTGTAAACTTTACCATTAGCATGTTAAAAACATAAATTTTAAATAGTCTATTAATTTCAAACAGATAAATTTTAAATAGTCATAAGTTTTTTACAATCATGCACTATACTTATATTATTTAATGTATAATATCTAGTTTAAATTCCTTTGAAATTGGTTTCGATTCATCATAGCAAAGCCAATTGGAATTAATTAGCCGTTAGCAATACGCCCAGGCCATATATAAATAAATAAGTCGATAGTAATCGATCAATGTACTATCATTTTCACATTTATTTTAATCCTCTATAACATAATTAGTCAGTTGTGTTATCAATATGTTAATGTAGCTAAAAAACAAAATACAATATAAATTCCACTTAAAAGCTTAAGTCTTAAGCTTTAATCTTTTATGAATCCATGGACCGAAAGCTCCATTGCTCCAATTCTTGCTAATGTTTACAGAGTAAAATTTAGAACATACGATGCCAATGTACATTCTGGAAGAAGGATTATGATCCCTATCAAATAAGAATTCTCTACTCATATTTCAGATATAAACCGTTTCAGATGATTTTTCTTATTTATTGTACTTTTATATAGTTTTATCTCTTAAACAATTGAACGGTGAAAGATCGCGTTACACCCGCGCCGTTTACGATCAATCGAAGAGGATCATACTGACACATCACTAAAACACTAATCTGACTCCATAAACCGTCACGAACCATCGGATTTATCACCCGCACCACCCCAGTCTGGCGAGGCCAAACTCATAAAGTAAGATATTCGCCGTACCGGGCAACAGAACCGCTCCCAGGGAACGTCCCGGACGACCTGACCAGGCCATCATGAAACTAGTCACCCTTTCAACAAGCTTGTCAAGCCTCAACTGCACGGCGAATGATTCATGTGCACTTCGTACTACGTTCCGTTTCCGAAGGACGACGACAAGCACTCGCCCGTCGGATGGCGGGCTGTTTGGACTTTTCGAAAACTGATCACCACCGTTTCGCCGTAAATACTAGATGAGTGTGTTCCGCCATGACCTCAGTTAGGCCACTGTCCCGCTCCTCCCAACGGTGGGGGACGGTGTGTCTAAGTTAATAAATACAAATTTCCCCATCATTCACCCGATTAAGCAGACACCGTGGAGGGTCCCGCGTGGTACTTTCCCGCGACTCATGCTTCTTCCTCTTCTTTTTCTTCCCCACCCGGGTCACAACGCACAGTGCCCTGGCAAAACGGCATTCTCTAGTGACAAACCCACTAGGGAAGCAGGAGGATCTTAACTCGTGGCTCGTGTTTTATGAAAACTTCAACACCCAACTCCAAGGAACGAGGTAAAGAATGACCGCTTAACCGGGAGCTAAGGGTTGCCGATGCCGACGGAAAAAAGTTCTGACCCCTTGCCAGCAACCCTCCGCCTCCGCCTCCCCCACAACGCACACCTTGAGGGTAATTGAATTAAACACTAACTAACGACGGGCCGTTAAAAACAGAAATTTAAATTTAGCACCCATTCAAATCATAATCAAAACGCATTTTACACTCCCGCCAATCCCGTCATAAATTCAGCGCTCACTTGTTGTGGCCCCGGGACCGCCCGACCACGTGACAACCGGAACCATTCTGGTCCCCATCCGGCATCGGGGTTCTGCTTTCTAACGAACGCATCGTTCTTCATCGTAGGGACTGCCGCGGAAAGGATGATGGTCCCAAGCGAGGACGAAGAATGAGGGCATAAATTAAACTTTTATTTAGCATACACACACTCGCGGTTGGTCTGAGGGCGTGTGTTATTTCCGCCGTTGACCCTCGACACGGTACGCTTTATCCGCGCGCAACAACCGGGAGTCGGAAATGGGAAGAAATGACTTCAACTCCTTTTTTCTTGAAACGCGACTTCTAGAATCCTACCAGGCCCATTGTTATTAATGTTGATTATTTGTTAATCGACGACTAGCTCGGGTGGATGTTAAAGGGGAGGAACTGGGAATGGACGATAGTTCATTTTAATACCGTCCCAGGTCGATCCCAGGTGTCTCCCATCGGAAAACCTTGCCTCTCTTTGAAAACCCTCAACTCAATCGGATTGGAACACGGTACAGATCAATTGTGGTCCCCCGAGCGAACTAGTATAATCCTTAAAACCCCCCGGGATTGGTGAATGTGTCCGTTCGTTTTTTTTTCTCTTCACTTTCCATTAAAACCCTCAACTTTGCGGAACCTTCTTTAGGACTTTTAGGCGCGAAAGCTGTTAAAACTTGCCCGTGATGGAGCGTTAAACCTACCCGAACTCGCCGCCGTACGCATATTGCCATATTTGTTCGGTATGAATATTCCCTTTTCCGCGGCCACCCCGGCCAACTACCAATCCCTCCCTCCCAAACAAGTGAGACCCTCGCAAAGCGATCAGTAAATGCAGATCGTAATGGGGATCAACTTTTAGTCCGCAGTCCGCTTTCGGTTTGGGGCCCGGTGTAGGTTGAGCTCTTATCTGCAAAGCGTTATGGTTCGTGCGGCGTGCCCAGTACTCGCGCCTGGTAAATCACGCCATACACATACAGTGGTTAGCATCTGTTTGAGACCAGTTTTTTCCTAAATAACTGCTGTCTCATAGATTTAATTCACCCATAGATTTGTTAAAAATAGGGAATCTTACCGGAACTGATTCAAAACATTTATTTTATTTTTCAAAATTCATATCTTTTTAGCTTTTATGGAAGTATGTTAAATTTTTCTTCACCATGGTTTAATGTTATCTTCAATACTATGCTTGTAATTTTTAAACTTCCATACCATGACACTAACCAAGCTGAATACCACGCTTAAAGTATTCCGACTGTAAAATGTATCTTCAAAGAATATTTCGTGTGCTTGTATGTGTTTTCTATGGCATGCAAAGTGTATTAACTATAACTTAAAACTAACTTGAACCCAAAACTAATTCATTTTCGCCTTTCCGTCTTTTCTCACATCTTTGAACAAGTGTATGCTGTATTTTGTCATTGAGATTAAGTTAAAAGGATAGTAATATTTATTTAGTATAATACTTCAGTGCCTGTATAGCCAGCTTCAGGATATTCACCTAATAAGCTGAAACACATTTGGGGTTATACACTACGCCCACAAAGTCCGTACACAGCAGGCTAAAACATAAACAAAGGCCATTTGCTTTACAAGGGGGAGCCATTTAAAAAAAAGTAAAAAAGAGGAATTTTTCATGGCACTGTCCTCTTCGTTTGGTGCAAATTTGGACACCATACGACTGTTGGTTTCCGAGATATCCTCGAAATTGCGCCGTCGCACACCAAACATGACGCACCAAAAAAAAATTGTTTCATATTGTGAAAAACAGTACTGGTACTGGTGAATTTTTGGTATTTTATCTTGCTTTTGCTTGGTTTGTTGATGGATTTTTGGGGTTAATTTGTATTATATAAGATTATTTCAATCATTTCAACTTTGGTTGATAACAAATTTACTTCCTTTTGTCCCACACTTTTGAGAATATCTAGAGAACCAAAACTCGTATCCAAATTTACACCAAATGAAGAAGACTCTGCAAGGAACAATTCCTCATTTTTACTTTTTAAATAATTGTCCCTCGCATCGCAAATGGCCTTTGTTTCTGGTTTAGCGTGCTGTGTAATGACTTTATTGGCGTAGTGTATATTTTCTGACAAACATAACATTTAAAGAAAGTATCACTTCAAAGGCAAAAATGTTTTTTTCACGGACTAATGCTTATAATAACTGCTACCACTGTACACTGGGACAACGCATAAATCGCTCGCATTGCCTCCTTCTTCGAGCGCTGGACGCTGATGGTGAACCCCGGAGGTGTTATTTACATGTCCCTGAGCGGCTTATTAGGACATTTCAGAGTACGCCACCGGCACCGCGTCACAGTCGCGCACAAAACGCCAGGGCCAGGAAATTGATTGTCGCTCTTGCCACCCATTCGCGTTCCCGAGGCCATCGGCGTATCGGAGCCACGATGACCGTTTCCCACTTTGCACGCGCTGGAAGTAACTATCCTGAAATATATGATCGCAATAACAATACGAGGTCCGCACAGCGCAGCGAGTGCCATAATCTCGTCGTACAATCTGCTCCCCCACTTCCTTTCCCAGCAGGGTCAATTCCTCTTGATCTACGCACCCCCTCGCATAAGATCGCATAGACTTTCCCCACCCACCCCCCACCTCCCCGATGGATGCTCATTAATGCGCGTGCACTACAAACCCCTTTCGCACATGAAGTGCGTACCTTCCGAAAAGAAACGGTGTCGCACATAAGAGAGATTTGCAAAGAGCGGTTATAATGCTTCACTGGCTCATTGTCGTCACCTCGGAATGATGCTATTTCCCCGTCAGACGCCCGTATCGAGCTGGCTGTATTGAAGCTATATAAAGTGGAAGCATTTATTTCACAACATGAATATTTTTGTGGATCAATTATACCTTCCAGCTAATGGAACGTCTGCGAAAACGTTTGCGCTTGTGGTTAATTTTGTTCAACTATTCGATGGTTTTTCGAATACTTTTTTTAGCGATTAAATTGAACCTTTTTTTGAAATAAGGAAAAATTCAAACGATGTTTTATGAAATTAGATATTAGAAGCCATCTGTAAAAGGAGGAAACGAAATCTGGTAACTTATCACCTCCTGTGTGACCCTGGTATTGGACCAAAAAATTGAATCAAACATCGGTCTGTACAGTTACCATCATAATCGCGCTTTATTCTTTCTTCAACAACAGTATAATATATTTTGTCTGATGGTTTCGAATAACAGATGAAATAGATTTTCAGATATTTTTTATAAATTTATTTGTCATGGAAGATCACTCATGTTTAAACAATCAAGTATATTCGAAAATCAAACATCTACGCAAATATTAAAATGCGTCCCGACTTACCAGATAAAGGTTGTTTGTGTGGTTCCCTTCAAATATTTGTTTGAAACGTATAGAGGCGATTCGGGCTTAATCGGATGTTGTGAGTAGCTGTTGTCGGAACTATATGAATTTTTCCAATCAACTGAACCTCGGATGCAATGCACTTCTTTACACAACCCATTTTCTGAGCAAAGCTTTTTAAGTTTATACTTCTCCTGAACCTGCGAAAATAAAAATAAAAAAAACCTATCAGTCAAAAACCTAAGCTTATATTCGATCCAACCCTCTTATATGCTTGTAGAGCTTACCTCAATCCTTGCACGTGATAGCAATCGAAAAATGTTGCTGAAGATGAAGTTTGTAGCAACATTTCTTGTGGAATGTTTTACGCTCTGACTTTTATAGTGGCGAAAACTTTCCCTCATCATACGCTAGTGAAAGTATTTGGCCGACCGTTAGGTTCTTCATGAGCCGTTTTGACAAACCGTAAGGTTCTTCATGAGCACACGCATCTATCGGTGTTCGAAACTTTCTCAGACAATGCAGACAAACAAGACGTTTTCGTCTGCATTCGCGGTACGCCCATCTTATGTGGGTAAACGGTTTTTTGTTAGAATCACAATACATTGGGCATTGGTACCTTTCTTCCAATTGTGCATAGGATTGGGACGTTGGGATTAATTTCGTTCTTAAACCGTACGTTCATCATACAGCAGAGTTAATGAAGAATCGGAATCATGTCCATCTTTTCGATTAGGCGATGGCACGTAAAGCACTGTCTCGATGCTCGCAGAAATCGTGCTGTTTTGCATATTTTTGGTCCCTTTTTTTCAAAATATCTCCCATAACTTCCTCGTTATTTCTGCATATAGCTGTAATGAAGAATTCAAAAAACTGTTACTTTCATTGATTGTCGAACAGCTTCACAGCAAATAATATCACTTACCTCAATGCCGGTATAGTATAGTACATCATCGAAAGTTAAAGCGCTACTTGTTGCTTCCGAGAACGGTATTAGATCATCTCGGCACAAGCAAAACCTACACATATTCCCATCGTCTACGATATTATCAGCCATAAGTGAATGTTTGTCGTAATTTAAAACACATCAAGAAATAGTATTTGCGAAACTACTGCAATTGTACATCCGATTGAACGACTGATCGCTAAAGAATGCTACTTTATTGGATTTGTTTACCTAACAACGTATACCGAACGTCAAAGCTCTATAGATCCTTGGTCAACGNTCTCTGCAACAGATGGGTTGTGTTTATATCCGGCCAATGACTTGTTTTGCCGTCTGTTATTGTTAATTCTATTCAAACATATTTTTATACGAATTTCTCAAACCATTTACGATGCGAAAAGTCACGAAAGTCTCTAAAAATCTAGACACGTTTCGTCGTTGTGTATACGCAGCTTCACTTATGTCACTTGTTGTCATTTTGTTGGTAAGCAACTTGTGCGATGTAAACAATCAGAATAGTTTAACGAATGGTCGATCATTTTCCGTTGTATTCTTGCTTCCGAAGCGATTATCGATTCGTTTTGTGATTTCTCGTCAACAAAATGGGCAGTTACACATTTGCTTTAGATCAAATTTGTCGCTTTTGTTTATGCAACAATAGTCTAGTATCATTCACGGAAGTAACGGGTTCCGTTTTATCTGCTAGGAATGTGCTATACTATACCGGAATTGAAGTAAGTGTGGTGATTAATTATTTGATTTCTTCGCAAGCAACGTGAGTAAATGTTTGTTCTTGTTTTACAGCTAACTGAACATGATGAAGGATTTGTTCTTTGCAAAAAGTGTTCTACAACTATAACCGATGCCGTTGGTTTTCGCCTTGCCTGTTTACGAAATGATTCCATATTTAAAAGGCTTGTAGGCTGGGGCAAACCGGATGCTAGGCTCAATGATACCATGGGACGCACTTTTGAATATTGGACTGGCTGTGGCACAAAAACTGTCCTATCCCCGGATTTGAATGCAAGTGAAAACGATGTGATAAGTCTGGACGACTCGGAATCCGTTGATGAATCTTCACTTGGCGAGAATCCTGTTTCAGTTGAAAGGAATAATTCCACTCACGAAGAAGATAAAGAAAGTAATATTGGACAAACCATTACCGACGACGAAACAGATGCAGAAGCGTTGGATGGCAATGAATCCGATGCTTCCATGCCCGCTCTTCATGGTGAGGTTGTGGAAAAGGCGTCGAATGATAAGTTGATAGCCGAAACCGAAGATGAAAAAGGTTCAAATTGTTCCACGAAGAACAGTGGGAAGTCGGAGCAGATAACCGAACGTGACTCCTCTCAGAGTTATAAAGACACATCAACGAACTGGTGGAAAAAGAACAGATTACTTTCGGACGGTAGCGACTCGGATGATTCCGTAACATCGCTCTACGGTGAATGGATGGAAAAAATTTCAAACAAATTTATACCTGATAGCTTTATAAAAGTTGTTACGAGAAAGATACACGATTATCATGCTGGTCTGTGTCCTTATTGTGGGGTGGTGGACAAGAGGCTGGGAGCCCATATACAACGAACACACGAAGCGGAAAAGAAATTGCCTTGTCCACACTGCCCGATGAAGTTTGCGGAAAAAACTCAAGTAAAAAATCATATTAATACTTGGCATGAGAAGCGTATAATAATCACGTGCCCAATTTGCGGCAAAGGATTCGTAAACGACCGTAGTTATAGGTATCACAAGGTAATTAATATACATATATTTTCCAGCTGAGAATAATTTATTTCAACTGGTTTTGCAGTATAACTCTCATGGAAAAAGCGACGTGTACGAGTGTCAAATATGCAACCGGAAATTTAAATCTCAGGATGGATATAGAAGGCATTTTAAGAATCATTCACTTACTTCTCTCAGGTGCAACGATTGTGGAAAAGTATACTCAACTGCGTATGTAAAGAGTTGGTCATACATAAGGGAATGATATGATATATCTTTAAATGCTTTATTTCTTTTTCCCCAGGTACTACTTGGAGCGACATAAACTTAGTTCGCATCATACGTAATAACCACTGTCGTCATGAGTCGTAACTGAGCTAGGCAAGGATACGGCCAAAGAACGGGCCGCTTGTACATTTCGACGCACGCGTTCTCACTTATTTCGAATTATCGTTTTCATCTAATGCCCAAATGTCGTAGTGAAATTGGAAAACGGCAAGCCTAAAAAATGCCATGCTGCTGCTATATTATTTTCAACTGCCTCTAGAGGTGTCCCCTCGATGACGATGTAATGTAATTTCTCCATCCGTATGGACCAGTTTTTCATTTATTTAGTATTCGCATGTTTGGTTGAATATTTACAGAGAAATATAGTGTACAAACAATCTGTATAATTAGCATGTAAGGATCTTTTACTTAAATACTTTTGAAAATACAGTACGATCGCAGTTCATTGAATTACAGGTGACAGATAATGGTGTGAAAAACGTATGTACAATAATGATTATTTCAGAAATGTCAACTAAAACTTAAGTTCAAAACTATTTAATAAAGGCTTTCCGGCAGCTGATAAAAACACGGATTTCGGGAGCTTATTTTGTATTACTCGTTTGTTTTTTGCAAAACCCTTTCTTCTTATGCAGCCCGAGCGATAACCTGCAAAGAGAGGCAAGACAGAGAGATTAGACAGTACGCAAGACGCATCTTCGGTCCATTCATTACATATTTCTGAGTAGCTTGCCACAATCCTCGCACTTTGTTGCAAACGGAGAATGTTCTATTATATGCTTTTTGTACGCAATTACCGAAGATAGCTTCTTGTAGCATGATTGACACTCGTACTGCCTTGGTCTGTGGACGGTATGCTGTGAAACATGATCAAACGTTAGTCTTTTAATTTATTGGACAACGAACGAAAATTAAATTACCATATGAATGGCGTATCCTTTTTTATTGACGAATCCTTTGCCGCATTCCTCACAGGTTAAAATGATAGGCCGTGTGTCGTGACCTTTGCTTAAATGCTTCTGTAAACAATGCTCCGATCGAAACTTTTTCGGGCAATGGGGACAAGTGTATACGGATTTTTTAACCGTTCTCGTGCTGCTTTGCATATTTTTCTTTCTTTTTTTCTCTTTCAAAGCATCTTCCATTACTTCCCCGTAAAGGGAAGGCACCGAATAGTCGGACTCATTATCGGACTCATCGAATGCTTTTCCAACTGTTTCCTCATCGGTATTGGGTTTTCCGGTTTCCGTCTCTTCGTTGAAAACGCTCATTGGAGATTGCTGTGCTGTTTGAGACAGCGAAGACTCATCATCGGATTCCGAGTGGTCCAGTGTTATTGTATCGTTTTCATCTAAGGTTATTGCCTTTAATTGAGCTCCTTGGACACTAGTACCTTCGGCAGGAGCGCGGGTAAAGGTGGGATTGGTCGTTGTACACCCATTCGGCAAGCGAATAAGACGTTCAAATATGGTATCATTTCGTAAACATGTTCGACGATAGTTCGCTGATTCGTTTATTGATACACAGCAATCATTACACAAAACAAATTCCTCATCTGCAGATAGCTGTAATGAAGAATTCAAGAGACTGTTACTTTCATTGATTGTCGAACAGCTTTACAACAAATAATAACACTTACCTCAATGCCGGTATAGTATAGTACATCATCGAAAGTCAAAGCGCTACTTTTTGCTTCCGAGAACGGTATTAGATCATCTCGGCACAAGCAAAACCTACACATATTCCCATCGTCTACGATATTATCAGCCATAAGTGAATGTTTGTCGTAATTTAAAACACATCAAGAAATAGTATTTGAGAAACTACTGTAATTGTACAACCGATTGAACGACCGATCGCTAAAGAATGCTACTTTATTGGATTTGTTTACCAACAACGCATACCGAACGTCAAAGCTCTACAGATCCTTGATCAACGCTCTCTGCAACAGATGGGTTGTGTTTATATCCGGCCAATGACTTGTTTTGCCGTCTGTTATTGTTAATTCTATTCAAACATATTTTTATACGAATTCCTCAATCCATTTACGATGCGAAAAGTCACGAAAGTCGATTCGATTCGTTTGAACAATTATTCGTAAACTAAATATCTATGATAAAAATCTAGATACGTTTCGTCGTTGTGTATACGCAGCTTCACTTATGTCAATTGTCGTCATTTTGTTTGTAAACAACTTGAGCGATGTAAACAATCAGAATAGTTTAACGAATGGTCGATCATTTACCGTTTTATTCTTGCTTCCGAAGTGATAATTGATTTTTGCATGATTTCTATTCAAAAACAATGGACATTAATACATTTGCATTAGATCAAATTTGTCGCTTTTGTTTATGCAACAATAATCTGGTATCGTTCACGGAAGTCTCGGGTTCCGTTTTATCTGCTAAGAATGTGCTATACTATACCGGAATTGAAGTAAGTGTGGTGGTTAATTATTTGATTTCATCGCAAGCAACGTGGGTAAATTTTTGTTCTTGTTTTACAGCTAACTGAACATGATGAAGGATTTGTTCTTTGTAAAAAGTGTTGTACAACTATCACCGATGCCGTCGGTTTTCGTCTTGCCTGTTTACAAAATGATGCCATATTTAAAAGGCTCTTTGGCTGGGACATACCAGATTCAACTTACGAAGAAGATAAAGAGAGTAATATTGGACAAACCATTACCGACGAGGAAATAGATGCAGAACTATTTGATGGCACTGAATCCGATGCTTCCATGCCCGCTCTTCATGGTGAGGTTGTGGAAAAGGCGTCAGACGATATGTTGATAGCCGAAACCGAAGATGAAAAAGGTTCGAATTGTTCTACGAAGAACAGTGGAAAGTCGGAGCAGAAAACCGAACGTGACTCCTCTCAGAGTTATAAAGACACATCAACGAACTGGTCGAAAAAGAACAGATTACTTTCGGACGGTAGCGACTCGGATAATTCCGTAACATCACTCTACGGTGAATGGATGAGGAAAATTGCATACAGATCTAGCCAAAGAAAATCTACAGATCTAGCCATAGAAGATGTGACGAGTAACACAAACGCGTCTGGTCTGTGCCCTTATTGTGGGGTGATGGTCAAGGGGCTAAGTACGCATGTACACCGGAGACACGAAGCGAAAAAGAATTTACCTTGTCCACACTGCCCGATGAAGTTTGCGGAAAAATCACAAGTGAAAAGGCATATTAATACTTGGCATGAGAAGCGTATAATAATAACGTGTCCAATTTGCGGCAAAGGATTTGTAAACGAAAGTAGCTATAAGTATCACAAGGTAATTGATATAAAGATTTTTTCCAGCTGACAATGAAAGATTCTAATTATTTTTGCAGGTCAACTCTCACGGAGCAAGCGACGTGTACGAGTGTCAAATATGCAACCGGAAATTTAAATCTCAGGATGGATATAGAAGGCATTTTAAGAATCATTCACTTACTTCTCCCAGGTGCTACTATTGTGGAAAAGTATACTCAACTGCGTATGTAAAGAGTTGGCCATACATGAGGGGTGCGAAATATCTTTGAATGCTTTCTTTCTTTTTCCCCAGGTACTATTTGGAGCAACATAAACTTAGTTCGCATCACACGTAATAACCACTCGAGAGATCCGTTTCTGAGGTGAAGGTAACGATTCGAGCATGAAAAAAAGTACATTTTGATGAAAATGTATTGAAAGCAAGTGGATAATAAGTCGTCATGAGTTGTTATTGAGCTAGGCAAGGATACGGCCAAAGAACGGGTCGCTTGTACATTTCGACGCACGCGTTCTCACTTATTTCGAATTATCGTTTTCATCTAATGCCCAAATGTCGTAGAGAAATTGGAAAACGGCAAGCCTCAAACAATGCCATGCTATATTATTTTCAACCGTCTCTAGAGGTCTCCATCCGTATGGACCAGTTTTTCATTTATTTAGAATTCGCATGTTTGGTTGAATATTTACAAAAAATGCAGTGTACAAACAATCTGTATAATTAGCATGTAAGCATCTTTTACTTAAATACTTTTCAAAATACAGTACGATCGCAGTTCATTGAATTACAGGTGACAGATAACCGAGTGAAAAACGTATGTACAATAATGATAATTTCAGAAATGTCAACTAAAACTTAAGTTCAAAACTATTTAATACAGGCTTTCCGGCAGCTGATGAGTCCAAAACACGGATTTCGGGAGCTTATTTTGTATTACTTGTTTGTTTTTTGCACAAACCTCTCTTTTTATGCAGCCCGAGCAATAACCTGCAAAGAGAGGCAAGACAGAGAGGTTAGACAGTACGCAACACGCAGCTTCGGCCCGTTCATTACATATTTTTGAATAGTTTGCCACAATCGTCGCACTTTGAAGCTAATGGAGAATGTTCCTTTATATGTTCTTTGTACGCGCTTAAAGATAGCTTCTTGTAGCACGATTGACACTCGTACTGCTTTGCCGATTCGTGGACGCTTTGCTGTGAAACAGAATCCGAGTCGTTAGTCTTTTAATCTATTGGACAACGAACAAAAATTAAATTACCATATGAATGGTGTAGCCGATTTTATTGACGAATCCTTTGCCGCATTCCTCACAGGTTAAAATGATAGGCCTTGTATCGTGATGTTTTCTTACATGAAGCTTAAGAGACTTCTCCCGTAGAAACTTTTTCGGGCACTGGGTACAACAGACCTTTAGATTTTCTTCTCTGACTTCTGGCTTTCTTGTGACTTTGGCTTTGTGCATAGAATTTATGTGGTTAGCTAAGTTGACTGGCTGATAGCTACAATAAGGGCACTGGGGCTTGCCTGTATGCCTCTTTTGTACGTGGCGCTTTACATCCATTGTCTTACAACCACACAGAAGGCATTCGTACCAAATCGGTTTAGGCTTTTCAATTTTGCCCTCTTTCCTCATACATTCACTGTACAGCGAAGGTAAGGAGTAGTCCGAGTCACTTTCATCTGCTGGGAACTCATCTCTTTCCGTGCCAACACTTGTACCTTCTCTGTCGAACTCGGAGGTACTTGCAGTAGTAGTTTGCTCATCTTTAGGGTCTATTGTTTCGTCCAACGCTTCCGATGTAGGCTCCCCGTTAAGAGAAGCCATGGAAAAATTTGAATCATCGCCATCTAATGCTACTACATCTGATTCATCGTTGCTACTGGTTTTTCCGTCTTCCGTCCCTTCATACTCTTTAGGAGGGACAGTATTCGTCCCTGCTGGCACAGGTTCCTCGCAAAGTGGCGATGCATCATCCGATTCCGAGTCATCTAGTGTTATTATTTCACTTTCATTCGCAGTTATAGCGGTAGATTTTTCCGCCCGCTCGACTTGCTGTGCAGCTACGCGTTTCACGGTAAAATTGTTCTTCGCAATCCTATCGCCAAACGAAACGAGGCTTCTAAATACGGCATCATTTCGTAAACATGTTCGCCGAAAATTTGCCGCACTGTTTATTGATATGCAACACTCTTCACAGATAATAAAATCTTGGTTCTCCGATAGCTGAAACACGTAAAGATACGATTACTATTCGCTAGCACCTGATCAACAGATAGAAATCATAAAACTTACTACTATTCCGGTGTAGTGCAGTACATCTTCAAAAGTTAACGAGGAACTTTTTGCTTGCGAGAATGGCATCAGATCTTCATGGCATAAACAAAATCGACACATATTCAAAGCATCTACGATAGCATTGGCCATCGTGGGAACGGTTGTTGATCATTCCACCTAATAATAGTTTCTAGGTATAGAAATACTTGGTAATTACAACGAACGATGGTCGACCGATCACAAAACAATTCCACTTTACTGAATCGCTTGTCTTGTTTACCAACAACGCCGAAAGGGCTGAATGTCAACACTCAACAGATATTCTGTTTACACCTTCATGTTTGGGTGTTGCCTGCTGAAAATCATAATAAACGTATATACGATAAAAATAATATTTCACTCAACAACACTAAATCTTTTGTGATAGTGTATTCAGTAAACTTAACACGGTCCAAGAATTATTGGTAAGCCAAATAACACAGTAAAAATCGATCTTTTTTCTGGTTGTGTACATGCAGCTTCACTTGTGGCATTTGTCATCATTTTGTTTGTAAACAAGTCGAGGGTGATGAAAATAGTTTTCTGTATGGCCGGCCATTTCCCCGTTCAGTTTAATATTTGTTTTCGCAACTAAAGTTCTGGGGATGATTGTGTTGTGTTCGAAATGATGGCCAATTGTACAATTGATCCAGATAAAATTTGTCGCTTTTGTTTATGCCGCGGTGATCTAGTTTCATTTTCGGAAGCAACGAGTAGCGCATTAACTTTTGAAGATGTGCTTTATTGTACCGGTATTAAAGCAAGTGCCATGTTTGCTATTCAATTATTCAGCAATCACAAACAGTAACAGTTACTTTTTGTTTTACAGCTACCAAAAGATGAAGGATTTATCCTCTGTAACGATTGTTGCATATTAATTAACAACACGGCAAATTTTCGACGTACATGTTTACGAAATGATACCATATATAAAAGGCTAAAAGGCGATGGCAGCAGCGGGGCTAAACGTAATGCTACAATAGCACGCGTTACTGGGGAAGGAACCGGACGTGGCGCAGAAGTTGTTCAATCTTTGGATTTAGCAGCAAGTGAAAACGATACAAGCGATACAAACGTCCAGTGTCAGGAAGACTCGGATTGCGATGATGCGACTTCGAACACTTCGAAACACGATAAGTTGAAATCCAGCATCGGAAATGAAGAAAGTCTAAAATGTTTCCCAGAGATCAGTGAAAAAAAGCAACCAAATGGTGTAGAATCCGATGAAAGTTACAAAGGGACTTCAACGCACTGGTCCAAAAGAAAAAGATTACTTTCTGATGGCAGTGACTCGGATGACTCTATAACTTCGCTCTATGGTGAATGGATGGGCAAAATTGCAAGAAATTCTATGCCGGATGACATGCTATACACGGGCTCCATAGCCTCTTATCCTGATGGCTTATGCCCGTATTGTGGGAAGTTCGTAAAACAGATAACATGCCATATATACCGGTCACACAAACTACAAAAGGATATAGTTTGTCCACATTGCCCGAAGAAATTTAAGGAAAAATCTCTTCTACAATACCACATTAATACATGGCATGATAGGCATATAATAAAAACCTGCAAATTATGCGGGAAAGGATTCGTCAACAGGGGAAGCTATGGTTATCATATGGTAAATCAAAATGATATGCTTCCCAACTGAAAATAACTAATTCTTCCTACTTTTGCAGCATAACTCTCACGGAAAGAGCGATGTGTACGAGTGTGAAACATGCCATCGGAAATTAAAGTCCTGGGACGGGTACAGAAAACATCTAAAGGAACATTCACTTTCTGCTCTCAAGTGCAAGGATTGTGGAAAACTATTCAAAAATGCGTATGTAATGAATGATTCGTATGTGTGTTTTGTGTTATATTTTGAATGCTTTCTTTATGTTTTTAGGGTCACCTTGGAGAAACATGAACTTCGATATCATCGAACGTGACCACTCGATCCGAGAACCGAACCGCTGAGGTGAAACTTAATAAATCGAGCGTAAATAACAACATGTTGCTGAATATGTGTTAAATTGCTCATACTCCCTACCCAGGCGTTGGCAGTGTTTAAGTTGATCCCAAAAACGAACCGGTTTTGTATTTTATAAATTGGATGGTTATATTAAGAATTTTTTTCTAATTGAAAATAAATCAGCAGTTACGTAAACCTTTTTATTTTTCCAATGGAAAGATATTATTTAATTTCTTTTCACTTCATATCTTATCATCTTACCTCTCTTTCAACAATTCAAGCTAAGAGGCGAAAGAGGCCTAACGGCTCAAAGCCTCTATAATCCTTCACCTAACCTTTCAACAATTCAAGTAAAATTTCTCATATTTGAACTTCACTTCAGTTATTTAGTACCACAAACGAGTTGTTTTAGTACAAAACATCTGTCTGCCCAAGGTACGCAAAATCGAACAAATTTTGTTTGTATGTAGCAACCTTGGTCACGTGTAAATAACCAATGACAGGTGGTGTCATGGCGCACGATTGCCCCGTGACACAAAATCGCTCAAAATGAGTGGAATCCCCGCGATACAAAATCGCTCATAATGAGTGAAATCTCTCTCTGTTTTCTTCCATCGCTGTGGGTAGCTTGATGTTCTTCCATGTTCGAAAGAGTTCTTACTGTGATGTCATTTGAGTTGATTTATGATAAAAAGGTACATGTATGTATAGCTTTCACACCGAACTGTCACCAACTGCCGCACTCTGGCACTAAATGTAAGATGTAAGTGCTATTTTTGTCTCTGTTTATAGAGTCGCCAGTAACTGAATAATAAAATAATAATGATGTGGCGACCATCAGCGCCATCTGGTAGTCAACGGCAGTACTGGCATTTTGAACCAGCATTCCTAGGAACGGAACCACGCCAGGATTCACGATCGTGCCTATATAAACGAGGATTTCAGGATGCACCACCCTCTTTCACCAAAACTAGGATTCCTGTTCAGACCTGGACGTGCCCATCCAACTTGTTTTTCTCGACGCATTCCTTCCACTGCTAGCTGCTAAAATTGTGTGTACGATACCGACGTAGTGCAGATCTTTCTAGAAAATAAAATTTAGTCGCTTTGCCTTGAAGCTGCTGAAATGGAAAAGAAGTCAGCACCAGTAAAGGCATACAACTTTAGCGGGAATATAGTTTTGATATTTCAGTTTGACCTGTCATCTATGACGCTACCTTACATTCAATACGCCTTGGGATCGGCATTGCTGTGTTGTTTACAATAAATGGAAGCGTGAAGAATTGTGTGTTGAATAGTGCAAAAAGTGTACTTATCTTCAGTATTGTATCTCGAAATCTGCATCGAGGGAGCAGTACCGTATGGTTCAGCGTCGGGGATAAGTTTAGTGAAAACATTTGTTTTCTATATCATTAACTATTTATTGATTGCTTTTTCTCCGTAAGCAGCGCCACCAAAAAAAACCTAAGGCAGCATGGCAAGAAAGATATTACACCTCTCGTCCAGGAAAAGGAAACTTTTGTGCCGGTCAGTGTACAAAAATGTATCAACATTGGTTCAGCATCGTGGCAAGTATTTGCACTGCAGTGTGTCCAGTGATAGTCATGAAGATGAATAAACGTGTGAAGTGAAGCGAGTATGTTTTAAATTAATAATCCGCTTTATTATTTATTAATGACCTTCTGCATATATGAGTGATATTTAAGGGAGAGGTAGTGGCACGAGACGCAGGAAAGTCACTCAAAAGACCACTCAAAATGAGCGCCACCACTTCTCTTTAAGCCGCAGTTAAGCCGCAGTTAAAGCCGCCGTTTGCATCGCAGGGAAGTGTCGGTGGCCTTTTCGCGTGTGCTCAGATCAGTTTTCTACGATTCCGTCGTCGCGTTTGGTTGGTTAAAGAATCTCTGATGCTGCCTAGCTAACACCCGAAGCCCTTGGTAACGATGGCGTGATATTTTGTACAGAAACTAAGTGCTTTCGGAACGACGTCGCGGTAGGATACAAGCGAAAGTGTGTGCCCCCAGCTTTGGTGGGCCATATCGATTGAGACGAATCCGGTTCTCCACGTCGGGGCGACTGTGAAAGTGAAAATTTCCCTGTCCGAGAGCTGCACGAGACGGGGCCGTGTCATGTATGGTAGCATTGCTGCTTTTAGTGCGTAGACAGTGTGCTGGCCAGTGGTTCGCATGGTTTGGATTGGAAATTCAATTCTTCATCAAACAAGCTACAAATCCTTGCATCAAAACCAATAGCACGACTTGACCTGGCACGAGAAACGAGTTTTTTTTGTCTCTGTGCCTAAGCATTTGTTCTAAGTGGTTCACCAACTTTACGAAGATACTTCGTGGCTGGCAGAAAACTGTCTTTACAGCAATAAATAATCCCATCAATTGTTGCTGGACTAATTCAGTGTAGGCGATTCGAAAAATCGAATCGTTTCGTAACCTCGCGTTGCTGCTAACTGCTGCTGTTGCTGTTGCTGTTTCGCAAGAAAATGTGTTTCTCTTAAATGAAATGCACAAATCGTTCAACAGCTTGTTGGTGTACGATGTGCTGCGGTCCACGGCCAGGCGGTCACGACCAAGGCCTCCGGATCCCACATTGACCATCAAAGCGGAAAACAGTGAAAACAGCAACAACAACAAAGCAGCACAAATCGTCATCACGGTAGGTCAGGGCACGGAAGGCAGTCGTCGTAGGTGGAAACGGAAGAGGTGTTTCACGTAAACGTAGCAACCACAGCTGCGCCTCCAACAACCAACGCCACGGGATCCGCCAGCACACGTCAAAGTGAAAGAGGAAAGACGAGCGCGTTTCATTTCGTTCGCGACGCGGTTCAAGAGCCGTTTTGCAGTTTCACTTTCCCTTTTTTTCAAAAAAGACCTATTTTTTTTACCGCCATACGGAAGAGAAATGGACGTCGTCGGCTGTTTCGTGTGCCAGCCAGTTGCAATTTTCTGTGATAAAATCACCCGAAAACTGAATGTGTTTTAACAGCGTTTCTTTTTTTATTTAGCGTGAAGCCGTTGCGGGGTCCGCTCCGTGCAGGAAAGTGCGTAGTTCATTTTGACGAGCCGAGATAGTTTTGTTTAAGTAAAATTTCACCCCAAAAGTGTAGTGATCATAAATTTGTAAACGTACTATAATTCGACGCCGGAATCGGCAGCACAGGTGGTAAAATTCGGTGGTGCTTCAATCCGTTCGAGAAATTCATCGGAAAACGATCGTTTAGTGAAAGTGGGCTGCTGCGATAGTGACGTCGAAAACAGGATCCTTTTAAATGTAGTGGTTGCACAAGATCAGGATCAAGTGTCAGTGTGTCGAGTGTAAACAAACATTCGTGCACATCCTAGCTGCCCCGTGGTCCGTTTGTTTATTTTCGAATAGTGTTTGACGATATGTCACATTTGATATACAATCATTAGCAACACAAATCAACGGCAATTTGGATCGTGCAGCATCTGGAGAAAGGCTTCAAACAAGGAATCTTATCGTAACTCAGCTTCTGCTCGCATATTGCAAAAAAAAAGTAAACCCCTCCAGACGGTTCACCATGGATGACAAACAGCCGATTTCATCGCCGAACGAGGACAATGCTGCGGCCACGATGCCCGCGACGAACGGACGGGAGGAGAACGTGAAACCGGTCGGTTGTGCGCATTACAAACGACGGGCCCAATTTGTGGTAAGTTCTCCTGGGCTGAAGGTTACCGGAAGTGCATTCCGGGATGCTGTGGCATACCGGGGGAACCCCTTTGGTAGACACCTGGCAAGAGAGCGAAAGTGGTGAAACGCCGTCGAGGGTCTCTTCACGGTATCGCTGCAGAAGTTCATTCACTTTCTTTGGTCCCAAGACGATGACGCCGACGAACACGATGCGGACCGATCGGTCGATGTTTCGATGTGCGAGATCGTCGTTTACCCTTTGCAGCGTGTCTTTTTATCGTCGCGCGACGAGATTTTCCCATTACCTAGTTAATAAGATGATAATTTATGATTTGAATGCGGCAGAAATCACTTTCACGATGGTCCCGGCTGCTTTCCGCCCCTTCGGTATTCGGATCAGGTCAACCCCGGGGGTGGTGCTGTTTATAAATTGCACGTTGCCCACCTTTCCAAACATTTTACTTACTCCGTTCATGGGGTTTTCTTTTTTGTTCCATTGTAGACTCCATGCTGCAATAAATTCTACATGTGTCGATACTGCCACGACGAGAACGAGACACACTTATTCAACCGGAAAACGGTCACGGAGCTTATCTGCACCGAGTGCAACACCCGGCAACGGGTGCAGGCGGAGTGCGAAAACTGTGGCGTCCGCTTCGGCAGGGTGAGTATGTATGGGACAAGGTAACCGGAACCGGGGCGGGCGTGTCTCCCGTGAAGGTGTAAAAAGGCACTTTGTAGTCAGAGCTTCAAAGAAAAAGGGGCAGATCAAATGATCGTAAATGAAACATTTACGTTGGTTGACAAAAAAGTCTCTACTTCTCAATGGAAAATACGATTTTTATTTTAAACGATATGTCCAAATCCGTTTAGGCATAACCTCAGTACAATATTTGGTTCAACTTAATCATGTCCTCGAACGACGTCACTCTTGTACGTTTTACATAACTTTGTTTTTGATTTAGAAAGTTTACGGAGTGAATATTTTACAGAAGAAAGCGTCCTGTTGCGCAATGATAAATAGTTTTTAAACCGGACTGTGACGTTTGTTTTTCGTCTATGCTTTAGATTAAAATTTGAATTATTCAAAAAAAGATTCGACAACATCAAATATCGGTCTCATGTTTTTTGCAAGGAAATGCGATTCTGTGTATCGGATAAAACTAATTATTTCTTATTAACTGATGGTTGAATCATTTTATTTTATCATTAATCATTTATTTGGTGAAAAATATCGCTCAAATAAATTGACAAACAAGACTAAGTTGTCTTTTAGCCCTTTTTCATACCACATGTTATCGTTTCGATGCAATTGATCGTTTGTTTCACAATGCTTTCCCCTAGTACACATGTTTGGTATGTAATCTCTTTGACGACGAGGATCGTAATCAGTACCACTGCGAAGGCTGCGGCATTTGCCGCGTCGGTGGCCGTGGACGTTTCTTTCACTGTGAAGTTTGCAACATGTGTCTACCACTGCAGCTGAAGATCGATGGCCATAAGGTAAGGGTGATCGAATCGATTGATCGATATTATTGTTGGCACGTTCTGAATAATATTCAATCGTCCCACTCGCGTCTCATTTGCAGTGCGTGGAAAATGTGTCCCGCTCGAATTGCCCTGTTTGCCTGGATGACATTCACACCTCGCGTCTTCCGTGTCACATTCCGGACTGTGGGCATTTACTGCATCGGACCTGCTTCGAGAACTTGGTATGTTAAACAACAGTGGAAGCACCAATGATAGAAGTGCCGTGTCGTGAAAGTATGAACTGATTCCCTTTTACATCGCTTTCCTCCAGCTCGCTACTGGCTACTACGCTTGCCCAATCTGCCAGACGTCGATGATGGACATGGTGCAGCTGTGGGTGTTTCTGGATGCCGAGGTGGCCGCGACACCCATGCCAAAGGAGTACGAGAAATATTACGTCGATATCCTTTGCAAGGACTGCCACAAGGTATGAGCTCTTTGTTGTATGTTGTTGGAACGCGATTTAGGGTGACGAAGAATGTATGGTTGTTTAAACTGGGTTTAAATTTTATTATTTTCTTCCGAGCAGGAGTCATTAATAAAGTTTCACGTGGTCGGACTAAAGTGTCCACACTGCGGTGGATATAATACTTGCCAGACGAAAGCGAAAACATCCCGCACCACCGACACGGACAGCTTTGACGCCGACGGGGCGATGGGCAGTGGCACCCCGACGGACGCCAACAGTGTGACAGCGGCATCGCCGCCGATGGTCGAATTTCCTGCCGCAGATGGTATTAAACAACTGACGCGCAAACAAGTGTCATAAGACGAGGAACGAATAAAATTCCTTCCGTTTGCAGGTACGGAGGCCACGACGAATGAGGAAAGTTCTAGCGGTGGTCCCAGCACGTCGACGACATCGTCCACTTCTTCCTCGTCCTCCTCGTCCGTATCTACCGCTTCCTCCTCGTCTTCGTCGACGGTGGTGAGCCTGGCCGCAAGCAGCACCGGTGGCTCTCAGTTCGGGAGTGACAGTGCTACGGCCAACGCAACGACCAGCAGCCACAGAGCGCGGGATAGGGACGAAGGACCACCGGCACCGCCCATCTGCGATAACGATCCCCCGGCCACCTCGTGCGGTAGCAGCAATAACACCGACGGTGCGACGCCACAGATCTGAACGGTGCGCAACCATTCTACCAACGCCGGTTGAAGACGTTCCCTGGGTGCATTGGTGGTCCTGTCTTCCCTTGGCTAGATATGGCGGCTTAAGTTGGATACCCGGGTGAATTAACCGATATGTCGAGTAAGAAACAATAGAAAAAAAGCTAAACCGACCGAACTCGAATCTCTTGACTCTCAGACAGGATTCCAAAACAGAACATTTTTCATTAACAAAAAGCGTCACATGGTGGAAATGGATGCTCCATGTACGACGCGAAATTTTGTTTTAACTTAACAGTGTTCATTCCAATCAAATAAGTATCGTCCGTCGTAAATCCTAGCAGCCTTTGCTTTGTGTTCATATTAGTTTTGTTTGTTAACATATTTGTGTTATATTACATGTAGTAGAATTATATAGCTTAGTAGCCCAACTCACCTCCCTATCCCCCCTTTATTCCCTTGTAAAAGGTAACCGATTATATTCATGTAAGCGTAAGGAAACAGTCATAAAAAAACATATGAGATGTCACAGGACAAAATAGAAACATTTTGATCTAAAAAAAAATTATAAAGAAGAAAATGCTCCAATCACTCGCGACAGCAATGTAAAGGAACTACCAGCAATTATGTAAGATGAATATCCTTCATTTATGTCTTGCTTATCCACAACGATGTTTAGTATTGTCTCGTGTATAGGAATTGAAAATCAAAATTAATGCACATTATTCAGTAAAATTTTGACTTGACCCCTATGTCGTCCGGACCGTTAAAAATGCTTACCTAGTGCTCCTGCTGCAGCTTTTGTTCGGTCAATTCGCATCCTATCTTTTCGTGCTCTCTTTCTTTCCCCTTTCGCGGACTAGCGCGAGAAAACCCACTTTTTATACTTTCCTAATGTACTGATTAAACACAACAAATCATTACAATTTTAACAATGCAATGATAACTGTGTAATTTTTACAACACCATGGTATGATTGGCTGTTTATCAGTACGTTTTTGACGTCTCCACCAGGGAAGACTCCGGACGACAAGGTGTTAATACATTTGTTCTGTTTGGTGTAAATGTAACATGACCGATGGAAAAAGGCGCAGGGTGGAAATACATAAACGATGCGCATAGACATGCATGGAGGAAAACTTGAGTGCGGCCCTTCGATGATCCTGTTCGCGTAGAGTGTAAGCTATAAAATGATCTTATACTAGGATACGCCCTTTGAAGGCTAAGGAATATTCGAAAAACAATGTTTCGGTTCGTAGACATCCTAAAATGTACTTCAGAGAGGATATTTTCTCTCACTTTCTCTACAATTTCCATTGCACGTTGTGCTGCTATAAATATTCGATTATAATTCGTTTAACCAAAGTCACGTGATTGAGTGACCCTGGAAAAAGAACTGATCGTGAGGATCGTTGATCCGGACTCCGACCTCGGATCAACCTGGTATAAGTATCCGAGCTTTCGGGCTGGAAGGATGTTTTAAATAAAACCTATTTATCAAAATTGTACAATAATATCACTTTCGTTAGAAACCAGTCGTAAAGGTTATACTGAACAAAAATTATTTAACGGTTCCGTTCGTCGTTTGATTCGGCATTTTAGGGTGATGTAGTATAAGAATCAGTAGAACTTCAATACCTTTTCAAAGCACGGTGAGAAACGGAATAAACCAATCTGCAATCGATCTTGCTCGAACGTAAACATATTAAGCACATAAAACAAACGCGTTTTCAGTTTCCCAACTTTTTGCAGACCAATACAGTCCCTTCTTAATTGGCTCAATATCCCCACAAGTGGAACTAGGCCTCTCTCCGAAGAGCGTTGACCGAAAGACGGTAAATTATAGATCGGTGGTCAGCCGAAAACAGTCTAGGGCCGCAGAAAAGAAATAGAATTTGCACATGTTTTTTTGCTGTTTTCTTCCCGCAAGGTAAATCGAAGAAAACTGTTTAACATTAACGAATTACAAAAGGCATCATAAATAGCAGTCGAATTCAGAATCAGTACAACTGTTCCTGTGTTTTTGACGACCGTCCTCGCAATCAAAAACGTTTAACGACGGCGGTGTCCCGGGCGAGGAGTAAATTATTGCAGCTTAATTTACGTAATTTTGGTGGTTACAAAACAAGCTATAGAAAAAACGGACACGTGACAACGAGGAGGAAATTTTAACAAAGCATAATTGATGGTGTAGAATACAAAAAAAAAAACAGAAAAATCATGAATTTAACTTGTAGCTCTATAGAAACAGCGAAAAGAAAATTGAAAAGACACACATAAAAAAAAGAACGAAAAGACAGACAAAAGGAAACAACATTACTACATGCTAAATGACACAGCGCAGAATAATCTGTATACAATGTACGGTAAAGGTGAGCGCCGGACTGTTGGCGGACGGTCTGTTTGAGGTGCAAGTGTTGGCTGGCAGCAACGTGGAACCGATTCAATTTCGTACACTACACAATAAACACTTTCCTATCGTTTAAATCAGTCGTAATATAGCGTCTTGCATTTTTATTTCCCGTTAAAATAAATTGACCACTTGTCGCCTTATCAGCAGTTTGAAAGAAGCTCCTTTCCAAGATAAATAATAAAAAATTAAAATAAAAACATACAAGTGGAACGATTTTTCCCTCGTTCACTTCTCTCTAAAGGAATAAATGTTGAAAGCGATTTAGATTATTGTTGACAACCTTTTCCCCCTTTTATGAATATATTTTTCGATGAACGTTATCTTTCTTAAAACAATGTCATCATCTTAGAACACAACTATTGATTTAAAGACTTTCAGAAGATTCGTTTATTCATCATGCCTTCCTCTCCGGTACTCGAGGACATTATCTCCCCGAATTTCGCTCGCGAGCCGCTCATGCCTAAATACTATTCCGGTCGTGTGAAAACGTAATCTGCTTATTTTTTGTACCTTCTTCGTGCGTTAACTATCTGGTTGGTTGCAGCAAACCCTCTACGCGAGCTCATGGGCTTTTTTTTTCCTCCTTTACAAACACTACATTCAGTTTAGATGATTTTTGTTTCTAGTTGATTTTTCCTTTAATTGGATGGCGGTTTGGATTTTCGTTGTCTACAAATTAAACTCGCTGAAACCGTAACGAAATCACATTGAACAACAATTCTCCTTCGGTTGGGGCGTACAGAACCCATTTTTTCTCCCTCCCCCAGGTCTCTATTTGCTTAATATTCGCTTGGGAATTAAAAAATAACAGGGTCAACGGACATGAACACACCACACAACTTACAAACAACTATTCTGCTAGTTTATTGGAAAGAAACCGACACTAGAAGCTCGTAACCGAGCGTGCGCGACGTCAAGAGTTAAGGCGGACATGGCGGACATGGGTCGAGGGGGTCGGGGGATAAGGTTGTAAATTGTTCGCAGGACAACACCTAAAAAGTAATCTATCCATCCGGTAAGCCGATCCCGACCACCGAAAGTCACCAGGTTCGGAGGGTTATTTTTCTTCGGTGCTTCTTGGGTCGAGAACCTATTTCATCATTCCCCGTTTTTTTTCTCTTCCTTCTTCTACTTTGGCAATCTTTGGCACAGCGGGTTGTTCTACTAGTTAGTTCGTGTTGTATGTTTTAAAGGTTTGTTTTTCTTTTCAACGTCTTTTCTTACTTTCATTCGTTCGTGTTTTCCTTTTTTTGTTTACGTTTATATAAGTTAAAGCTCTCGGGATCTCGTCCGGGTACGCAATTACTGGTTTTCACTTTCCCTCGTCCAAACTCCTGGAGGACCCAACTGTTGACCCAACCTGGGGAATCGGGGGTTTGGAAGTGTGTGTGTGTGTGTGTGTTTCGTTTGCACTATCGTGGCCATGCCGATATTTTCACTTTCTTGGGAGCTTCGGTTTACCCAAGCAGGATAGAAAAGGAGTGCCACGGGCAGGACACGAAGGAACGAGCAAGACTGGGTACATTATTGGACAAGCCTTTTTAAACGTTCGTTTTGTTTTCTTTAAAAAAAAAACAGGTCCTACCCACGTTAACCTTCACATTCTTTACTTTAATACTTGTTTTGACCTTAACTGAGACGATTTTACGTTCGCCCTTTTTTTCTGGTGGACCTTCTCCTTCGAATACCATCCCTCTTTCGTTACTTTATTGACGTTTGGTTGTCCTCGGAGCCGAGGTGCCACTACTTCCGATCTACTTCCGGTATCGTTGGAGCTGATCCGCCGTGCCGCTCCCGTTCGCACTTCCGCTGGCGTGCGCCCCACCGTCCGATTGACTGCCCAGCACGGCGGAAGCCGACTGACGCCGATGGTTGCGTTCGACCGCTTTGGCCGACACCTGCTGCGAGCTGCGGACGACCGTTAGGTAGACTGGCCGGTAGAGCGGTGCCAGGTCCCGGTGCTCGTTGTCGCTCACGTTGCACCCGTCGTACACCTCGCCGAGCAGGAACTCCGGCCCAATGTAGGTGCCGCCCTCGACGTGATCGATGGCAACATCTGGTTGTTAAACAAGCGCAAAGAAAACGATTGAAAAATAGCCGTTCGTTAAACACCTTTTCTTTGGTAAAAAGTCGACATCCGTTTCCTGAACACCAAACACGATCTCCTTTGTCCACATCCGGGATAGAAGAACCGAAAAAAAAAAATACTGCACAGTTTCCTTCGCAGAACGGAAAGGTTTCAAAGAGCTTGATAGGGGAAGGGAAAAAAAGACAACCCTAAATTTTCCCATTGTGACCAAATTTACGCCCTCTCGGTGGCTGAAATCGATAAACTCGTTTTCCCGGAAAGGTTCCACTTCTCGGCGAGCCCCGTCATCGGGGTTTACGGTGGATTTACGAGACACTTTCCGTAATCGTACGTAACATCGTAAAGTCAAGATACGGAGGACTTCCGGACTTTCCGGTGCCCGGCAATGAGATGAAAAGATCGAATGGAATTGAATGCCCGCCCTCGTAAGGGCAGCTTGCATTGAGCCTTCGAGGTGCTGGAAGCTTAGCTTCCACTTTTCAGGGGGGATTTGAACTAAGATTTTCATTTTTTTGGCACTCGAAACCCCAAAAGAACCATCATCGTTGGAGTAAACCCTATGATCAAGGTGATTTAAATTAAACGAAGTCGGGCAAATGAGGTTATTGCCTGGAGGGTGATCAAAAAAAAATATATTTATCAGCTTTAAAATGCATCAAGTACCTATATTTTTCCAGGCTATGGAGTTTTAAAGTTTCCATTCCATGAAAATATAGGTCCTAGGTTGAAAAAAAACCTTTATAAATTTAAATATAACCTTAAGGCTTAGGGCTTAAGGTTTTAAAGTAAGGGTTTTGGTAAAGACACTTTGTAACGTAGATCTTAAATTCTTTCTTTTTGTTTCTGTAATCAACTACGTGTTATCTTAGCTTTCAAATAATTCAAATTTTGTTACAGCTAGTACGAAATTTGATTTTATGTTACTAAGCAAATTTCTTATAAAATAGATGATTATGAAGGAAAAATTTACATTGAAATAGAATAAATAAAAACATTTGAACATATTTTAAATTATCCTAGTGACATTTTACAATGTCTACCATAATCAACTTCAACTTTCGATTTCGAGGTAACAAAGTTGATCATCCTATTATCGATAAACGTAACGGGTTTTATAGTTTGAAATTTAATAAATTGTTTTTGAGTGTGTTAACTTTTCCAGAATTTGCGCAAACATCAAGTCCAACTTTTTGTTTGATTTTTTTCCATGTTGATGCATGTTTCTCCCCACGATCTCAACATCCTCCACTAACCTGCAACCCACAGTTCGTGGTTGGGCGTTTTCTACCTTTGCAAACTCTATTACATACTCTACATCCTCGAGTGGGAGACAGAAAGAAAAGGTCAAATGTCGACGATGGATTGTGTCGCCACAGCGCTCGGGACGACATAGTGACGTTTTAGTTGCAAACGAAAAGTTACTGCACACTCGCTTCGCTTGCAGGAAAGTGCATTTGCGAGCGAAATGTGGTGCTCGGGTGCTTCTTCACCCTGCCAGCCCTGCCCTGAACTCGCTTTTGGCATGGATAAATTGCAATTCGGAATGTTCGTGGCATCCTTCTTGGGGCGAATCTATCATTCCTTCAAGGTTTAATTCGATGGAAAGGGGAACGGGATCGAAAAGAAAGAGGGGGGAGAAAAGAAACTTAAACCGTCGAAAGACTTACCGTAACCTATGTGCGGCTGCAGATTGCTGTTCGGTATCCGGAATGGCACCGTGCCGATCGTGATGGGGAAGTTAATTTGCAAATCATCGCCCGATTTGTCAAACTCCAGGCAGGCCTGTTGGGAAGGCGAAGAACTGGCGTTAGATGGGGCGGACAGTGAGGAAATCATTTTGTAGTGTAGGTGGGGATTTTCCAACGATATAAAAGGAACTCGTACCACACCCTTGGAACACCTTTTGGAAGCTAATACCCGGTGCAAATAATCGATCCTGCGATCGAAGAGTCCTTGCACGTGCGGACAACTTGTTTACGTATCCCCAAGGGGCAACGATGCAATTTTACGCGTGTTGGAGTTGGGGTGGGGTGAATTTTAATCCATACACCAGCAACCCACTCTCCCCACCCAGGCCTTCCTTTATCCTTTACCATCAAAACCGTGTGGCTCAATTTGTGACATGTGGGCTCGGAGAATATGGCTTTTCCGGTTTTGTACCGGGAATTGAGTTGCAGTGGCATGTGTGCGGTTATGCTGGAAAATGATTTACAAAAAAAAGCGGTGGACATACGACAAACGTTTCTCTGTTCCACTTGGCAGCTTGGCAGCACGGTCATTAGGAAGGGGTTTTATCGAGCGTAATGGCGCTGGCTCCACTCGAAAAGTGTTGTCCATTTGGAGGTTGATTAATTTGATTATCCGAAACCGATATGGCGAGCGGGAAAGCCTCCCCCGGTTGAATTGCATACTTTCCAGTTTGAAACTTAATGGGTATGGTAGATTAATGAATGTACGCATCCGTTGGTGCATTATCCTGTATTATCCTTTGTAATGAGGGCAAAATAGCAAGCAAATGCAATGATGTTACGTAAAATTGAATAAGAGGTTTCAGCAAAGTTTATCATTTATTCATGGAAGATCCTTGTTAAATGAAACTCTTTTAAATGATAACCTTTGTCTTTGGAAAAAATGGGTTTGAACCGTTGTGAACAATAATTTTCGATTTTTCTGTAATTAACGCACATATTATTTTTTTAATGGCAGTATTTTTTTTTTTTGATAAAAAACGTGCAAAATACGATTTGTTTCAATATGGAACTTATTAAATTTGATTGAATTGAAAGAATGAAGAGTGAAAAGAGTTACAAAAGCCGTGAAAATTAGAGGGAAGTTTAAAAGAATATGGCTAAATTCACTGATTAGCTGATATATTTGAAATGTCAAACTAAAGCTAGAGTAGAGTTGACCTTTTTAATAAATGACTTTTGATAATTCTATTATTCGGCTTGGATCGGTAAGCCCAAAATTAATGTTGAAAAGAAATTCGATTTTCAAATGGCCTGATTTGTTAACCTTCCGAGTAAAACATAACAGATGGAAGGTGGTATCAGTTCAAACAAGTTAATGCAATATGGATATGTTCAGGATTTCTCTTATTTGACTAAAATTTATTACAAAACCACATACAACTTCAAGCTCGTCAACGGATTCATGGTATGCACGTATGGAAGTCAACGGCAGAAGGCGTCACTGCTTGCTGCTGCTTGGGTTAACTGCTCAAGCACCCGGGATTGGTAATGAGTTGCATGCTGAGTATGTACGCGATGAAAAGCGAACACACATACACGACTGCCTCCGCACGCAGAACAGATGCAGAACGAACTCTGCAAACGACACCAATGTAATGGGGCCACAGGTCGGGATCTGTGGTCGTACCGTCACCGCATAACTTCACAACCCTTGTTCGTCTCCAGTGAGGCGAGTCGTGCTCACCTAACCACAATCCTATTCAAAACTGCACACGTCACAAGTAGTCGACCCGGCCACTCGGGAGGTCATTAGAGTGAGGTAGGGAAGGGCGTGGATACGAATCATGGTTCTGGACCGGGGGATACTTACCACGAGTGTGTAGTAGATCTGCGCCAGCCGGCAGACGCCCATCATGGTGGTCGGCACGGTGGGGATACGCAGGTTCGCGCACGTGTCCTGCCGCTCGTTCGGCACCACCGTTTCGCCCTTGTACTCCAGCACCAGGTGCTGCACCTCCTTGGTGACGCCGAGTACGCCGCGCTCGACGAAGAACTCGCAGTACTGGAGCAGCCGCACCTTCAGCTTGACCGGCTCCTCGCCCTGATTGTCGATAATTGATTTCAGCTTCAGCGTCTCGCCGCAGCAGAACGCCGTCCGATCGAGCGAACAGCTGGAACGGTTAAGGAAAAGCGCTCGGTTAACCGCAGAGGACTCGAGCGAGGCAACCGTGATGTTGATATGGCATGCATTAATCCAAGGCATGAAGGCATTTTCACTTTGATTCGATGCGATCCAGAGCTTGCCAGTCGTTTACCACCATTTGTGGCAACATATGTTTCCGCACACTCACGGTGCTTCGGTAGAACGTGCCGTAAAGTGGTGACAATAGCTCAACGATTCACGTTTCGTACCTCGGATTAAACGTATGCTAATGTTTAATGGATACCCGGAGGAGATTTTAGTTAGAATTGTGGATTCCACAATTAATATCAGTGGTTTATATAACAAGTTAATAATGCTCATAATACACCAACTAAAATAGAATGAAAACCTTTGCTATGATTGATCTAGGGTAAGTGAGGCAGTTTTGGCCCACTTAGTGCAGGGTCACCACGAAAAAATTCGATGCACTCATTGTAACGATCATATCATGATAAACTTGGTATGGTTATGTAAACTAGTTATCTGAGCATGTAATAAAATTCCTGTTTTTGTATTTACTAGTTGTTTTTACTGGAAAATGATCATCTTTCGAACACACTTTTTGTCGCTATTTTGGCCCACCTGTGTACCAGCACATCTAAAAAGTGCTTATTTTATGGTTTTATATGATTTGAATAACCTTTAAAATAATTTAGAAACCGCTATTTACCTTTACCATTGTTGAACAAGTGAGATTAATCGCTTAATTTGATTATCCACTTTTTAGCACGATGATTGCAATTTCGTTTAGGCATTTTTTTACAATCCGCTGTCTCTGTCAGAATGCATAAAAATTTCGTTTCTAACTAAACCAGATTTCCTTGCCTATTTTGGCCCCCTTTTGCATCAAAAAATAAATTATTCCTAGAGCCCAAAAAATTCTTAAAATCACTCAAAGTTCAAGAAAAATATTACTTCCAATTTTCTAACGCAGTGGTTGCTTATATTTCGAGGTGCTCACCATCTGACCACGTCGTAGATTTTAACAATTTTACGAAAAATGCTGATACACTCACTTCCAAACTTGGCATTTAACTAGAATCAAGAAATATTATAACAATAAAATGGCAAGAGAGTGGTTTTATCTGTGTGAAAATTGATAATTGATGTTCTTTCTAGGTGGGCCAAAATCACATGCATGGGCGAAAACTCCCTCGCTTACCCTATTTGACAATTTATTGTTTTGAGATTTGTAAATCATTAAATTCAAATAAGTCAATACATACGCCATCGATCAATGCCAAATTAACATCGTTATAAAATTGAAATGAACATCGAAATCTATGTAAAAACAATCATCCAACGTTTCTGCGTAGCTAAAAAAGCCCATAAAACCACGGAACAACCAATGCAGACACAAAGAGAAACCAACAAATAAACCAAAAAAAACCTTTTATGGGCTCTTTGGTTTTCAAAATTGTTCTTCGGACCTTTTTCAAACGAATGGGAGCAACATTTCTTCGAATGGCTCATTCAAATGCAGCGAACAGCTCATAACTTAACTTCAGCGTGGAAGGTCACCGCGCGGCCCCAAAAAGAAACCGAAGAAAAAACCTCATCCTGTCCTTTATGGGGTCGTTGCAAACGTGCAAACGAACTTTCTCGAGGGTAGATAAAGAATGCACAAACAGAATGCCTGTTTTTCCCGTTCGCCTATGTTCACCGCGCGCATTAACGATCGGGTTTGTTTTCGCCCTTTTCCCTTCTTTATTCGAGTGCGCTCGTGGGAAAGGTGCCAACACGAAGTTGTAATTCGGGAAGTTTTTCACTTACCTCAGCGTGACCGGGCCTTTCGCGCAGCACAGGCAACACTTGACCTTCTTGTCCTGGCCCGAAACCGGTTTCTGCGAAGAAAGACATACCGCGGAACCGAACGATATAAGAGTTGCTTTTTCCTTCTTTTTTCTCCGGTTGGTGTGACCTGGAGCACATTTCGGATTGGAAACCCCTTTTCCGATTTGTTCCACTCTTATGCCCAAATACCTACCAGATATTGCTCATCCATGCAGTCTATGTGAGGTCCGACGATGGTGAAGTACTTGATTCCTTGCGGTGGCGAGGCATACGGAATATCAATCGTCGCCTAAAAGGAGAAGAGAGAATATTGGAAGCCAGACATACTTGTGAGAAAAGATGACACTCATAAACCGGGGGCCGCACGGACGCTTCGATATTTTCTTCCGGTAACCCTTACCGGACATCCGGGCGAGGGTTGGCGACATCCCAACCGCGAAAACCGGACGTTACCGGATCGAGAGGATGACACAAAATATTCCCGTTCTGCAGAGCGTTCTGCCTTTTGCGAAGGAAATAAAATCCTCCCAGATTTGGTCCATTCTTTCCCATTCCACACCCGAATTCGAAATGTGAACGATTTTATTCAGCAAATCGGAGCCAAAAAAATGGCCCTTCCTGGGCACCGGGATTGGATGAATATTTTATCGACTAGAAGCATTTGCGGTGGCGTCCGTTTTAGTGCGAGGTTTTGTTTTTTGACCGACCGATTCCGATCTGATCGCATTATAGCGCTTTCGCATCAGATGCGCATCAGTTTTGCCAGTTTTGTTTCAATTTCTTTTCCCCTTTACTTTCCTAATAAACCAAATTTCCCACCCCGGCCGCGGATGGAAAAACGGGTGAAATGCTTTTTCGTGGCCTTTTGCAACCTTTCGTGCTACACTGTTGCTGATGGAAGCCCGGAAAATGGCAATCACACGGTGGCTGATTTAATTGATTAATGGATGAGTTTTCATCTCGCCCGGCTCCGGAACTGCATACGCTCAGTCAGATGTGCACGAATTGGAATCGATGGAAAGCGTTCGGAATAGTTTTAAGGTCGGCTCGATGAGGGGGAGGGCGGAATAGAAAATAATTGCCAGCTTTTCAGATCAATCGATTATGTACGAGAGCAGACGCAAAAGGTCATCAATTTGGTTTTCCCTGAAATTTGGTGCCTGAAATAATCGGCTTAGTTCAGGAATGATCAGGAACAGCTTTTTGATGATTTTAGTTATTTTTTCGTACAGTATGTTGTTCGGCTTGCCTTTCACGTTTTTGTTCATGCATATCAATTTTGAAGAGCAAAACGGCATTATTTAAATTGATATTTAATTTAGTCAAGTAGAGTGAATAATATCAAGTAGAGTTGCATAAGTCGTGAAGATTCTTTGACCTGATTTTTAATGATATTTTTGCAAATTGTTTTAAAAATAAAATTTTATAGTATGGCTCCAGAAGTTTTTGATCCAATTTATCTCTGATGCTGTTTCGTTGTCTTTGTTTTATAAATGTTTGCACACATGTTAAGTATTCATTGAAACTAATAATAAAAATCAACAATAAAAATAAACATAAAAAGATTAACTTATTAAAGTATCAAACAAACCAAGCTTCTTACTCTTTAAAATACATATAAAGTTGCATAAAAGGAATACAAAGCAGAAAGTCTGATTGTTGGACAATTCTTTCAGGAAACTATTACAATGTATTTTTCAAAAGCCTATTAACCTCTCTTTGAACCGTCCTTGTTTGGGTAGAATAATTTTGTTCCCACTTTTGCAAGTATGTTATTGCACATGATTAACGAAAAAGTCACAGACAAATTGATGAATAATTTTTAAGATAGGGTCCGTAACGATATACCGGTAAGAAAATCGACCCATAAGCGCTGGAGCTCCCCACCTCGACGGTGTGGGCTCAATTCCCAACCGAGACCTGACCCTCCTCTGCACGAAAAAACCGACTTTTCACATACGCAAAGGGAAAAGTAAGCCCTGAATGGGTAGGCGTCAACGAAGACCGGCTGTTACGCCGGTAAAGAACACAAAGAATTTCTAGGAACCAAGATTTATAGAAATAACAAAACCTCGCCTTTAAATCTCTTTGCCCAATACAAGAAGCTGCAAAATTAACGTCGCCACAAATCCATTCCTATCCAACGAGCGTATCGCGTTACTATTGTTCGGATGATAAATAGAAAAAGTGAATAAAATCTGAATATTTTATCGTTTTTTCCTGGGAAAACGGGGCCCTCCTCAAAAGATCGCCCACAGATCGTCAGTCGTGAGTGGGGAGGGTGGATCCTTTCCCAGTCAATATGGAGCCACAACACCATCCGGCGGTGTGCTTTTTCCCACTTGACATTGACGGCAGACCGCATCGAAAAAGTCGGACGTTTTTCACGCTCGACAAAAAGCTGAAGAAAGAGTCACCGAAACGAGACGAGCACGAGGATTCTAAAGGATTACCGGATGCAGCGGTGGAACGTCATGGAGGCCGAAATGTGTAGCACAATTGTCTCTCGTTGGCGACGTTTTTCCTCGGACGAACTTTTGCGGGAGAATGATTTGATATCCTCCATTGGTTCTACGTTTGTTTCGCCTCCACACATTCTTTGACGAGGGTAATTTTTGACAATTTATTTACTTTTTAAGCGGATTGCAGTGTGTGTGTGTCTTGACGCTTGCCGCAGGACGAGCAAAGAACCGAAAACAGCGTGTGCCGGTGGAGCATGAGTGCATTTCCATGTTAATTTACTTATGTCACTTTCTCGAACATGTCGCGCCATCCGCTGCGACATCGACACACTCGCTTACACTTGCCTGCGCTTTATTCGTTTTTGACGCCACTTTCCGACACGATGGCGAACCGGCTGAATGTCGCCTTAGTTAGCGCTGTTGAATGTGTTTCCCTTTTTTTCTGCACCTTTCTTTTCTTGCCCATTCAACGTGCCTATCTATTGCGAAATGAGTTTATCGTTGCCCGTGCCCCTTTTTTCACCCCCACCACGGTACAATGTTGAGCGAATTATAGGGCTAGACTCTCCTATCCGGCTTTGGCAGCAACCAACTGTATATCCTTCATCGACGACAACGGTCAATAGGTGATTGCCGAGAAAGGAATGGGAGAAGGTGGGCTTACCTTAACGAAGTAACGGATGTAACAGGCACGTGACTCGAAGCTACAGGGCAGGTTGGTCTCGGGGATGTTGAAGCGGAACGGAAACTGATGCTGGCCGCGCACCAGCACCGGCACCGTGACGTCCAGCCCTTCGCCGGCCCGTTCGCCCCAGATGACGGCCCGCTCGTCGATGTAGACCTGATCGTCCTTCACCTATTTATGGGCGGGCACGCGAAAGGAAAAGAGAGTGAAATGTGAAAACACATCTGCAGAAAGTCCGGCCCCGGGACGGAGGAGAAATAAATGCGGATCAGTGGAATAGGGGCATTTTGTTGCGCATTAGGTATACGAGCTTTTGATTGCCGACCGGTGGACAGTTTTTCCGGCTCGCTTCGGAAAGGAGGGGGCCCATCGTTAGGGAAGGCGGACTTCGGTTGAAATGGTCACCGAAGCGAATGACTGCCATGGTACGGTGATGATCGAAGCAGTTGATGTAGCCGAATAATACAGCATTGATCGTAAAAGGGGAGTCGTTACTCGTCAAAATTGGTTCGGAATATTTATGTGGTGCTTTTCTTTAACAAAGAGCATTTCAATTAGGTGCGAGCTGTGAAATCAACTCATTGTATTCAGTCCAGCGTGACAGACACGAATGATTCACTATCAATTGATATGGGAAAAGAAGATTATGAAAAGATCAATTGACAGAAACATATTTTTATATACTTTGATTGCAAAATAGCATTCGTATCAAAATGAAATACATAAACTCTGTAGCATCACTTTGCGACCATTACTGTCTTTCTTTTGGCCAACCGGTCCCATTGTGGTCAGAACGTTAACAAATACAAACCAACCCTGTCATAGGACTAATGTTTTCATTTTCTATCGTTGGATGGACCACGTCCGTATAAATAAAACATCCACCCAATTCCTTCTCTCCGGGACGGTAAAGGCTTTTTCTCGCATGAAAATAAATGGAAAACCGGTCATGGCAATGAAGATGCTAGTCTCAGTTCAACAGAATTCAGGGCAGGAAAAATACCCTCACTTTCCCCGAAAAACCCCATTTTCCAATAAAACCGATAGGAAGGACCGCTGTTGGCATAATGAGGGCTTAACAGGGGCACTCGGACTTCCTCGTGAACCGATTTTGGCATCGGCGTCGGAAGTGGGAAAGGATTAGCTGATGAGTGAGCAGCTTTTTCGAGCAGCTTTTTCCGGGGTTTGCTGGCCAAATGGAGTTTTTGCCCTAGAGGGAATAAAGGAATAAAACGTAAAATTCATACGTCATTGTGGAGAAGCTTTAAAATATTTCCTATGGCTAAATAAGGGCTGACCCAAATTTGTGTTAAACCAGATTTGAATAAAGTAAAAAAAAGAGGAAACTCGAATGGGATTTGAATGGTAAGCTTTTTGAGCTCTTCATTTCTTTACAACATCGCCAAACGAAGTTGAACGGCCGGGCAGTCAAGCTGAGTATCATGTGAGAATCGCTGCAAGCGTTGTAAATTCACACCCCGAATGAAAAATGACTTTGTGCCGACTTTTTTGGTCGCTAAACGGTCCTACACCGTTTGCATCTGACGATTCGATTAAGATAAATATGCAAATGAACCTCAGAACTGGGTCACGATAACTTTCTAAACACGATTTACGAAACGATACTGACGATTCATTTTTTTCGTCCAAAAAGGAAAAAACCCCTTGGTTCTTGTTTTGTTATCAACAAAAGCTAGCTACTAATAGTATATGGTCGTAATAGTAACTAATGGAGAATAAAGTTTGTCTTAAAAAAATACGAAGCACTTGACATTTTACAATTCTTCTGTACCTGACTGCATGCAATAAAAATGAGTGCAATTATTTCTACCACCCAAAACTAAATGAATTTAAACTTAGCCACTTATTTAAATTGCTCGAAGCACCAACTTCCGGGGCATACAAATAGCTCCCTGATGGGACGCTTATGTTCTTCCGGAAGAAACACGTGTCGTGGTTCTACGTCTCGACAGGGACGGAGAAAACAGAGCTTCGTAATAATGAAAGGATTTTTTTCAACTGTCGTTCGTTTTTCTATCACGAATCTAAGCTGCAAACAAACAAACGACAAACACCGAACCATTTCCAGAAAAGCAGTCGATTTAAGAACAGCATTTACAAATAGTTTTCGGTTTATGGATCGTGCGAGTTCCCGATGAAAGCCCGCCGGATTTCGGTGATTAAATATAAACAGTGGTTGTGCACTAAAGAAAAATAAGCCACTGAAAGGAGGTGCAAAACAACTACCCTAGCTAGAGTGGTTTGCTTCTACCACAGTAATTAATTAAATTAATTTGTCAGTTTGTTTAACAGGTTCTGTCGCACTCGTAACGTGAAATCTGCAAAATGTTGTAATTGAAATAAACGATTTTCGATTAAATTGGTTTCACACACAAAATGATTTTTTATCAAACCGATCCTAAGCTAGTGAAGATTTCTTCTCATAAAACTTATTTGTTAGACATCCCAAAATTGGTTTAAGTTGTCCCTTTTCATATCACACGTTTCATCGTGAAATAGTGTGCCAAGTAAATGTGGTTGACTTTCGAACCAACCCGCACAACGAAAGGCAACACCGTACAAAATAGAAATGCTTTTCCGTAAGCTAGCTCACCCATTACATTGTGATGTTTTCCCTCCCGAAAGGGGGTTTGGTTTGGGCAAACGGTAGGAGTACTCGAACCTGGTTTTGCAATGGGTATGGGAAGGACACAAAGGTTGCCGATGGGCGATAGTCTGCCGTGTCAACAACGGCGACGACGTTGACAAGGGGTGTCGACCGCGCAACGAAGAGGATGGCCATGCGAGTACACACAGTTTAGGACGTAATTACCGTTCTTTTGTCTCCGGACACGAACACCTTCCACTCGACGTGCGCTTTACCCCGCAGCAACAACCGGATGGCTGGAAATAGATAAAGAAGCGTGAAAGGAGGATAAATAAGAAGAGTGTTGAGACAAAAGGAGACAAGAAAAAGGGTCGCACGTAAGTTAACTCGTCGTGCAAACAGGATCGCCGCACGCTGCAGGATCATACCACGAGAAAAACGCGCCTTCTAGCCTTCTTTAGAGCAGAAGGCCTGTGTCTGCTTGAGGGGAATTAGCGAAGAGACGATCGGAAGTGGCCGATTGATCTAGGGGCAGGGTGGTGGACTTTGCCGGGAGCTTGATGGGGAAAACAGAAAACGCTAAAAGTTTCCAGCAAACATGTCTCGCTCGCATATACTGGCAGTGAAAGGCACAACGGGATAGGAAAACTGTTTCGCTACGTCCATGTTTGAAATGTCGTTGTTATCCTTCGTACCATAATTTCTTCAGCATCCTGTGTCCACCACCGCCTGACTGTAATTTACTTCGAGTTTTCGCACAGTGGTGTGCAAAGAAAAGAAATTACTCAACATTCTTATATTGGGTTTAACAAG
The DNA here is from genome assembly GCA_000441895.2 of Anopheles sinensis. NCBI lineage: Eukaryota > Metazoa > Arthropoda > Insecta > Diptera > Culicidae > Anopheles > Anopheles sinensis. Next base: position 505,569 of record KE525346.1, read on the forward strand.
TATTTTCCATTTCACTTGAATAATGATCCAAGAAATTTGGAAAATGTGGAAAATAACACTTAAACTACCAATTAACTAACAAATCTCTTTAATTTTCTACTTTGTTTATTTTATAATCAAAGTTGATTCAGAGACTTTAAGATTCATAATTAGCAAGAATACTTTTAAAAAATGTTATATGCTGTACATTTGTTTGGTTGGTTTGAAAGTATCGTATGCATTAAAAAAATAGACAAATTTTGACGATTTTTCCGACAAAAACTGAAAACGATAGCAACTGTCTGAAAAAAGTAAGATAAAGAGTAGCATTTCTTTTAAATTCAGAACAAGTTTGACAACTGTATCAAAAATATTGAATCCACGGTGGCCAAAATAGTACACCGACTATGTTTGGCTCCGTGTAAAAATGTTCATCATTTTTATCACGGAACGAATTTTTTTATTTTGTTGGACATTTTTTGTCCGCCGAACTCAGCTGATATGGATTTTTAACTAGTTTTTTACTTATGTAGAAAGGTAGAAAAATCATTTGGAAGCCTTGGTCCGGCCACGTACCTTGCCGAAGGACCCCTCATTGCAATATAGGCCGTAACGACAGACAGAATGTAAAATGGCTTAATCATTCCGTTTTTTGTACCAGAATGTCGCTTCAACTGCCCAAATGGTTAAGAAAAAATTCAAAACGGCTCGAAATTCACAAGTTCGGTCAAATAAAATTTTTATTACTAGCACTGATAACCCTGTCTATGTTCCTCATGTTCCGATAACCCTATCTATGTTCCTCTTGTTCCGCCTTCCTGATCGTCAAAATATTTTTCTCTCTTATAAGTTCTCCAGTGATGTAACTTTACAATAAAATTTACACCATTCCATTAGGTTGGTTAACTTTTTTCTTATTGTCGATGAATTTGTCTTTTTTTTGATGCATACGTTAAAAGCAAACAAGTTATTGATTGAAACATATAGCAAGCATGTATTGATTTCCTTACCAATCGCTTTCGTATCACTAGTGGATATTTTTGAATGGCACTGTATTCCCAAGCATTTTCAAAAGCCAAGCATCAAATGCACGAGGCAGGCGGAAAGTCTCCGATACATGCGAGCGAATGCCAAGCGGAAACGGGATCGAGCGAACCGTGCCGGATTACTTAAGAGGTATTGAAGTAGAAACACCGGTAGAACATGAGCACGTTTCCTTCCCCTTTTCACCGGAACGAGCGCTGGTGGTTTGTGTGAAGAAGGAGCATCTTAGCATCGGTCAGTGTCCTGGCAATGGATTGTCCCCGGAAAACACACGTGCAACAGAGAGAGAGAGAGAGAGTAAGCTAAGTCCGGTTTATACTGTCAGCAGGCTGGTTCTAGTTATAACCCATGGCAAGATTTGTGTCATTCCTACGTTTGGTGGAATGTGCCGGAAAATACCGAAAGCCGAAACCGTGCAGAAGAAGGGCCTTTAGAAGGGCGATCCCATTTTCCCAGCATCTCTTTCGCCCCTTCTCGTCCACCCTTTTCCTATCCTCCAGGAAAAAGCCAACCAGCGGTTGAGTGGTTTGTTTTGGGCGTGTGAACGCGTGATAAGTGAGCCAAGGGGGTTTTTCCCTTCCTTCAGACCATACCCGAGGCGGTACAAATTTGGGCTCTAGCCGTTGTGTGTGTGTCAAGATTTTCCCTAAGAGCTTACAACGGTGCCGATTTTTACCTCCCTTCGGTTTGGGAGGTGCTGCAATTTCGGCTCGAACGGTCGGGGGAGAAGGTTTATTTTGTGCAAACCCTTCTTCGACCGCTCGCCACGCTCAGCGGGGTGTTTCGACAGTTCAAATTTGTTCGGTAACAAATTACGGCCCAAAGTTTCACCCAGCAAGCCAGCGAAACCCTTTCGATTAGCCCGAGGGCTTGGGAAGTTGTCGGAGAGTCGCAGTGCTTTTTCAAATCTGTTCGGTGGCTCGGGTTTAAGCGATGGTAAGAGGGTTCCCTTTGCATTAATTCAAGGCAGCGTGGGAAGGGGATGGGATTTGGTGGGGAGTTTGAACGGGAAACATATTGGTCGTTTGGGACATTTGTCAAAGTGCGACTAAGATAAGTTCTAGTAATTTTAAGAACATTTCAAGACCTTGCCTGTAGACCCGGATTGCTGAACCTATTAGTTGGGTTAATTATCTTAATATATTCTCACCCGAAGAATGGATAAACTTTACGGAGTCCCTTGGTATGTGTCTACACTGTCCAAAATAAATCAAACTGATGAAAAACAAAGAAAGAGTAAGTCATTCTCGTTCCCTCATTACTTGCCATTATGTTTCCCAAGACTCATAAGAAACACAGCATTCCAACGTATTTTGAAACACAATATCCATTTTCCAAGCTTCACCAATGTTCCATTTTAAAAACACGGTCCTATAACACATTTCCGCTTCTCACCCCATTGTCATTGCTGGCAAGTTGGTAAGTAGAAAAGAAAATATGTACTGTGCGCTTTTTCTAGGCACAATCCCCGAAAGCTCTTCCGCATTGAGAGCTTCTTTTGATGCGAGAAGAGAAAAAACGTTACTTTCTAGCAGGACCACCAGGAACATGCCTGTGCACTTAGCGAATACTTACACTTGAGTTTGAAATTTTCCGTAGTGTGCATTATTACCCGCCCGGAGAGCACTTCGCCGGCGTAGTAGTGCTCCTTGTCGAGTCGAATGTCGAGTTCTTTGATGTAATCCATTGTGAGGCACCGTCACTGATGGGTGATGGAGGGCGGCAAAACAGGTGAAGGCAAACGAGACCCGCGCTAGTCCGCACCAAGATTATGGAACCTTTGAATGGTAGGTTGTGATGATGATGACGACGACGGCGAAGGTGATCGTGCTTCCGACTATATTTATCGGAAACGATTACTCAATGGAGAGATCGCGCCGAATGCTCATCATCGGTGTATTTTATAGATACTTTGATTGCTGTTTTTCTGCATCAAATTGATCTCCTCTTGTTGTTGAAGGACCTATGGGGAGAAACAATAATGTGCAAATGAATCAGAAGTGTCCTAGCTGTTGGGATACATAAATAATTACATAAGAGGTCCAATCAAAATTAAGTTTGCAACGGATTGCATCGTGGAAATGAATAATTTATTACAAACTACGCTGAGTTCATTTGCTTAATGGATAACTCATTAAGATCGAGTAAAAAAGGACACGGCTAGGACGTAGCCAGAAACTGGAATATTAGTCTGGAGCTTGCAAATAAACTACAATTTTGATAAAGGAACAAATGAAATTATAGTTGAATTAGATTGATTTGAGTGTAGTTACGAACAGTAAAAAAAAGAAAAGAAATGAATAATATTAAAAAAAGTATACTATGGCCCAGTTTTTTGCACTTTGTTTTTTGTATGTGTTTTTTTATTCGAATGACCTTCATTACGACACAAATGGAGGCGCCCAGTCTTTCACACCTCCTTATGTTCACATCTCCTCCACCGTCTGTATGTAGGTGTGTGTTTTAATCGCTTCGTATATTTACATTTAACATGTAAATTTCTAAACACAAGTATAATGCATTCAAAACAATATTATCAAAAAGTAATAGAAACATGTAATTGGGGATTTAAAATCCAGTGGAGGCGCCCAGTTCTTCACGCCATAATGTATTTCTTCTGTAAGTGTGGGCTTTTAATCAACGCTTAATCGATGCTTAGACATTGAAAAAGTTGATTCATACTTTCATATTAAGTTCAAGACCATGTTTAAGAGAAGAGTCAAAAACATTGTCCGCGAATGTTCAATCCTAATTCAATGGAGGCGCCCAGTCCTCTGTTCAGCAGCGTTGGTACCGGGGTGAGTGAAATTTCCTTTGAATTAACAACTCCCGGTAAAGTCATTCGATTTAACACACTGCCCTTTTTTATTTCCAATTAATCTCCCGTGACGCAACAAATAGCGCACCCGAAGGTTAAAAGGTTTTTCTTTCCCGTCAATGCCCGAGCGGTTCGTTTCTACCAGCTACCAGCTCAGACTTAGACCCAGTGGCTAGGAAATCGTAAAAATTTACGCAACAAAAAGGGAAAGGCTTTCAGATTTGACCCACCGTACAATATGAGAAATAATTGAAGCAGAAATTTGGCAAAAGAATCGTTATTCGTGGGTTTCTACCATCGGAGTACGAAAGAAAGACGAAAAGAAGCTTAACGAAAAAAAACAATTATGCGCTCAACAAATGTTGCTTGCGAACAGGATTGTTAAAAATTTCTGCCAAGTAAACACACAAAGGGATTGAAAGTTTCCAGCTGAGGAAATAATTTCATGAAAATAAGAAAAACACACACATTCTTCAAAGGAGCTCAAGCAATCGTCCCGCTCTGGTTCGACAGGCGTGAGGCTGAAGCATGTTTCATAATTTTCTTTGACCAACCCTACCAAAGCCATTCGCAGTAGACCATAAACCTGGGGCCGGATTATATTCAGCGCAAAGAAAAGGGGCAACAATGAAATATCGAAAGAATCCACCACGAAAAACGTTTACTCTGGGGCGTTGAGTTGAGTGTGTGGTGAAAATACATAAGACCAAGCATCAAACACAATTAGGAGGGAAAATAAATGAGTATCATCACCCACTCCGCCGGGTGATGCCTGGTCCATTGTATGGCACACGATTGTTGTGCGATACTTTCGCCTACAATCACAATGTGACACCGGATGGAAAGCGTGAAGTAAAACACTTTTGTCATCCTCCGGCGCGTAACTTCATTATTTATTGTGCTTGGGTTTTTTTTTTCGTTCTCCAATTTGACACGTGAGAAGAAGAAAAGCAGCTGAACCTCAATCACGCTTCTCACAATCTCCTCCGAATGGAGGATTTATCCCGTAGGCAATACATGCAGGACACACGATTCCGAAGCGATTCCGTAAAGTGTAACGAAATTGCGTCGTTAAAGTGCAGTTAAAGTTCATTAACACCAAGTATTGGGTACGAACGACGTGGGAGAGGGAAAAACGAAACTCGAAAGCGAGCCTTGTGCCGTATGGACTGTAGCGCAAAGGCACAGCAGTGGGTTTTCTGGGAACAATTTAATGTTTCTTCACGTTACTTCCTACTTGAGGGATTTTTTTTATATACAATGATGATACAAACTAGCTTATCCAGAAGGAGAGTGGAAGGTTCCTCATCGCACGTGCTGTTCCGTGCTGGGATTAACTAAATCTTGAATGGTAGAAATCATTCTATGATTTTGCGGCCGAAACATTATCTCATCCTAAAGATATAGAGATATTTGAGGACCAGAAAAAAAAATGATCCAGTTTAAAATAATATAATCAGCGTGAACAATTTTGAAATTATTAAAAATATTATTATTAAGAAAAGACTGAATTCTGCTTATTGAATTTCCATGCGATATCATCTACATTTTAATCAAAACTAATTTTTGCAACCAGAAGGATCGAGTCAAAAAACTATTTTATTTTAAATTCAAATTAACTATTTTAGGATTTTACATCTAAATCGGAGGCATCGCTTTCCCAGAACTTGTACCATCTGCTAAATATAGCTTGTTTGTGGAAGCATTCCACGAATAATTTTATCAGGTTTTCTAAGGATTCACATCACTGTTTCTACTCTTCTGGATGAAGTGCGACTTTCCCGGTAACGATAAAGCGTTGGATTGGGTAAACCTAGTCGGCCGGTTCCATTCATCAGCACTTCCCACCGTACAATCGGGAAAACCACGGGACGTCACGGCAAAACAAACGTCATTCGAAAACCTATCCACAAAATGCGCTTATCGGGATCGTTCCTTCCTTCTCTGATCCTACATAACCTCTCCATTCTGCCACTTTGTGTGCTCACGTGCTTGTTTTTCCTCTCGTTTGTTTGTGGCCGAAAAGATATAAACCACAAATCATATTGCAAAACTTTACGCCCAATCTCCGGCTCCACAAATCCAACCTCGCCCAGCTGGTTGTGATATGATGCTGGAGGATTTTCCGACTGGTAAATACATCTTTCTTCCTTCCCTCTTACTCAAACCCTGGTCGTAGTGGTGTACTTGCACAAAAAGAAAAAAAATCGCGCTGGTAAATATCATAAGAGTTTTTGCGATTTCTGTTTACTTCGCGTCGCGAACGATGAGCATACGATGGTGGTTTTTGGCAATTTATTCCTCGGTGCCTTCATTGTCATCCCTGGCAATGGACCGAGGGTTCGAGAGTGAATCCTTAGTGGATGGATTTTTCGATGGAGGTTTTTATTTTATTTCGTTTCGCCTTTCGAGGGGAGCTGGTTTATTAGTTCGTCCCGTTTTCGTTTCAAGGGTTTCGGGTGTATTAATCCCGGGAAATCATTTCCCGGACCGTACGCTCCCCCGTCGGCATCCGGGCTGGGATGAGGCTGATTAAATTAGACTTCATCATACGGGGCCGCAAGGGGGACGACGACGATGACGGCATAGCCGTCGACACCATATCGGGGGCGGATGGATAAAGTTTGCCAGTGTCATTATGGCACCGACCGCACCGGGCTGGATGAAATAGAGCGCCGGAACGGAATTTTCTCCACCATCACTGGGTGGGGAATTTTCCTACGCTGCAATGGAAATGGGCGGTGGTGGTTTAGTAAATAAACTTTGTTTGAGTTTAATTGTGCAGCAACGGAGGAGGTGAAGGCATAACGAAGCATCACCATGGCAACAACGGTTCGGGGTGCCTTCGTTGCCATGGGATACTATAGGGAGGGTTGTGGTAAGCTGAAATTAGTTACCCAGGAATTCCCCTGCTGAAGGAGCAGCCGTGATTGCAGTGACGGATTTTCCCGCTTGTATTTTTCACTCCCCTTATCCGACATCAAGACGGGATGCAATGTAAAGTCATCAAAAGCCTGCGAGCGACGGATGAAGTAAATGATGAATTTAACCACGAGGGTGTTGCCGGAAACGGAACCGGGTGAGCAGAAACGAGATTCGTAAAATACAGAAACCGTACAACGGCACGGCCGCTGTGGGATTCGGCCGAACGAAGGCAACTAGGAAGCCACCGGAGATAATGATGACGCCGGCGATGATGGTTAAGGGTGGAACGTGACCGTTAATGTCTGTGTGCGGCCCGACCCGGGACTGTCATTTCGGCTGCAGCCAGATGGCGCCGGTGCACCATCGAAGATGATGTTGTTTTCGTCGTCCGATGGCTGCAAAATGAGGCCACGCCAGCGCACCTCAGGGGGCAAATTCCAACCGTCCAGGTTACCCTTGCTCGATCCCCTCGTGCCAAGCTTCGCTATTCCCGGTGGACGGAGGACACAGTGAAGCATGTAAATACCGATTCCTGCCGACGAGCCTTTGGAGTTTGTGGTTGGTTTTCTTTTCCATTTCCCCACTGTTTGCGACTTCGAAATGGTGATGGCCTTGAGCTGGATGTGATGCCCAACCCCGGTCGGGGGATGATCTCTCGTCGGGGGACAGACATCGTCAGCGTACCCGCTTGACTGCGATGGCACGTTGGAGGCCGTCGGCAAAATCCTTTCGTCGCGAGTCCTGCCAGTGGCATTAAAAGAACGCACTTAAACGACTCTCGGGAGCTCTTTAAAAGCGAATGGTTTATGGCATGATGGAAACCATTTTCCCGACGCATTTACCAACAATGTAGTCAATCGAAACATCAAACAGCATTCAGATTGAGTATGTTTGTTTTGTTTGTTTGGTTTTGTTTGAAACCGTGATATGGTTATGATTTCACATAATCCTAAGCACTCTCTCTAAGTTTGGTGGTTGTTTTTATCATATTTAAGGATATATCTATAAAAATAGAGATGACGTTGTAAGGGAAATCTTTTTTTCTCGCATTTTTTATCTTATTTTAGAGTTTCCTTTATTTGGAACAGAAGTTTTCCAACGAATTAGTCTATGAAAGTGAAAACTAATTTCTTTTTAAGTGAATGTTAAGAGTAAAAACAAGTTAAACTTTGATCGACACTGTTGAAAAAATAATTGAGAGCAATTTAAGAGGATTGTCCCAAGGTGCAAAAACATGTGGGTTCAAAAGCTTTACGGAAATGGTTGATATCAAAATAGGAAAAACATAAAAGTGACCAGAGTGTTACGCAACTAACTGATGTAAAGATGAATGAGTTTTAATCTAATACCTTTTGTAAGTAAATCTATCCTTGTGAAAATATTCTTTCAAAAGAAGGATTGTGAGAAAAGCATGTTTTTTTAATATTTAAAATTTTTTGAAGTAGTGCTATACAAAGGTTGAAATGGTATGCATGGAAAATACAGTTAATTTTGGAAAATGTGTTAAATTTTATTTTTTTAAGTTCAGACATTCAATATCATTTTCTGAAAAAAATATTTAAGCCTAACTGTCTCAAGATAATGAAAAAGAAAAGCTGTAATCTTTATATGTTTTCTGTGTGCGGAAAAGAAAAACTAAGAAAACTGGTAACTTATTCATTTCAATTCATATTTTAGCGGCTGATTAATTCGAAGAGGCGATTTTGTGAATAAGAAAACATGTAAATAATTCAACGCAGATGGTACGCTGATTAATTAAATGTATAATCTAGAAGAGATTGAATGAAAATATTGCTGGCAGCCATTTTCGAACAAACAACCTTTCCAGGTGCGTGTGATCATATTCATATGCAATAAACATATCAAAATATTCCATTCGATTCACGTTCGGTGATTTCCCGAATCAATTTTTCCCATTATGATCGCTCTCAGGCGATCGGAGGGGAGGCAGTTTTCCATTTGCCCACCACTAATCGTGCCATAATCGACTCCCGGATCGATCCAAGCGAACGATATCCAATTTCTGGCCCTCGCCTAGGATGGCAGAGTGAAAATATAGATACACTATTTTCTCGCACAATCCTTCCGCTTTTTCCTAGCTCGAACGACAAACCGTTCGACGGCGAGCTTATGAATATTGATTAACGGAAAGTTTTCTCGCCGATCTTGCCGACTTGTTTTCGCAAGTGCCGCCGCTAGGTCCCGTAAAACATTGTACACTCGAATGCCGGTGTGTGAGAGATGTGGTTTTCTCATCATGATACGAACGGGCATAAAGGCTTATAGATAGTTACAAGTACGTAGGAGAGGCACTTTAACCGGTCGATCATATGCACATCCAAGGCCAGTGGTTTTCCATCACGTCAACCCAGGTCGGTGGTGCCGACAAAACCACGAACATGAAATGGCAGCAAGCGTAAAGATTGCTCTGTTGCTTGATGGTTTTATAAGAGATTTTTTACGCCGACCACAAACCGCGAAGCTGAGCTTAAGATATTAGCATCTCTTCGAGGTTAGGCTCGCAGTGGAAGTAGCCAAGGAGGACGAGGCCAAAAGGCCTCATGTACGGCCGGGTTGGTACAAGATTTGCATAGGATTAGCATCGAACATCGGTTATCCAATCGCTCAATTCTCCCACCGTCAACGGAACCGAACGTCGCCCTTCATCGGAGAGCCAACCCCGCAACGAATGGCCCTCTTCGTTGCGCTAACCTTTGAAAGCTAACCTCATCAAAGCGCAGACCCTTTTTTCTCTCTCCATTCCCATACCGCTGGTCGGCATTTTACCTGATTGACTGATGGGGTCGGACGAACACTCGGTCTGGTTGGCTGTGAAGTGGGGCTCGTTGAGATTTCACTTTTAGATGAGCTGAGACGAGCGTGATTTTCAGACATTTTTCCCTCCGTATATTTCATTGAATCAATTTCGCCAACCTTCATCCCAGCAGCGTGCAGAACGGAACCGTACTCGAGTGTCAGATTTTTTTTTTGCTTTGGCAACAAAATGCCAGCCAAAGTGTGACGGATAAAGTGGGCGGCTCGGTTTACGACATGGCCGGTTTGAGTGGTGTCAATTGAATGAAAAGGCATCGACGGCAGCGTGTGCTCATTTTGTGCTGGGAATTTATGAAATGATAAAGTTGGGAATTAATTTACGGCATCTGATATACCGTTGTTCGACCCTTGGGTTTTTTTGTGCAAAGTAGCTCGTTGACAGTGACTCGTTTTTAATGCCATTTCAAGAGGACACACACTCTCGGCAATGGTACTCTGCACTTAACAAGCTTTGCTGGTGATTTAATTGAGATACAGTTTTTGGAGTGTTTAATATTTTACATGATTTTTAAAGCCTTGTTTTTTTAACTAAAGACATGTAAAGGAATTTTATTTTTAACAAAGTACTTTTAACAATTATTTAACCAATCCTGCTAACACTGAACACTAAATTATTCATCGCATAAAAAAGGCAGTTTGTATGGCATTAAACACAAATATATTACTTCTTTTTGAACTACATTAAAATTCGAAAGAAAACAAATTAAACACTCCGTCTAAGAGCCATTTCAGGATACTTTTGATTATTCAACTATATTTAAAGCAAAAAGACTTTTGCTAATTATGTAAAAAAGGAAAATGAGGTCGCAATACTTATGTGTCGATCGATCGATGAAGATTGGAAGAGATTCAACAGAACGAAATGCAGTTTGTAGGAAAAACATAAATTAATAAAGTAATTTCTTTTTTAACTTTTAACAATTAGTTAACCAATCCTGCTAACACTGAACACTATATTATCTATTACATAAAAAGGCAGTTTATACGGCATTAAACACAAATATATTTTTCTTTTTGAACTACATTAAAATTTTAAACAAAATAAATTAAAAATCATTCCGTCAAGAGCCATATCAGGATACTTTTAAATAATTGAACTATATTTCTTTGTTTTACCAAATTATGTGAAAAGGAAAATAAGGTCGCAACACTTATCGATTGATCGATGAAGATTGAAAAAGATTCAAAATAACGAAACGCAGTTCGTAGGAAAGGTTGAACAGACAGAGGTTGCAGCCGCTCCTAATGCTAAGCGACGAGGTCTACCGTGTGTACGTGATCTTCACGTCCTGCCCAACGCTGCGAGAAAGGCCACCACAAGTAGCAGTAGGGGCCACAATTTCCATCCCAACCGGTGCGTGGAACGGACTGGAACGAAGCGGAAACAAATCATCGATGCTCCGATCGAACGCGTTCCATTTTGGGGGCTGCAAAAGATTCACCGTTATTTTCTGTTCTCTTTCTCTCTCTCTCTCCGACAAATTTCTTTTGAAGCGGGAAAACAAATAGAGCACGCAAAACGGGGTAAAGTGGAAATCGCAATAACCGTCCCCATTCCGGGGACGACCGGACCATTTGCGAGGTAGTTTATTTCCGCCGCTATGGGTGCACACCGTCGGCGGACCGAACGTTCATCAAACGCTTCGAACCAAGTGAGGATCGCAAATGGGCAACAAAGCGAAAACAAAAAGAGAAACACAAGAACAAAAACTAAAAGGATCAAAGTGCCGGCCTTGGGTGCGTGACGAGTCTGGGGAAAAATGGAGAAGAAAATCGAAGCTAAAAATGATTGTGTCACATTTTTTGGGAATGGGGTAAGTTTGACAAGAGCTTTTGTCGGTGAGATTGATGTGTCGGTGCGCTCGAATAGAAAGCACTAGAACGAATACACAAATGAGAGATGCTGTCGTAAATGGTATGACGAGAAAAAATCTTTCTTTCACATCTTTTTTATGAAGATGCATATTTTTCGAATCGTGATCGTACCGTTGGAAATACTTCTCAAACATAAAACTTAGGTTCTTCTTAGTCTCTTTCGTAATAATAACTCATTTTGCTTCTTTACAGCATCAAAAGAACATTTCTGTAGTGTTGTTAATTGGCAAAGAATTACGGGAGAGAAACCCAGGTAGTAAAAAGCAATCAAAACTCCCGAACAAACAACACAAGCTTCCCATAAACTTCCATCGCAAAGGAAGAGCCAGGTTGGAAGTTTTCTTTTACCTTGAACTCGTCTAACCATGCGAGTCGGCCGTGACCGATTGGCATCGTCGGTAAAAGAACAAACTTTTTTCTTTTCCTTTTCCTACCGGCGCGGGAGAAAGATCCTCCTCTCAAATGTCAAACTATTGAATCTCGTCCCTGTCTTGAACGAGAACCGAGAACCGAGAAGGAAAAGAATCTGTCAGCTCGGGTTGCCGCGTTACGCGATCCTGGCCAGGGATTACACAATGCGATGATAGAAAAAGGGAAAAACTTGATTGAAGTTACTGTAATATATGTTCGGCAGGATTGAGGAATACCATGTTTTCCTTCCATCAATAGGACATATTGGAAATAATGGGCTTCAAATGTTCAACAGATCAGTTTACATTGTTTTAATTTTTTTAAATAAGTTTTCCTAGCAACTAACACGAGCATGCATAAATATAATCTTATATAAAAACATTTTCAAAAAACCGGTGGCTTTAAAACTAAATATGATTGTAGCGTAAGGAGCATTAAAAGGCAAAAGCATTACTATATCAAAATCGAAAAAAAGAGCAAAGTAACAAAACTTGGCAGTTTTGGCTCTCTAATGTTTCACAACCTGCATTTGCTTTGTTAAAACATTTCTCATTGCTTGATATAAAATTAAATCATAAGTATAATATTTTTATGTCCGCCAGAGACCCCCAGTTGTATCACAGTAAATCGCCTCGATTGGTTTCTATTTTCGCATTTTATGTAAGACGGGGGAGAAGAATTCCACAACAGTAAACTTTTCTTCAGCAATTCTGGCTGGCCCACTACACAAAGAAAACGAAAGTTGTGGCTCGTGCAAAAACTGACCTGCTTCCCTTGGGTTGTTGCTTCTCCCTCTGACTTAAATTGTGTGCATGTGTTTGTATGTGAGCGTTCAGCTTCCTTTACCATCCCGACAAGTAGGGTGCTTGCGCAGGGCACCAGGAATATGGCTTACGTCTGCAGACGTCTTTCCTAAGGCTTCCAACAGTGTTGGAGCTGTGTTGTGTTTTCTCTGATTTTCATTGAGGCACACGATGGCGGCGTTATTTTGGCGTTTCAAGGCGCTTCGGTTCACCGCACTCCAAACACGTCCAGGACTGGGGATTGCTTGGAGGTTCAATTCGGTTCGGGTTTCGAGTGCCATCACTTCTGCACCATTGCGCGTTTTCGGGTTTTTGTCGAAAGGGAAAACTGAAAGAAATGTGTGTTGTTTTGGTGGAATTGTTTTATTTTTCAATCGTTCACTAAGCTTCTGATTCCAGCTGCGTGGAACTGGATCCCTTCCGCTTCTCCACACCCTGTCTCCTTATTTCGAACGTGTTCTGATCATTTTCTTTTCAACGATTTTTATCCGATCTCGTTTCGCGCGTGAAGGTGCTAGTGTTTTCAAGCCTCCGATTGGCAAAATTGGTTCGATTGGGTTGCGTTGGGAAGGGAAGGTATTAAAATGTCTCCCAACGGGAATCGACTTCGTATCGTTTCATGCCGTTTAGGTATATTCGTGTTCCGTGAGGGGAAAAACGGTCGATTTTATATCCAACCGAAGAACTCGAACTCATTGCGCTCATGCTTCGGTACAAGTAACGAGCTCCCATAAGGAGAGCGACGTGATGCAATCACTGGTAGGGTCCTGGGTGAAATTAATCCACTGGGGAACATCTCACATCGGTGTGTGGGGTACGCAATCGCTTCATGGTACGTATTGGAGCGAGAAGTATAAAGCGTTCCTTATGTGTAAGACTTTCAGATGAAAAATAAATTCTATCCCAATGAAGTCCTACTCCTTCCAGCTTTAGAAATCGACATCCAAATAGTTTCGCGTCATATTTAATGCATTTTATCATGGTCATCCAAAGAAACGATTCATTTCATTGGGAATAGAAGAGGGTCGAATGAAGATACGTAATGAAAATTGTGTTAAGATTTTACTGCAACAACGAAAATTGGTTGAAGTCAATTCTCTACATGACTTTAAACCTTGGGCTGCGTTCTTTGAACGATCCAACAAAAAACTATCGTGGGGAAATGTAACCTTTCGGCGAACTGTTGATTTTTTACTCAGTGTATCCAGCACAGTGTTTTAAACGATTGCTCGGGAGTGTTTGCATAAGTGTAGCCTTTAATGAATATATTTATGTAATGCATACGTGATACTGCACATGTTGTCGAGCATTCTTAATCCGTTTCAGCAACCGAAAGTTGAATGGAATAAGAAGTAAAGTAGGATGGGCGGGGAATACTGGCTGGCCTGAATACACATTGAATGCAATTACATCGCATTTGTGCGGTTGGGAGTTTTGTTCTCCACACTACAGAAAATGACGGTAACGATGCACACTTCTCGAGTTTTTGTTCATTTCCGACACAACGGAGGTATTGAAGGAACTTCTTTTGCATTTGCGACAGAGCTGGTTCGCTGAGAGCAGAAGTTAATCAGAAAATTCCACCCATGATGTAACGCGACACACAACACACAACGCACACAAAACGTCATAGAAAAACAAAAACAATATCTTTTGTACTCGACTTCTCATAGGATATTGCGAACGGAATGGCAACCAAATGCGCTACGAGGAATCATTCTTGTAGTTCGTATGCACTGCTAGCATTTTAAATTTAGATGACATGTTAGCAAACGCACGGTGGATGGAAAAACTACTAGTATTTCAACTTTATTATCTAAACGCCTTCAGTCGAGCAGTCACAGGAGGAAGATGGAGCGCCGTACATTGCATGTAAATAAATTGTTTTTCATCAAACTAATAGCCACCGCCGCGCGGAAGCGTCCGACCTCGATGCGTGCCCTTCAAAGGGGAAATTCAATTAAATTCTAGCATCGTCGTGTCGGGTTTGGAGTACACATTTGTTTCGTACACATTGTGCCATTTTCAATTTTCACCATTGCGACAACCTTACGCGATTGATGACGGATATGAAAAAATATGTATAAATATGGCCGCCCATGAGACTAACCGCCACCGCGAGAACCCTCGGGCGGGGAGAAGACGAATTGGGAGGATAAAAATGTCACCACTTGCCTCCCCAGCACCCGGTTCGGTCGTCATGGTAATGCACGTTCGGCGAAAAGTGGCCAACGCAAGTGGTTCGAATGTGCTTTTCTCCGACCGACCGACACTTGGCTACCTTTTTCTAGGTCGGACGTGTCGGTCCTCGAGGCTCGTGTGTGGTGCGTGGGAATCCCACGGGGACGGTAACAATGTGATTCACATGAGCATGATTGGATCGAATGTATCTTCCACCGAGTGGCTTGTTCCTCTTCCCTTCACCATCCACTTCCGACCGAACGAGGGAGGGAAAGAAAAATCATCGCAAAGTCACTTTATGATGGTGGTTTGGTTTTTGAGTTTCTTTTACTTCCACTTTTTCCTTCTAGCTCGTCACCCACGAGACGAGATGTTTGTGGCGGGGAGGCAAATAACTGCTCGACAATATTTTGACACGTGGGACAATGCGTGTACGAAGAAGAAGAATCTTGTAATACGCGTCCCTCGAAAATATGAGCTTATACACATGTCCGTGGGACGGAGGCGCTGGAAAAGATTGTCAAAAAAAAAAAAACACCCCACCCGATTTGCAAACACCAAAGCACGAGTGGGAAGGTGGAAAAGCGCGAGATTGGATCCTCGTTTGTCGTGTAACACTAAGGGATTCCTTCCGTTGCTAGCGCAGCTAGTTTTGCCATTCCCACTTCTAATCGTGTCATTTCTCAATTATGTAAATTGGCTTGGCGCCCACTCAGGGAGGGAGACGGTACATACACAAGCTTAAAATATATATTCCCATGGCGATAGGAACAGGAAACTTGACGTTAAAAAAGCGAACCAAGCTCTAAAAAAGACAATTGCAAAACCATCAACGGGTCTGGTGGGTTGGAGAACAAATTTAGCCGATTTAACGATGCCTTTGTCGCCGGACGCGCTTATCGCGCTTACGTATTTTTAATTAACGACTTCCAAAATTGTGCCACCATCCGTGGAGGAATGAAAAAAATAAATAAAACCGTCAGGTAAACTTTTAAAGTAGAGTTAACGGTATGAAAATGAACGAAAAAGAAAAAAAACAACGTCGAAAACACAAAATGAGCCGCCCGAAAAACATGACCGCAAAGCTAAATCTTCCGAAGTGGGCCAAAAGTGGTTCTTACCGATTATGATGAGCGATGGTAACGGTGATAAAATCCAAAACTTCGTAAACACACCTGCGCTTTTGGTCGGTACGCGGATGGGTGGACGTGACAGTTTACACCAGCGAGAGGCAATTCCGTGGCCACGGTCCGAAGTTTCGTAGCACAAGCTTCGCGATGGAAGGCCTTACCGGACCAAGCTTTGACAATTAAGCGGCAATTAACGATTGTCACCACAAGGCAAAACTTAAATCCAGCCTCCAGCGGGAGAAATTCGAGCAAAGATAATTCCTTCGTATAGTGGTTTATAGAATGTGTTTCACTGTTTCGACAAGTGTGTCTCTTTTTTGTGTAATTTTTCGCTCAAACAAGATCCACAGGTCAACACAAAACTTCTTCACTCTGGAGACAACGAAAATACGTTTACACCACGCGAGAACTGACACTTAAGCCCGGGCGAGAAAAGGTCGAGTTCACTCGAACCGTTTCCGACGAACGATAGACGCGAACTGACGGTTTCGAAAACGTTTCCGACACAGCATGGTCTGCTTTAATGGTGGTAGTGAGGTTGCTAGAATACGCAATCGCTTGTGGGAACCGAATTCATTGTTGTGTTGTATCTGAAAGAAAACAGACCTTTGTACTAAAATAAAATCATTTAAAAATTTTCGTATTTCGATGACTTTCAAATAAAATGCCTCATTTTCCATAAATTATTGCTGTTGAAAATATAAACAAAATTTAAAAAAAAACAAATACATTTAAATGTACAATAAAATAGCGTGGTAAATTGGGTATATAATGGTTTAAATAACTGTGTATAAATTTAATCTTTAAATAATAAAGTAAAATATTCTTCACAAATCACCAGGCGCCTCCATTAACAATGTTCGGAAACGAAAATGTTCTGCCACTTTTGGCACACACTGTTTCTGCTCGTATCGCACGAGTGCACTTGACAGATAGAATCACACCAATACCACCAAACTTTATTCGTAAACGCTGATATTCAAGTGTCCCTTTGCATGCATAGTATTGGTTCAGATCCATTACCACTCGCACCAATACAACCAAGCACCGAGTGCAGGATATTTGGCGGTAACTTTTGTTTGGAAGCAGACAGCAAGTCCAGTACCAATGATGGTGTAGAGTGTTGGATTGATGACTATTTTTTTCCTTTTCTTACCGTCTCAATAGTTGTCATTAGGAACAGCATTCTTTTCGGTTGCTCCTTGCGCGTTCTACGCGCCATTTAGAAAGACGAGCCCACTCTGGCACTGGGTGGTTTCAGTTTCTTTAGAAAGAAAAAACACAAGTGAAGCAATAAATTAACCTGCAGGCAACTTTTTCTGTGCAAAACGGACAAAGAAAGGGTGGCTTAAAAGGAAAAGAAAATATAGGTCGAAAACCAATGTCTCGGCTAGTATCAAGCATGTTGCATGTCGCTGATGTTTTGTCTTGCGTTTTTTCACGTTTTGTTTTTATATTTACTCTGGACATTGGCGTGATTTGCCACAAGCACGTGATGATACCGTTGGGATTTCCTTCTGCGTCCGGTTTCATTGCTATTATCGTTTAGCATGAACTACCTTCCATCGGAGAGAAGGATGTTGAAAAAGGCAGAATAATGTTTCCATCTTAAGCTAGCTCCCGTTTTATTTGGGCTTTACGGTCGGGGCAGGTTTCGGTACGTCATTAAAACCATGGACACCAAAACAACGGTGCTGTGTGTGGTGCTTTTATTTACGTTGTAACTTTGCCCGAAAGAAAACTTTTTTGAATACGTTTTTCCGATAACAGTGGCGAAATACGAACGGTGGCCACATGCACAACCCAATGGGTGAAAAGAGAAAGTGAAGGTAGAAATTTATGCTTGTTTGTTGCGAATTTGATACTTTAGTGGTTGACTGTGGAGAGAAGCTGTTTTCAGTAGCCCTGGATCTTTTCGACCCTTTCTAGAGGGTTTGCGTTTTTTGCGGATTTTGAGACCCCACTCTACCGCAGCCCACAATCATTAGCGACCTGCCGCACGTGGGCATGGTTTGGGTAATTGAAATCGATCCGCTGGGTTTAATTGAAGTTTTTCTTACCAAGCTGGTTTAAAAATGGTGAGGATGTTTGCCAGGTCAGTGAGGTTTGGTTGGAATGCTTCAATGATCCTAAAGACGAAAATAAACTCCCACACGATAAGACTATGTGTTTACTGATTAATGTAAACCAACTTTATTGTTAGGCGGATTGCGTGCACGATGGAGGCGCCCAGTCTTTTGTAAACGGCGACTTTCGTCGAATATTCCCTAGCTTATCTTTAACTGATTTTCCTTCTCTTCTTTGTTCGAAACACGTGAGGAAGCAAGAAAACAATTTTAATGAGTTTGTTTTTGCGGGGAGGTGGATTTATTTTGAGTTTCTTGCGGTTTCACTTTCACAGTGTTCCAGAACTCAGTGGTTTGGTAAATAGCAACGCGGCGTATGTCCATCTATGCCATCATTTCACGGAAGACAAAGTGGGTCTGATTTATGTTGAGCGTGCTTTCGCCTCCGGAAACTTTTTGACCATTGAAGCAGTTTACGTTCGAAAGACAAATGTGTCTCGATAATAGTTTTCTTCACTAGTTTATGCAGCAGTAAAAATGTATTCACCGCTTTCGCAACCATGTTTGGATTCTCCATCAATAAATGTTTGTCTTACAACATTTTGTGTAACAATATTGATCTAAATTTATCTAGAAAGTTCGAGAAGCTGTCTGTATATTTTCCAGATAAATAAAGTTAATCTCAAAAAGAGCGTCAAGGTAATCAAGCTGATTGGGTCATATATTGTATTATTTTATTCTCTTCATGGGCTTCACTTTCGGAAAATTTCTAGAAACTGTTTAGACTTGTTATCTCCAACATGGCATCCTGGCTTAAGAATTCTCAGGTATCGTCACTGCAACTTAAAATACAAACAGACTTTCCTTGCGATGGTTTCTCGAACGCTTTATGCTTTTTTCCTTCTCCACGTTTTGCTGACGTCGTCTACCTCGCCATTAGCTGTGTATAGTATCCATGACGTGGTTCGTGATGGCACTAAAGAATCATAAAAATGACGGCGTTCTCGTTGGCTCATCGTTTGTTTACTCAATCAATTGCTTGACTTTACATTATTCAACACTTTTACGCTATGCTTCGGTGGGTGACAGGCAAAAACAAGATGAGATAATAATAATATTACAAATACCGGAAGCACTCAATCTACGCGAAGTTGTAATTAAATTAATAATTTATTATGCTTTTACCCTGTGCTCTTACGACAATCTATAAAATCGATGCTACTATTTTTAATTGGACTCCACCAGAACAAGTTGTAAGCTCTAGATCGAACGTTTAGCGCACAGAAACAGTTCCCTCATTTGAATAAGGAAAAAATGGGTTCATCGCTGTTACTCTTTAAGTCGCTTTACGTCAAGGCAGCGCTGCTGGGCGTTGTACCGTTTCGGTTTCATCTCTATCCTGCCTCGTTGGAGCTCCGAACTTCTCTTCTGTACTATTGTTATCTCGTCAGCGTGGCCGGACCGATAACGCGATTTCTTATAAATGTATCCTGTTCCTTGGATCTGACACAGGACTTTAGCGTTCTTCGGGTTACTTCCGTAATTATGGAATGCTGTGAATCGGTGCTGCTCATGCTTCCCGTGTGCTTCTTTCTGTCGCGCTCCGTGAAAGTGTGCGGGCTTTTTGAAAACCTAAAGCAACTGCACTACAGCTCGATTCTCACAGGACGCGTCCAAATGAAATCGTGTGTAAGGAAGTGTTTTGGATCTTGTTTCTTGTATGAAATTGCCTATGCTATGATCATACTGATGTATGGTTTAATGTCAAACGATATGCCTCCAATTCTTTTAATACCTTACATTCCGACCGTGGTGATGACTACCTTCTCGAGAATGACCCTGATGATGATCATGTACGGTTCGGGACAATATTTTTTGATCATCATACAAACAATCAACGAGATGCTCCTGCCAAATAGACAAACAGCAACTGAGTGGACTCATCTAGGTTTAATGAACCTGTACCAAAAGTTGTGGAAGTGTTCACACTATTTTAACGTACTCTTCGGGTTCCCGCTCGTGTGCTATATTTTGCTCGTGTTTCTTCACACAACTACAGTGTTCTATGTGCTACTATCGATCTTCGTGCTGGGAAAGAAGGACTTCACGGTGACCGAGGGTTTACTGGCGCTGGCCGAGATTGTTTGGGTCTTCTACGATGTGTTCTACGTGATGCTCA
This sequence comes from Anopheles sinensis, assembly GCA_000441895.2. Lineage (NCBI taxonomy): Eukaryota > Metazoa > Arthropoda > Insecta > Diptera > Culicidae > Anopheles > Anopheles sinensis. Next base: position 525,815 of record KE525346.1, read on the forward strand.
TCATCGGGACGTGCAGTTTAGTGCAGGATGAGGTAAGTTTTGCGCGTCAAGTAGATAGTTTGTTTTCAGAAAAATTGGCATCTACCAGTCTGCAAGGTGCGGAAGTGACATCAGGTATTTCAAATAGTCTAGGAAGTTTCTGGTAGGTATCAAATTTTGTTATGGTACTGACCTTTGTTCCGAGAAAATGTAGTTTTCGATAACGTCAAAGACATTAATCAATTCGTTCCGCGTTTCATTATTGAAGAGTGTTACCAGCTTTAACGGGATAGACAACGATAAATCAATATCATTTCCAGTCACATTCAAACGTTCTTTACTGGCAGTTCTTTGTGCTTCTAGAACCGGACTAGAACTACGTTGGAAAAGTACGCAGTGATGATTATTTCTTATGAAAAACGATCCTAAAAATGGTAAAGTGGAGGACCCTTTTCAAGGTGCTTTATATTAAGGCGGCCCTGTTAGGTGTGCTTCCCTTTCGCTTTCACCTCCATCCGGCAACTCTAGAACCCAAAAACGTTCTTTTGTACTATTGCTACCTCTTCAACATTTTCGTTCAAACCTCTTTGCTGATAATAAATTTATCTTGGTCCTGGAATTACGTTAACGAGTGCAGTGTTTTGCGGCTCTCAGCTATTGTTACTTATTTCTGTGAACCGTTATTGCTTTCGGTTCCGGTGTTCTACATCCTGTGCGATTCGGTAAAGCTGGTCACATTTTACAACGATCTCAAACAACTTTATTGCAACCCACTGCTCATCGGGCGCGTTCGATTGGGAAAGTGGTTTTGGAAGTGCTTCAGGTTTAATTTACTCTACGAAGTCGTGCACGTCATCAACTTGACATCGTATGCCTTATTTTCGGGCGATTTTACCCCCGAAATGATGCTTGTCTATGTTGCAGTAGATTTGATCATCACACTGTCGAAGGGAATTATGTTACTTATCATGTACGGTGCAGCAGAGTATCTTCTGGTGGGTGCGAAAACATTCAACGATATTGTGTTGTCCAAAAGTGACGAATATATATACCCAGGTTGGAACAAGTTGATGGAGCTGTACAACCGCCTTTGGAAGTGCTGTGAAATTTTCAACTCTCTCTTTGCCTTTCCGATCGTGTGTTACCTTTTGATGGTATGGCTTCACACCACTTCGGTGTTCTACATGCTATCGTCGATATTCGTGCTAGGAGATAAACAGTTTACAATAATAGATTTCATTTACTGGTCAACGGAGATCGTCTGGGCCTTATGCGAGTTAATGTACTTAAAGCTAATAATTGGAAGCTGCTGTCAGGTACAAAATGAGGTAAGATATATTGCCAATTATTCAATTGTACGAAACATTGTTGCCATTTGGTTTATCTTCATAGTTACCAGAGCCGTAACGAAAGAAGTGTTGGGAAAAATACTTATCCTCTATCCATCATTTATTCGTAATTGACCGTGTGTAGAACTTCCGCATTAGTTATGTTGTAATTGATGGAGTTGTTGACATTTTACTTTTTTATCTCCTGAAACAATCTAACTTCCCGTTGGTTCCTTGTTTTTTCGTTTCAATTAATTAGTTTCACTTTCATTATTAATTAAGAACAACGAGGAACTTTCCCCCGGTGACGATTCCAGTAAGCAGTCCCTACAGCCCTATGGTTTTTCTATGCTTATAGAGGTTGTATACCACGGCAGTTTGAAAGTGCCCTCGTATCCAGAGCATTGCCGGAAATGGGAGATTATGTCACATTAACTTCGCACGTCAAATGCAGCTAGAAGATGGTTGGATTCATGTTCTGTTTTAAGCTTCTCTACATAAAAGCTGTCTTTTTTGGTGTCGTACCGTTTCGATACCATTTATATTCGGCTCGATTGGAGCCCACAACCACTCTGCTGTACTATTGTTACTTCGTCAACACTATCCCGCAGGCCACGATGTTGCTGATCAATGTCGTTTGGACATTTAGTTATGAAACAGAGTGCAACATTATGATGCTTACGATAATTATAATGTACATCAGTGAACCATTGTTATATTCTCTGCCGGTGCTCTACGTCTTGCAGCATCAGGTGGAGGTGATCTCATTTTTTCAACGACCTCAAGCAGCTTTACTACAGCCCGCAGCTTGCCGGACGCGGTCGACTAGAAAGGTGGATCCACAAGTGCTTTAAGTTTAGTTTACTTTATGAAGTGGTGAATGGTATCAACCTGACGGCTTATGGGTTGATTTCGGAAGATTTCACCCTCGGTATTACGCTGTTGTATGTTACGATGGATTTATTCGTATTATTTTCGAAAGGAACCATGTTTCTGATCATGTACGGCACGGGGCAGTATATTCTGGTGGTTGTAAAAACATTGAACGAGGTTATGTTGTCGATGGATATGCTATACTTTCATAGCAAAGCGTTGATAAAACTCTACAACCGCCTCTGGAAGTGTTGTGAATTTTTAAACGCGCTATTTGGCGTTCCGATCATGTGTTACTTATTGATGGTGTGCATTCGAGCGATTTCAGTGTTTTACATGCTATCGTCACCGTGTCTCCTGGAAAGCTTGGAGTTTACAGTTACCATGTCTGTTTATTGGACATTGGAAATCACTTGGCCCATGTGGGAAATAGTTTTCATTATGCTGGTCATCGGAACTTGGTGTCAAATAAAAAATGAGGTAAGGAAAAAAGAAAATTATGAATCATTTGAAAATATGTTTGCCAAGCTGCTGGAAGTCATTTATACCGGTACAGAGTTCAGTTGTTAGAGCAGGCTAAAAATTTAGACGAGCCATGATTAAGCCAAGAGTTGAGCAGTCAGTTAGTTTATTGCTTAGTGCTTTAGTAATTAATTGATTTAACATTATTTAACATCGTGGTAATAAGCGCTTCGAGACATTCCGTACCGTCAAAATAAGACTGATTGTTATTCAATAAATTCGTTTTTATTTTTATACTTATTCATCTATAATCATATCGAAGTGCACTTTAATCTAAACCCATTTGGGAGTTCTTATGACACCATCATCAACACAAAAAAACTATCGGATAGCCACGCCGCTACATCAATTAATATCTGTTAAGGGCATCACAAAGACTCATCGTTATTGAGTGAAATGTTGGCTTTTATATTTTGATTCAAGTATAATCATTCGGGCCGTTTAAGAGTGAACTCGTCCGAAGATATTGTCTTCAACATCAATTGAAGTTAGAAAATGGTTGAATCCATCTTTCTTTTTAAGCTTCTTTACATCAAAGTGGTTCTCTTCGGTGTAGTTCCTTTCCGATATTACTTCTATGCAACCCGATTAGAGCTAAAAACCGTCCTTCTTTGCTATTGCTACTTCGTTACCAGTTTCACGCAAATCGCGCTGTTGCTGGTCAATATTACTTGGACGTGGAATTTTGAAACCGAGTGCAACGTCTTAATGCTGACAACTATTGCTACGTACTTTTGTGAACCTTTGTTACATTTTCTTCCGGTATTCTACTTCCTGAAGTATCAGGTGGAAGTGATCGTATTTTTCAACAACCTCAAACAGCTTTACTACAACCCGCAACTAGCTCGAAACGTTCGATTGGAAAAGTGGATTCGCAAGTGCTTTAAGTTTAGCTTACTGTATGAAGTCGTGCACACTATTAACTTGACCGCTTATGGGTTGGTTTCCGAAGATTTCAAGCTCGACATGATGCTAGTGTATCTTCCGTTGGATTTTATCATCACACTGTCGAAAGGAACCATGCTGCTGATCATGTACGGTGCGGGACAGTATCTTCTCACCGTTGCGAAAGCATTCAACGAGGTTGTGTTGTCAAGTTCAATAGACAAACCACAGTTACGAAGTAGCGACTTGATGAAGCTGTACAACCACCTCTGGAAGTGCTGTGAATGTTTCAACGCGCTCTTTGGCATTCCGATCGTGTGCTACCTACTGATGGTGTGTTTGCGACCGATTTCAGTGTTTTACATGCTATCGTCAATTTTCCTACTGGGAGGAAAACAGTTTACAATAATAGACTTTGCTTATTGGGCGATGGATATTTCTTGCGTCTTGTGGGAAATACTGTCCATAATGCTGATCATCGGAACTTGCTGTCAGATAAAAGATGAGGTAAGGTAAAAAAATAATAAAATATTCGAAAATATCTTTGTCAAGCAATTGAAAATTATAGAGATCAATTCGTCGACAAGAAGCTTAATTAAAGCGGTGAAACTAGGTTCCATAATCATTTCCGCTTTAATCCACAAGAACAACTAGTTCGGCCTCACATTCGTTGTTACTAATCAATTAGTTAGCATTCCATTATTGATCAATGTGTCAAATTCCACAACTCGGTAAACCATCAATCTAAATGCGTTTCGGGAAATTTCGTACCGTCAAAGCAAGGCTGATCGTTATTCAATAAATTGTGTTCAACTGTTCTTGTCCATCTATTACTATACTGAAGTGGCGCTGAATTATTTAGTTTCTCATGCATTACGCTACAATTGAGCACATTCGATTCATTGTTACACGATAAGTCTATATTGTTTGAAGGGCATCATGAAGCTTCATCATTATTCAATCAATTGTTGGTTTTTTCTTCCTGGGTCAAGTAGAATAGTTTGGGTCATTTGAAAGTGGTGTACAAAGAAAGATGTCGTGAATGTAATCCTAGGACAGTAAACGAAATTGAACCATGGTTGGGTATATATTTCTTTTCAAACTCCTCTACATAAAGGCAGTTCTCTTTGGTGTCGTTCCGTTTCGCTATTATTTCTACTCGGCACGATTAGAACTCAAAACCGTCCTTCTTTACTATTGCTACTTAATTACCCTCATCACACAAATCGCGTTGTTGCTCATCAATGTGGATTGGACGTGGAATTTTGAGACAGAGTGCAATATTTTAATGCTGATAACTACTGCTACGTACATTTGTGAACCGGTGCTACATTCACTTCCGATATTCTACTTCCTGCAGTATCAGGTGGATGTGATCGTATTTTTCAACGACCTCAAACAGCTTTACTACAACCCGCAGCTAGCTCGAAACGTTCAATTGGACAGGTGGATCCGCAAGTGCTTTAAGTTTAGCTTACTGTATGAAGTCGTGAACGCTATCAACTTAGCAGTTTATGGGTTCCTGTCGGAAGATTTTCCGCTCGATATGATGTTAGTGTATGCTACGTTATTTTTATTCATCACACTGTCGAAAGGTATCGTGTTGCTGATCATGTACGGTGCGGGACAATATCTTTTAATGGTGGCAAAGACATTCAACGTGCTTGTGGTTACAAGTACTAAGGACATACCGCGCTCTCGTAGTGGCGAGTTGATAGACCTGTACAACCACCTCTGGAAGTGCTGTGAATGTTTCAATGCGCTATTTGCCGTTGCGATCATATGTTATCTATTAATGGCGTGCTTGCGAGCGGTTTCGGTGCTCTACTTGCGATCATCAATACTGCTGCATGCAGAAACGGCGTTTACAATAGCAGGCTTCGCTTACTGGGCATCGGATGCTTATTGGGCCTTGTGGGAAATACTGTCCATAATGCTGATCATCGGTACTTGCTGTCAAATTAAAAATGAGGTAAAGATAATCACTGTTTATTGATTATACCAAAGTTGTTTTCGTCATCGAAGGAGTTTCAAGCAAATAAGTGCAAAAAAAACCCCAGAGTTGCATTTTAGCGACCGATCATACAATTTCGTTTTCCGCATTGTAGTTTCGTCTGATCTAATCGTTTCTTCTTGATCTAAACACAATCATTTTCATTTCTTCCACCTCAAAACAATTGATTACTCATGGATTAATTGTTCGTTTGTGTTAATTCAATTAGCTTCTCTTGCATTATTGAACATCGTGGTAATTTCCAGAGTTCGGTCAGTCATCAATAATATTAGGCCAATCATTTTTCAATGCATCACTTTTCTTCTCCATTTGAAATGACCTTCGACGAGCCGAAAACAGTGGTTCCACTTATTGTGAAGTGAGTTAGCTTATGGGATGGTCACGTCGTTATTCTTGTTCAAGCTGCTTTACATTAAAGCAGTGCTGTTGGGTGTCGTTCCGTTTCGGTGTCACCTCTATCCGGTCGCGTTGGAACTCAAACAGGTCCTTTTGTGCTATTGCTACCTCGTCAGCAGCATTGGACAGGCATCGCTCATGTTGATAAATCTATCTTGGTCGTGGAATTTCGTTACCAAGTGCAACGTCTTGCATTTAACCGCTATTGCAGCATACTTATGTGAATCACTCTTGCTTGCCCTGCCAGTGTTTAGCGTGCTCTTGCGTCGGGCAGAGCTGATCACATTGTTCCACGACCTCAAACAACTCTACTACAGTCCACCACTAGCAGGTCGCATTCGACTGGAAAAGTGGATCAGCAAGTGTTTCAAGTTTAACTCGCTGTACGAAATCATGTACACTCTCACGATGGTGGCGTACGGATTTTGTTCGGACGATTATTCTCCCGAGATGATGCTGGCGTACGTCCCGGCTGCGTTTATGACCGCTTTCTCGAAGGCGACCGTGCTGCTGATCGTGTACGGTGTAGGACAGTATCTCCTCATTGTCACGGAAACATTCAATGAGACGTTAGTTGCTGGTGGATTTACAACTTCCAGGAGGAAACAGCAGCTGTACGATCAGTTATGGAAGTGCTGTGAATGCTTCAACGCCATTTTTGGTTTTCCGATCACGTGCTACCTTTTGCTTGTATGTTTGCACTCGATCACAATACTGTACACACTATTGTCAATGTCTTTGCTTGCTGAAGAAATGGTAACACTGGCAGATTTCGCCTTCTGGGTAGAGGAAATCGTGCGGGCTATTTTTGATGTACTTTACGTAATGGAGATCGTCGGAACGTGTAAGCGTGTGAGACAAGAGGTAAGCAAACATTTGCTTTCAATAAACAATATTGATAGTGGCGACCCAACCCAAGGGTATGTAATTTTATAATGAATTATTCATAGTGAACATTGTGTATCCAGAGTTTTATCGAATGACTCGGATGATATATTGGATAAACGACAATTCTATCAACATGCTGCGTCCATTAAGTGTTTTGTCATTAACGCCAATACACCGTTATGTCGCTATTCCTCTTTAAGCTACTCTACGTTAAAGGAGTTCTATTTGGCATTATTCCATTTCGATTTCAGCTGTATCCGGCCACGCTGGAATCCAGAACGATTCTACTGTACTATTGCTATTTTGTTACCATTGTTGGGCAGAATGCTCGTTTGCTGCTGAATTTAGTTTGGGCGTGGAATTATTCTCCGGTGCTCTACATTCTGTCCTATCGGAAGGAAGTGATCGTATTTTTCAACTGCCTCAAGCAGCTGTACTACAGCTTCCTGCTCACGGGATGTGTTCGATTAGAAAAGTGGCTTTGGAAGTGCATCAGATTCAATTTACTTTATGACATCGTATGCATTAGCACTTTGTTGGTTTACGGTTTTCTTTCGAGCAACTTTCCACCCAATACTATGGTGGCGTATGTGTTGTGCATGTGTCTTACCACGTTCTCGAAGGGGATCGTGTTGTTGATCATGTATGGTGCCGGACAGTATTTGTTGACCGTTTTGAAAGCAATGAAAAACGTCCTACTATCAGGTGAACAAACATCAACACAGCGTGGTTGGAACGAGTTTATGTTGCTTTACGACCAACTATGGAAGTGCTGTGAATGCTTCAAGGCGTTGTTCGGCATTCCGATCATGTGCTACCTCATGCTGGTGGTCTTGCACTCGACTGTAGTACTGTACACGCTGTCGTCGATGTTTCTGCTGGGAAAAGTTAATCTTACACTGGTAGAGATAGTTTTGTCCCTGGAGGAATTATTTTGGGTATTCTATGACCTGCTGAACGTATCGGTTATCGTTGGAACGTGCAGTCAGATAAAGGATGAGGTAAGATATTAGATATTATAAGGTATTTTTGATCAGTTGAACTAAAATTAATAATAGTATGAGCATGTCTATCCTAGCCGAAAATTGAGAAATTTTGAGTCATTGGTTGGATGACACCATAAATTTTCGATGAAACTACCGATAGGACATGGGTAAAACGCTATTCTACTTTAAGTTTATATCCGTCCTGCCTCTTTGAAATCAAGAATGATTCTGTTGTATTATTCCAACGTGGTCACCATTTTCGGTGGACTTAACTTTGTGGGTAGAGGAAATTGTCCGGGACATTTTTGATATAAGTACTATGCGAAACAGAGAACTTCGGAACGTGTGGTCGGGTTAATGCAGAGATGAGCAATCATTTCCTTTTAATCAAAATGATAAAGAGTAATGGTCGAGCAACCCAATGTACCAGCCATTTTTGGTTGGTTAGTCATCAATTTGAATGTCAGCTGTATGTCAGGAAAAAATTGATATGTCCTTTGGCTTACGGTTAATTTAGGGAATTTGCATTATTAAATGGATATTCACCTAATGTCTACAAATAATAGGAGATGTATTTTTACACTGAATTATTCTTCGTGCATTTTGTGTGTCCAAAATCTTATCGAATGACTTCGAAATTTGTCGGTAGCACGTCCATTCTATCTCAATGCGATTACTATTCACTGTTTTCCCAGTAAACTCGAGCGATGTGGCTTTTCCTCTTCAAAGTGCTCTACATTAAAGGAGTCCTACTGGGTGTTATTCCGTTTCGATTCCAACTGTACCCGGCCACGTTGGAATGTAGATCGATTCTGCTGTACTATTGCTATCTTGTTACCATTGTTGGTCAAGGTGTACGTTTCCTGATGAATTTCTTTTGGGCGTGGAATTATGCCACGGAATTCTTCGTCCTACGAGTGGCGTTTATTTTCAACTACTGTTTAGAATCGGTGACACTTGCGCTTCCCGTGTTCTACGTGCTCTCCTATCGGAAGGAAATGATCTTTTTTTCAACTACCTCAAACAGCTTTACTATAGTCCTTTGATCATCGGACGTATTCGACTGGAAAAGTGGCTTTGGAAGTGTATTCATTTCAATTTACTTTATGACATCATGTACTTTACCACTATGATGATTTACGGTGTACTTTCGAGCGACTTTCCACCCAACACGATGGTGGCGTATGTTTTGTGTATGCATTTAACTACGTTCTCGAAGGGGATCGTGTTGTTGATCATGTATGGTGTCGGACAGTATCTGTTGACCGTTTGGAAATCAATGAACGCCGTCCTACTACCAAGCGGACAGACATCCACACAGTATGGTTGGAACGAGTTTATGTTGCTTTACGATCAACTATGGAAGTGCTGTGAATGCTTCAAAGTGTTGTTTGGCATTCCGATCATGTGTTACCTCTTGCTGGAGTTTATACACTCGACTGTACTACTGTACTCGCTGGCTTCGATATTTCTGTTCGGAAAAGAAAACCTTACACCGATAGAGATAGTTTTGGCAGTCGAAGAATTGTCTTGGGCAGTCTTCGACTTGCTGTACGTAATGGTGATCATTGGAACGTGCAGTCAGATAAAGGATGAGGTAAGATATCACTGTTATTTTCCAAAAGCCTTAGTTGCGACAAAATTGCCTACAGGTTTCTTTGCCTAATCGAGATCCATCCCACTAGAAAATTTGAAGCAATTAGTTAAGTTAATGTAAGAAAAGTGGTTCATAAACATCATGTAAAAATACTAATGTACCCCAGCCATTGTTGACTGCTTAGTTATCAATTTTTAATGTCAACTGTTTGTCAGGAGAAAAAATATGCCCCTTGGTTTACGGTTGGTTTTAGGGAATTTCCATAATTAAATGGACTGACCTAATGTGTACAAATAAAAGGGGATGTATTTTCACACTGAATTATTCTATGTGCATTTTTGGTGTCTATAATATTATTGAATGACTCGGAAGTTAGTCGGAAGCACGTCTATTCTATCTCAATGCGGTTACTATTCACTGTTTTCCCATTAAAGTCGAGAGATGTGGCTTTTCCTCTTCAAAGTGCTCTACATTAAAGGAGTGCTATTGGGTGTTATTCCATTTCGATTCCAGCTGTATCCTGCGACGCTGAAATCCCGACCGGTTCTTCTGTGCTATTGCTTTATTGTTACCATTGTTGGGCAGGATGCTCGTTTGTTCATGAATTTCGTATGGGCGTGGAATTATGCCCCGGAATACTTCATACTGCGGGCGACGTCTATTTTCAACTATTCTTTAGAATCAGTGGTACTTGCGCTTCCGGTATTCTACGTACTCTCCTATCGAAAGAAAGTGATCTTATTTTTCAACTGCCTCACGCAGCTTTACTATTGCCCTCTGGTCATCGGATGTATTCGACTGGAAAAGTGGCTTTGGAAGTGCATTTGGTTCAGTTTGCTTTACGACATCGTGTACATTAGCACTATGGTAGTCTACGGTGTACTATCGAGCGACTTTCCACCCGAGGTTATGGTGGCGTATGTTCCATTTATGTGTTTTACCACACTGTCCAAGGTGATTGTGTTGTCGATCATGTATGGTGCCGGACAGTATCTGCTGATCGTTTGGAAATCAATGAACGCCGTCCTGCTATCAGACGGACAGACATCCACGCAATGTGTTTGGAACGAGTGTATGTTGCTTTACGACCAACTATGGAGGTGTTGCGAATGTTTCAACACGCTCTTTGGCATTCCGATACTGTGCTACCTCTTCCTGGTGTTTTTGCACTCAACTGTAGTACTGTACACGATGTCGTCAATGTTTCTGCTGGGAAAAGCTAACCTTTCACTGACAGAGATAGTTTTGTCAGTTGAGGAATTGTTCTGGGCAGTTTTAGACCTGCTGTACATAATGGTGATCGTCGGAACGTGCAGTTGGATAAAGGATGAGGTAAGGATTCGTTTTAATTTTTAAAACAGCTCAGGTTCTACTGCAATTACTGAAAGGTTTCGTTGCCCTGTGCCCGTTTGAGAATCTACCAGTAAAGGGCATTACTTAAGCGGAATGAACCTTCATCCCTCAACAAAATAATAACTCTTGAAATATTGAACATTGTTGGCACCTAAGGCTCTTAGGCTCTATTATTGTGTCCGCTATTAGTGTATCCTGTTTGATGACACCATAAATTTTCGATGACATGTTTGTTACAGCTGACATTAAAAATTGTCCCCCCAATATACCCCTTGGTTTATGGTTGGTTTTGGGAATTTCCATTATTAAATGGATTGACCTAATGTGTACAAATAAAAGAGGATGTATTTTTATCCTGAATTATTGTATATGTATTTTGTGTGTCCAGAATCTTGTTAAATGACTCGGAAGTCAGTCGGTTGCACGTCCATTCTAACTAAATGTTGCTACTATTTGCTGTTTTCCAAGTAATCTCAAGAGATGTGGCTTTTCCTCTTCAAAGTGCTCTACATTAAAGGAGTGCTACTGGGTGTTATTCCGTTTCGATTCCAACTGTACCCGGCCTCGTTGGAATGTAGATCGATTCTGCTGTACTATTGCTATCTTGTTGCCATTGTTGGTCAAGGTGTACGTTTCCTGATGAATTTCTTTTGGGCATGGAATTATGCCTCCGAATTCTTCGTCCTACGGGTGGCGTCTATTTTCAACTACTGTTTAGAATCGGTGACACTTGCGCTTCCCGTATTCTACGTGCTCTCCTATCGGAAGGAAATGATCGTATATTTCAACTACCTCAAGCAGCTTTACTATAGCCCTTTGCTCATCGGACGTATTCGACTAGAAAAGTGGCTTTGGAAGTGTATTCATTTCAATTTACTTTACGACATCGTGTACTTTACCACTATGATGGCTTACGGTATACTTTCGAGTGACTCTCCACCCAACACGATGGTGGCGTATGTTTTGTGTATGTATTTAACAACGTTCTCGAAAGCGACCGTATTGCTGATCATGTATGGTGTCGGACAGTATCTGCTGAACGTTTGGAAATCAATGAACGCCGTCCTACTACCAAGCGGACAGACATCTACACAGTATGGTTGGAACGAGCTTATGCTACTTTACGACCAACTATGGAAGTGCTGTGAATGCTTCAAGGCGTTGTTTGGCATTCCGATCATGTGTTACCTCTTGCTGGAGTTCATACATTCGACTGTAATACTTTACACGCTGTCGTCGATATTTCTTTTGGGAAAAGCTAACCTTACACCGATAGAGATAGTTTTGGCAGTCGAAGAATTGTCTTGGGCAGTCTTCGACCTGCTGTACGTAATGGTGATCATTGGAACGTGCAGTCAGATAAAGGATGAGGTAAGATTTCACTGTTATTTCCCAAAAGCCTAAGATGCGCCAGGTTTCGTTACCTTATGGAGATCTGTCTCAGTAGAAAATTTGAAGCAATTAGTTAAGTTAATGTAAGAAAAGAGATGCATAAACATCATGTAAAAATACTAATGTACCAGCCATTGTTGGCTGGTTAGTTATCAATTTTTAATGTCAACTGTTTGTCAGGGGGAAAAAATATGCCCCTTGGTTTACGGTTGGTTTTAGGGAATTTCCATAATTAAATGGACTGACCTAATGTCTACAAATAAAAGGGGATGTATTTTTACACTGAATTATTCTATGTGTATTTTGTGTGTTCAGAATTTTGTTGAATGACTCGGAAGTTAGTTGGGAGCACGTCCATTCTATCTTAATGTTGCTACTATTCACTGTTTTCCTAGAAAAGTCAAGAGATGTGGCTTTTCCTCTTTAAGGTGCTCTACATAAAAGGAGTCCTACTGGGTGTTATTCCGTTCCGATTCCAACTGTACCCGGCCTCGTTGGAATGTAGATCGATTCTACTGTGCTATTGCTATTTTGTTACCATCATTGGTCAGAGTGTACGTTTCCTGATGAACTTCTTTTGGGCATGGAATTATGCCCCAGAATTCTTCGTCCTACGGGCAGCGTCTATTTTCAACTATGTCTTAGAATCAGTGGTACTTGCGCTTCCGGTGTTCTACGTATTGTTATATCGGAACGAAGTGATCGTATTTTTCAACTACCTTAAGAAACTTTACTTTTGCCCTCTGCTTACCAGACGTGTTCGACCAGAAAGGTGGCTTTGGAAGTGCATCAGATTCAATTTACTTTACAACATCGTATACATTGGCACTATGATAGTTTACTTTATATTTTCGAGCGACTTTCCCCCCAAGACGATGGTGGTGTATGTTTTGTGTATGTATATAACCACGTTCTCGAAAGCGACCGTGTTGCTGATCATGTATGGTGCCGGACAGTATCTGCTGATCGTTTGGAATACAATGAACAACATCCTACTACTAACGGGACAAGCATCCACACAGTGTGTTTGGAACGAGCTTATGCTACTTTACGACCAACTATGGAAGTGTTGTAAATGTTTCAACGCGTTGTTTGGCATTCCGATCATGTGTTACCTCTTGCTGGAGATCATACATTCGACTGTAACACTGTACACGGTGTCGTCGGTATTTCTGTTGGGAAAAGCAAACCTCACACTGACAGAGCTACTTTTGTCAGCCGAGGAATTGTCTTGGGCAGTCTTCGACCTGCTGTGCGTTATGGTGATCGTGGGAACGTGCAGTCAGATAAAGGATGAGGTAAGATTTTCTAAATTCCCCAACAACCTTAGGTGCACCAAAAATACTTAGCGGTTTCGTAAACCCTGTCGAGGGTCCATTCCAGAAGGAAATTTTGAGCAATTAGTCAGTGTCTACTTCATATTCTAAGTAGACGAAATCGTTTCGCGCCATTTTTAATACACTTTACTCAATCGAGATTATCGGAACGTGTAGCCAGACAAAAAAGGAGATAAGAAAATATTTGCCTGCAATCAATATTATTGAGTGTAACAAAGGATCGACATCATGTACAAATACAAATATACCAGCTATTGTTGGTTGGTTGGTAAGCGAAAAGTACCGTTGGTTTACGGTTAGTTTTCTGAAGTTGCATTATTGAACAGCTTTACTTGGCGTCGAAATGTGCAAGGTGATGTATTTTTATACTGAATTATTCAACGTACGCTAGATCATATCGAATTGCTTGGATGATTTCGCGGTTGCACGATAAAAATTGAAAAACGCTGCCGTCATTCACTGTTTTCCCAGTAAAGCCAAGACATGGTTGTGTCGCTTTTCCTCTTCAAAGTGCTCTGCATTAAAGGAGTCCTATTAGGTGTTGTTCCATTTCGAATCCAACTGTATCCTGCCACGTTGGAATCCAGAACAATTCTACTGTGCTATTGTTATATTGTTACCATTATTGGGCAGGATGCACGTTTGTTCATGAATTTCGTATGGGCGTGGAATTATTCCCCAGAGTACGTCGTCTTGCGGGCGACGTCTATTTTCAACTATTTCTCAGAATCGGTGGTACTCGCTCTTCCGGTGCTCTACATTCTTTCCTACCGGAAGAAAGTGCTCGGATTTTTCAACTGTCTCAAGCAGCTTTACTACAGCTCGCTGCTTACTGGACGCGTTCAGCTAGAAAAGTGGCGTTGGAATTGCATTCATTACAATTTATTTTACGACGTCATGTACATCATCACTATGGTGAGCTACGGGATACTTTCGAGTGACTTTCCACCCGAGGTTATGGTGGCGTACGTTCCATTTTTGTGTTTTACCACACTATCCAAAGTGATCGTGTTGCTGATCATGTATGGTTCCGGACAGTATTTGTTGATCGTTTGGAAATCAATGAACTCCGTCCTACTCTCAGGTGGACAAACATCGTCGCTCTGTGTTTGGGACGAGTTTATGTTGCTTTACGACCAACTATGGAAGTGCTGTGAATGCTTCAAGGCGTTGTTCGGCATTCCGATCATGTGCTACCTCTTCCTGGTTTTCTTGCACACAACTGTGACACTATACACGCTGTCGTCGATGTTTCTACTGGGAAAAGCTAACCTTACACCGATAGAGATAGTTGTGTCATACGGGGAGTTGTTTTGGATAGGCTTTGACCTGCTGTACATAATGCTGATCGTTGGAACGTGCAGTCTTGTAAAGGATGAGGTAAGAATGTTTTTTAATTTTTCAACCAACTTTAGTTGCAGTACAATTACTGAAGGTTTTCGCTAGCCTTCGCCCGATTGAGGATCTATATGTAGAGCACTTATGTTGTAACCATTAGCCATTCATTTGGTTCCTCAACAAAGTAATAAACCTTGAATTATTGAATACTTTTGACACGTACACTACTGGGAGCTATCATTGTGCGGCTATTAGTATATCAAGAATTATATCGGATGACGCAAAACATTTTCGGGGACACGTTCGTCACACCATTCAATGTTTCAAAGTGTGAGCTGGGAGATGGATAGAACGCTGTTCCAGTTTAGGTTCCTCTACATAAAGGCAGTCCTGTGGGGTGTTGTTCCGTTTCGGTTTCATCTGCATCCGGCCACCTTGGAACCGAGAAAGATTCTGCTATACTATTGCTGCCTCGTAACCGTTTTCGGGCAGAGCTCGCGAGTATTCCTGAATTTAACTTGGCTCCTGAATTACGCCTCCGAATGCTTCGTCCTAAGGGCGACATCATTTTTCTTTTATTTCGTGGAATCGGCGGTACTCGCATTTACCGTGCTCTACGTTCATGCGTGTCGGGCGGAGATGATTGGTTTTTTACCAACTTCAAACAACTTTATTACAGCCCAGCGCTCGCTGGGTGCTTCCAAATGGAGAAGTGGGTTCACAAGTGCTTCGTGTTTAATTTACTCTACGAAATCACATGCGCCAGCAGTGCGGTAGTGGTTGGCTTGGTTTCGGACTTCCTTGCCCCAAAGCTCATGCTGGTGTATGTTCCGTGTTTAGTTTTGACCACGCTCTCGAAGGGCATCGTGCTGCTGATCGTGTACGGTGCGGGACAGTATCTGTGGAACGTTTCAAAAGTACTAAATGTGGTTTTGTTGACCCACGGACAGCCATCGTTCGTTGGTTGGAGCGGGTTGATGGAGCTGTACGGGCAGCTGTGGAAGTGCTGTGAATGTTTCAACGCGTTATTCGGCCTTCCGATCGTGTGCTATCTTCTGCTGGTGTGCATAAATACCACCGTCGTGCTATACACACTATTGTCCGATTTTATGCTAGGAAAAGGGAAGTTTACACCGGCAAACGTCGGTTTGACCCTGGAAGAGGTTGTTTGGGCTTTGTTTGAGATGTTTTGCATTAAACTGATCATCGGAACGTGTATTCGGATCAAGTATGAGGTAAGTTTGTTTTCTGACCATCGTTCAGGACGGTATACTCATCGTGGAGATGAGCGCGCAGTGTTATTGGTAGGTTATCTAATGGTACTACAGTTTATTATGTTTTCCCAAGGACAGGGACATCTAAATATTCCCATTGACTCATCCTTTACTTACTCGACTAGGCTGTCATATTTGCATAATTGAAGACTTTTGCCACGTACTGGGGCTTGATGGAAAAAATCTATTATTGTTCTTACCGAGACCGAAATGGAACGGAACATTCTCGACTGGCCCGTTCGTTAGGTTGAAACCGTGCTCTTATTAATTGTTTCGACAGTATCAGCTAAGAGATGGCCATGTCATTACCTCGCCTTCAACTGCTCTACACAAAGGCAGTCCTGTTGGGTGTTTTTCCGTTTCGCTACCAACTACTTCCGGCCGGGTTGGAGAACAAAACGCTTCTGCTGATTTACTGCTACCTCGTCAGCATTTGCGCCCAGGTCACGCGGTTGCTGATGAATTTCCTCTGGTCGTGGAGTTTTGCTCCTGAATATTTCATCCTGCGCGCGACGGCCATTTTTAACTACTCCCTAGAGTCGGTGGTCGTCGCCTTACCGGTGTTTTACGTTCTGTCCCGCCAGCACCGTGTGATCGCATTTTTCAACCATCTCAAGCAACTGTACTATAACCCGCTGCTCGTCGGATACGTTCGAATAGAATGGCTGATTGTAAAGTGCTTTAAGTTCAACTTACTGTACGACATCGTGTACATCATCAGTACGGTGATTTATGGCGTACTTTCGGGGGACTTTCCCCCCGAACTGATGCTGGTATACCTTTCGTGTTTGTTTTTGACCACGTTCTCTAAAGGGATCGTGCTGCTGATCATGTACGCGGCGGTGCAGTATCTGTTGGCCATTACGAAAGCATTTAACAACGTTTTACGCAAGTTAAGTGGATACAAAACATCCTCGGTAACACATCTTCGCAGGAGCGAGCTGATGGAGTTCTACGACCAGCTATGGAGGTGCAGTGAGTGTTTCAACTCACTCTTTGGCATTCCGATCGTATGCTACCTCCTGCTGGTGTGCCTTCACACGACCGCGGTGTTCTACATGCTTTCGTCGACGTTTCTGCTCGGCAAAGAACGTCTCACACCGACAGAGATCGTCGTTTCGGTGGAGGAGATTGTGTGGGCCATATTCGATCTTCTCTACGTAATGCATATCGTTGGAAAATGCAGTCTGGTAAAGCAGGAGGTAAGATAAGATTGAAGTAGGTAAGAGGATTAAAATTGTGGAATGATTCAACTGTTGTTCGTCTATTTGACTTCCTACTTATTGTGAAGATGTGGACATCCAAATCCATATTAAGCATAAAACCTACTTCCCCAACACTTTGTGTACATCGAATATATTTGATTGCATTTACTTAACAAATTACGAACCTGCTTTGTGATACATTTTTAATAAGTGGTCGCATCGGCGCTTCCGGAAAGGTTCGAGTAATTCAACGCAGTATAATTGTGTTTTCCTAATGTCCGTTAGCACAATGCAGTGCATCAACAATCATGAATGTAAGCAAGCAAGTTGTCCGAAACGACGTAGTGTTGTGGTTTTACTTAAACATGAACCTATCGTTCAATTTACAACAGTAGAGTGTAGGTCGTTTAGGTTGAAAGGATTGGCCATTTTCAGTCCATCAGTTCTACTCGTGACTAACGATGAAAGTAGGCGAGAAACTGATCGATCGGTTGCTGCTGCTCAGCGCTGTGATCGCTACCGTGAGTGGCATTGTATCCATAACGCTGGATAAAAAGGCAAAGGAACTACGGGTGTCGAAAATATTGGTCCTGTACAGTATTTTGCTGTCCATCGTTTGCAGCGGGCTGTACCAGAGCACCCAGTTTTTGCTGAGCTCCGTCCGGTACAAGGGTGGCATAAAGACGACCTCGGTCAACCTGGTGATCAGTGCGATTCAGGGTCAGCTGGTGCTGCAAACCTTTCTGTCCGCCGCGATACAGCGCTACCGGATGCGATACCACGTGACCGCGCTGTTGAAGGAACTCTACCAGCTCAAGGTGGAACTGTTTAGCTCCACCGAGCTGGGCATGCGATGGACGAAGGTACGCATCCTGGGCAAGATCATGCTGAGCCAGCTGATAATAACGAGCAGCTTCGTGCTGGCTATCGTCGAGCTGGTTATGTCGGATCATGCCAATCTCGGCGAGGAGCTGTTCTTGCTGTGCGTGTTCTACTACCCGATGGTAGCGATCGTTTGCTCCGTGGCACTCCACTACGCTGTCATGATGTTTCTGCAGAATCTGCACTACGCCCTCAACGAGCGGATGAAGCAGTTGCTGGTGGAACATTCCGACAGTCCGGACAAATCGTTGCGGGGTTACGTGCGAACCCAGCATTCGGTGTACGTGCGCAGCAAGCTGAATCACCTTTCCGATGCGAGGTGTCGTATTGCAGCTTGCTGCAACAAGACGCATGCGTTTTACGATCAGATGCTAGTGAACTGTTGCTTCCTCTGCATGACATTCATCGTCTCCCAGGTTTGTGGGTTTGTCGAAGAGTGGAGAAAGAAGCCTCACTCACTCGGTTTAACGTTTGCAGATGTATCATTTCTTTGAAATATTGTACCTTACCTATCGGGGCCAGACTTCACTGTCGATTCCCGGTTTGGCGCACGAATCCCTCACGTGTTTGCTCTGCTTCTACGAACTGTACAGCATTATGAACTCGTGTGAGATGGTGCAGGAGCAGGTTAGTGAAGCCATTTCGCAGCCTTTTCCTCAACTCTGCCGATCTATGTGACTTAGAAGAACGAAATCAATCAAAGAAACTTACTACACAAATAATATCCTATTTATGGAAATTCTTCCCTTTCAATCGATCTCTTCCACAGTCGCGTAAAACACAAAAGCTTCTGCTTCGTCTAAACGTTACCAAGATAGATCACAAGCTGAAGGAAAGCGTACGTATCCATGTTCGAGGTTTGTTACCTTTTTTTTACTAAACTCGTTTACCCCCTTTTCCAGATCGAGATTTTCGCCCTTCAAACACTGCACCAACCGATTGAGTTTACTGCCTCGCGAATGTTCACATTAGACTATACGGTTCTGTTTTCGGTAAGCGATATCTGCGATAAGGAAAGGGAAATGCGTTTTGGGTTAGTTTTTTCATCAAGCGTCTTTCTTCTTCCATTCGCAGATTATTGCATCCGTGACGAGCTACCTCATTATCCTGATTCAGTTCGAATTGGCCGTCGAAAAGTGAACTGCATGCATAGTAATATTACAGTTGACATTGTAATTTAATTTATATAAGATATATATATTTTTTACTTTAGATCGTGCACGTATAAAGACAATTATTATAAAAAAAACCAATGGTGCATGGTTCGGATATAAAATAAAAATCTTCTCGTTCCTTTGAACAAATCTATCAGGATGCAATAAAAATAACACAAAGATCTGTAATAGAATATAGATATATATAATGTGTATATATATTTTTTAAACATAGCTCTTAAAATTATAACAGTTCTCACGTGCTCATTTGTTCTGTCTAGTTCTTGTCTCGCGTCCATGATTACCTGTCTTGGATCTGTACGTTGAAAAGACGTGTAAATAACTGAACGCATTGATTTGCCAGTGGTCCATCCATGTCCATTTGATCAAGAGAAGTGTGAGACAGAAAAGGAAATCATATGATACAGCGACAAATCCGGTAGATTTCAGGCCGATCGGGCCCCCGCTGCTTTCGGACAGAAAAGCGGTGACGGTTCAATATTTTGTATTAATCGAGACAATTTGAAAACGCCATTCCAGAACCGGTCTTATACTAGCATATACGTAGCTTTGCATAACTTTTACAAGATACCAGCGCGATCGGTCTTTGAATCTCTTCGTTTAATCGTATCTATTTGTCTTGTCTATCATTAGAGCAGCTTTCGGTTGGGGGAAAACGATCCCCCACTCTACAGGCCTCCCCTATTTATAATACATCCGCGTACGACGGCTAAGAACACATTGTTCCCCGATTTGCTTTGCCTACAAATGCCTACCAGAGTTTAGCGCGCGTTTGCGTATAAGATCGACCGCGAACCCCGCCTGTTGCCAGAGTTAGATTATTAGCATTTTGTTTTTTCGTTTGTATGTTTGATCATAATTACATAAACAGGAACACTGTTGATAAACAATTCAAAAATATATAACACGATATTGGAATGCTAGGAATAACATGATTGACGTTCTTGTTTAATTCCGTGAAAAGCGTAATGACTTGCTTTTAAAAAATGCTCTACAGTATAATGCCACTGAACGTTACAGAACAGGCAACTAAATGTATTTGATTGTTACAAGGTTTGTTTTTATGTAGATAATAGATTTGTGAGTGATCGGCTTCGGCTCGCTTTGGCTGGATGAAGGATGAAATAGAAGCGAATAAACCGAGCGATGATCGATTCCCCCCGAACTCTACTGTTTTCCAGGGAGAGAATACAAATGGAACCTACACAGCACCTGTTCGATGCAGAAATGGTTAGAGAGTAACATGATCGAGATACGTTTGGTGGCGAGACGTAGGCATTTTACGAGTAACATTTAAGCACAGCATTAACGTAAGGAAATCTTCAAGAATCTTATGCAAAACCATTAGCCTTATTTTCTCCCCGATAAAGAAAAACTAACCAATTCAGGGTGATTTGCGAACGGAAATGTGTTTTGGAAAGCGTTAGCGATCATTTGTTTTTGGTACATTTCCTTCCATTTTAACATTCTTTTTTACGCGAACATTTTACGATAATATCAAAAATAATGGAACACAGTGCTGTTCTGTAAACCAAAAACTGGGAAAATATTTGTGTGTATAATGTTATACCGTTTCTGTTTTCTACCCTATTTCGCAAGTTTAGCAATATTCTTTGTTCAGTAACTCAGCGTGGTTTACAGAAAATCATTAATAAACCATCAACAGCACTCAGATCCTTGCAAATGTTGTATGTTTTTGCTTTTGTGTGTGTGTTAATGCTTGGAAAACCCAAGTATAAACAATAGCCTTGAAGAGAAAAATAGCTTTAAGAACATATTTTGCAGCAAAATGCTTAACTCAAAGATACTGCAGTTCACAAAAAAATTACATAAACCTTTACTGAACATCAGTAACGTCTGCGGAGGCAAAAACATCACAAGAACGCCCCATCGAAAGAAATGTTGATGTCGATCGTAAAGTAGTTCTACACGTCTCGCTTTGGTTCCATTACGTTCGACTTTGCCCATGACCATTATTCGAGAATTTGTTCCACACTGCTTCGTTGCGTTCCTCGCACCTTGTTATAGCACGCACCACGTCTCGGGTGGTCGGGACCCGGAAGGGCAGACTACGGGGTGGCTGTTTCGAGCAGGGAGTATATATATATTTACACTTGGATTTAAAAGTTTGCTAACACACGCAGCAATGCAGCAAAAAGGGCTGACTTAGAAAGGAGGGGGAGGGAGGGAAAACCATGCCACGTTTTCCAGGGAAGATATGTGTGGAACGGTAGAAGCATATTTTTTTTTTGGGAAAGCCTTTTTTTCATATTAGCATTGCGACAAACGGGCTTCTCTCTATTGCCCAAAATGTCGAAGGGAACCGGGCGTTACGAATGTCCGAATTGGGATTTACATGCTTTATAGTTCATAAATTTTGCAACGATATCTCAAAATGCGCTTATCGTTATTTACATATTACATCACTTTTGGTCGATCGATATCATAGTTTTTTTTGCAATTTCGCGAGCGATCAAGATTAATATATAAACTTTTATCGTACGACAACAAAAAAAGAGTAAACAAAAGAAAACATCATACTAGTAACTAGGGAGAGCGTTAGAGAGGAGAGTAGAGAATTCCCGAATCGTGAAGGAAATCACAAAAGTCCCTCCACATTTCAGACGCATTCATGATCACGCGCGCAAAACAATAATTTCAATTTCAATTCTACTACTATCAACGAACGGCGTGTTGTGGACGGTCTCCGGTGGAAAGGTTCAGAACCCACGCACACAGAACCCAACCATTTGCACAGGACGTATCCCACACACACACCCCCGGGACGTGTCCGGGTGGTCAACAGGAATAAAGTAATCATACCTAAAACAACACTCCACCAGCAGTCCAAACATCATCCTTCCCCTCCGGATCGCGCTTATCGTTCTACGATATTCTAGCATTGGCGTCGGCCAAGTTTATCGACAGCCGAAGCTTGTCGGTCGTCGGAACGCGCTCGTCATCGGCAAACGGGGCGGGTGGATCGGTAGCGTTCTGTTCCTCTCATGCAATGTCACGGGCCACGGGGACGATCGCTTCCCAGTATTTCATTTGCTGGGTGAAGAAAAGGGTGGGAAAGTATTAGAACTGCAGCACGTTGAAGGTTGGTCCTTGCTAGCATACCTGTTGTTGATGAGCCATTTGGTCCTCTAGATACTTAATGATGGTCGACTTAAAGTCACGTGCACGCGCCAGCTCGAAACGTTCCATTTCCTTTTTGATTTCGCTGGAAATGTTGTCAAACTCCTTCTGGCACCGTTGCACCTTGCCTTCCCACTGTAAAAGGACATAGATGAAGTTGTCAATACCTCCGAGGGTTTCACCGAAAAGCCATCCTCTTACCTCTTCCACTTCCTTCTGGGCAAACTCCAGCTTGTCACGACGTTCCTGCAGCTCCAGTTTCGCTTTATTTTCGCGCTTCTTCGTGAGTTGCATCTGCGCGTGCTGCCAGTTCTGGAACACTTTCACTCGCTCGTGAAACACGTCCTTTATTGCACCGAACAGGCCGATGTAGTCCTTGATTGTCTCCGACAGAATGTACAGGTCCGAGTTTGCCTGCTCCGAGCGGAGCAGCTCCACCTTCTCCTCCACGTCGGCCAGCTGCGAGAGTGCCTGCGAGAGGCCGGTATGCTCCTCGCACGTGCTCAGCAGCGCGGCCGACTTGGCCACGCCCCCGGTCAGGGTGGCCAGCTCCTTGCGGTGCGTCACCAGCGCCTTGATGGCGGAGTGGAGCTTCTGCATGTTCGCGTCGATCGTTTCCACCTCGTTGATCTTATCGTTGAACCACGGATCGTTCTCGTCCATCTTGTACGTGATTTTGTTGACCGTTTCGCCGACCTTGTTGAACAGGCGCATCACGCCGGCCCCGCTCAGGGCGGCCGTGTTGACCGAGCGCGGCAGCTCCTGGTCGCTTTCGAGGAAGTTTACAAAGTCCGTATCGAGACAGAGGACGGGATGCTGGGCGACCCGGTTCAGAAAGCGTTCCAACGATGCGCGCCGGTTCTCGATCCACTCCAGGTTGACGCCCGTACCCGGATCGGCCTGCGGTTGGCTGCCCATTTTCACCTTCGTCGTGCCGATGATGTTCTTTTCCGGCGCCGGTGGAATGATGCGACCCATCCGGAGGTATTTGCTCACGAGCAGATCGTGCAAACCGAGAAAGTCGCTAAAGCGGCGCATGGTGAAAAATTGTCGCTTCTTGAACTTCAGAATGTTGGTCTTTGTAGACACCCTGCGGGGAGGAGCGGAGGGAGGGATGCAAATTATGCCACCGAAGGGTGCGAAAGTGGGCTGTGATTAGTACGTACTTGTAAGCTAAATAGGATCCCATTCCGTCGCCTACTTTCTGCGGGTCGGACACGGAGATTTCGATGAATGCATCGCCTGCTTCGTCCGTTGGTACGTCTTCCAGTACCGGCGATAATGGTTCCTAATGGACGGGAAAAGGGGCAAACAAAAAGAACGATGATAAACCTTTGTCAGCCGAAAATATTGACCGACGAGTCATAGAGCGAATGCATAGAAACGCCCATTCGAAAGGAAGGGTTGCTTATCGCAATCTAATGGGATGGCCTCCGATATGGCCGCGAAACTGGAGGTGAACCTGGGACATCAGGCCGCGCTGATTCATCTTCACACCCCAACACACGACCATGCCGATGCAGCCGGCTCTGCTGATGTGCTTATCTGCTGCCAATTATAGTGCACCACAGCCCCCAATAACGTAATTCAATCAAATTTAATTTAATATCGTAGTATTGGTTCGCGTGGCAAGCCGCGCCGTAGAAAGCGGATGCAGTAGCGACAGTTGATAAGAAAGAAAGCAAGAGGAGAAAAGAGAGCTGCCGTCCAATCGAACACCGAATACGAACCTGTATCGCGGACTCGAAGATATCGTTTTCATTTTCATCGTCCGGCGATGTGATGTCGACATTGTCGAAGGCGGGTTGCGCTCGCGATTTTTCTGTTTCACTGTGATCCATCGTTCCGTTGGTATCCATCTTGCACTTAGTTGCGCTGCCTAGCTGCTGCTACTAGATGCTTTATCTTTTATTTGAGCACGGTCACAAACTTTGCTTCACACACAACGATGGGGCAGCAAGGAAATGGGAAGAAACGTACGCGCGACAAAGAAAGTTGACGATACAGCACCGCCTCGGCAGAAGACTATCGTGCCTCTTTGACGTCGCTGTTCTGCTTCTGGACGGCTACCGTATTTCCTGCGATCCCCAGCGGAAAACGGGTCAGTTTTGCGTTACTTGCACTTATCTTTTTTAACGCGAACAACGATGATTGGATTCTACAACTTGTCGTCAGCAAAAACAAGATACGTCAGATGCTAAACTGCAAAGAGCTGCTGCGGTTCTAGTAACCTTGGTCCGAATGGGAAAAAGAAGAAGAGAGGCTGTCACCATAGTTTTTAGTACACAAGGTTCATAGACCATGCAGTAATCAAAACATTCAAATAAACCGTTCTACAGTGAGCAATCCGGTAGGTAAAAATGAGTAAAAATGCACTTTAATAATTATAACTGGATATATTTCCCTCAAGTATAATGAAATCACGTTTTTAATAACCAAAAACTGGGGTTTTGTTTAACCCCGCTGTTGTTGACATTTGTCATCATTCAGCTGTACTAAAAGCACACCAAAACAAAAACAAACAACGGAGCAAAATAAACGTAGGCATTCCGAAAGACGACGCATATTGTTAGCCGAACCATATTGTAAAGTGTTGTGTCCAGTTGTTTTCTTTTGTTATTGTTCCACAATCCGTATTGCGCACAATGAGTGACATCAAGAAAAAGACGGGAAACATTCTGTCGAACGTGAGTCCACCGTCCGAGCTGCCGAGCTTTATAACGGCGAACGTGGCAACAGCTGGTACGGACCTAACGGTGACTCAAAGCAACAAACCCCCCGCAGCGGACGATGGTGCGAAGAAAGATGAAACGGAACCGTTCATACCGACCACATTCAGCCCGGCGATTCCACCCAGCAAAGACACATCGTTGCTACTGGCCGCTGACCGGCCGATGGCGGTCGATCCGGTGCACCGGGACGGTGAATCCGTGGCCGAACCAGTGAATCGGGACTTTGCCAGCATGATTCTTAACCCGGAACCCGTCGCGGCGGCATTGAGTCCCATCACGCAGGGTGGGTCGGCCCTGTTTGGCTGGATGAAGGGTGCTGTTTCGGGAAGCGGAATCTTGCAGAAGGTCGCTGAAAAGGCGAAGAATTCGGTTGACACGATCGTCACTACGCTGGATCCGCAAATGAAGGAATACATAAGTATGCTTGTCTGGAGCGGTGCTCGATGTAGTCGGAATACTTATCCTTTCTCTCGCACTTCAGATTCCGGCGGAGACACGGAAGTGATCGTCGCGTCCGACAAGGACGATAAAGTTCGTCCAATACGTGAGGCTTTTCAGACGGTGTTTGGCAAAGCCACAGTCATGTAAGTCTTGCCAATAAAGGGGATTGTTTGTGTATCAGTGCTTTATTAACAAAATGTTTTATCTTTCTTACAGTGGTCTTCCGGCCCAAGCAGCTGCCATTGCGGCCCAACCGGTCGGCTTCACAGCTGGTCTGAAAGGAGCCGAACAACGCATCAACAGCATAAGGGCAGAAAATCCACGCGTCGATGATCATCTTCCGGTGGTGGCGATTGAAAACTTTGTCGTTGAACTATTCCCAGACCAGTACGTACTAGATCCGATCGAAAACACAATACCGTTGTTTGTAACGTGACCGAAATCGTGCTCGTTTCTTTTCCCCGGCAGATGGTTCGATGCCGGCGTGATTCTACTGTTCGACTACGCGAAAAGCATCTTGCTGAAAACGGTCACGCAAATGACACCGATTCCGCTGCCGGTGATTACGGCACTCCAGGCCGACACGCCGGCAGATTATCTGCTTAAGGACACGGGTTTCGCCGTGACCGTCGGGAGCATTATGGCTAGGAATTTGAACGTGAGTAAAGCATCCCTTATCTTTTAGCATTTGTTTGTTTCAAACGGGATCGGAAAGTATGCTAAAGAGCTGTACCTACACGAAGGTGTCGGATCTTCCGACCACCACGGTTTTCTTTACGCCTTGTTTCACTGTGGAAACAAATCCGATCCGAAAGGCAAGGATTTAGCTTAAAAATAGCGATTAAAACTTTTTCTGGAAAAGTTATTCTTGGCACTTCTCATCCCAGCATTAACCAGCATTCTGTTTCCACTTTCCGGGATGATTCTGTTTGTCCGTACCATTCATAAACTCCCACTGGTTACTATTGTTTGTGCGCGGCAAAAATGTGCACCACTCTGGCCAGTATTGTGGTGCAGTGTAATCGGATTAGCGGGACACCCGTTGGCGTTGGCTTTGGTCGGCTAAGGGAAAGATTGTGAATGAAAAGTTGAATAAAAAAGAACTAACTTTATTCGACTCGTTAGTTTCCATACTAAGCTACGTCAGATTTTTGTCCTGCATTTCGAGGAGTTGCTTTTAATATAAAGAGTGATCTTGCTTATTTTTGCTGGCGACGAATGTAGACCACTGGATAGTTTTTATTCACATATTTCTTTAACAATTTTTAATGAATTTACACGTATTTCCTGTTTGTTACACTTTTTACTAATTATAAGCCTACAAAAAACAAAACACAAAACTCATACGTTCCGTTATATCGTCCCCTGGGACTCCTCTTAAAGCGAAGTGAATGGATATTTTAATTAAAACCCGTGCACCATTTGCGGGCAATGACCATGTGGTGGCATAAAGGCTGCTTTCTTTTTCTTTCCAAAAAGTACCACCACTGCCCGGGACGCACAGAGGGAAAGCCAATAATATGCAATTAAGTTGGCTTGATTTTAACACGTGCATCGAGCACGGCTTTTTGCAATCTGTTGAATGCGGAAAATTTACGTGGTTAATGTATTTTCTCTACTGCGAAAAGAAAACCCCGGTGGAGTCGTATGTTAAAGCCTTCATTATGGGAATTTTCCGTTTGATGGAACTATGCGTTCGTCATCTGGTCGAGTTCTTTATTTGCATTTCGTGCCTGAATGCATTCACATCCGGGAAGGATGGCGTTTGCCGTCAAATGCAATGCATGGAAATATCTTTTAACGAACATCGCTATTTCGTTGAAATCATTACCGGTTAGGTTTAGTGTGAAAAATAGCATAAAAGCTGGTTACATGGATGGATATTTGAGCTCATTGATTTGTTGCCAGCAAGAAATGGTTCGACGACTCCGGTGTATCATTTGTTGACTAACATGGTAATCAGTATTTTTCGTTGTTTTTCTCCCAATAAAACCACAAAAGGTGCAGGGTACCAATTATAAACTTCAACCGGGTTGGAGTGTTAATTTCTGGCCCGGCCAACCGTACTGTTAGCGGTTGAGCCAAATGAGCCGTTTGCATGCGGATTAAAAATGAATAATTGATATCGAATCCGACGTTATTTTGCCTTTTTGTAAATGAAATCGGACCGCCATCGGGGTCGTATAATTAACATTCGAACATGTTTATCGGCGCGGTCGGTATTGACGGTTCCCCGTTTGACTTTCCATAAGGATATTACGCCACCGGTGCTGCTAAGTGGAGCCTACTTGAATGATGATAAACTTTAAGCATCAATCCCGTCATCAATTATTGTTTGTGTTCGTTCGGGTGGGATATTTTCCCCGACATGGAAATGACAATGGAGGGTCCCTACGAGCGCGTAGCACAATAGAGTTGTTTTCGATTTGTTGACCTGTTCCAAGAATCCAAGTTTATTTTTGTATTTTACAGTGCAGGTGTGTGGAGGACAGGTGCATGACAAGGTTTTGATGGGATAAAATTTCAGTATGTTTCCCTTTTTCCTTCATTATCCGGACACGTGCGTTTCAGCTTTTCGGATGGAATACTGAGAAACTTGAAGCCGCACCGGTTTCCATACGAATTCCTAGAATTCGTAAATCATTGACCGTGTTTTATTTCGACGGAGATAGGCCCTTTTATTGGAGCAGTATCCTTCTTTTGGACTTTTATTCCTTCGATTCGGTCGAAATACAAAGGTGACTTCGTTCCCGGAAAACCGAATGGTTGAGTGAAATTTATCGTCGTCTCCTTGATGGTAACGGCAGATAATCTCAGCAGGCAGGGAATTGATCGGAACCAACCTCTACCCTAGCTGTCCTTTTGCCAGCTTTGTTTGCCAACTGAATTGATAGTGATTGCACGGGAAACGACGAACACTACTTCGCCGTCATCATGTGCGTTACCCGAAATTGTGGGTCCCACGATGTCATTTTCAGTTTTGCGACGGCAGGGAAACCCGTGACACGCATGCAGTTTTCCACCGAAAAGCCACCTGGCGGTAGTAAACTTGTTTTCCCCTTTTCCGCACAATTTCGAACGACACGCTATGATAATGCCAGAGGGGTGGTGTTAAAAAGTACCACCTTGTGAACGCAAGCTCGAAGCAGGAAGTTTACCGACCGCAACCACACGACGACGGTGGCGCTTCGGAACGGTGTCTGCAGATTCGACGGTCGCACGGGAAGCTGTAATAAAAGCAGATGAATTGGTAAAGCAACTACCACTGGAACGCCTGAGGTTCGTACACACACAAACTTACTTGGAGGGTAAGTGCAATCGAACATACTCGTCGTGGCCTCCTGTGTTCCGACATTCTTTAGTTTTACTATCTACCGTCGGGTACCGGCGGGCACTTTACTTTTCGGCGGATGGTGTGTGTGTGTGTGCATGATGATTTATTGCATCCAGAAGGCGTTGCGCGAAATTGTCGGAAAATCAGGGCCGAACATCCTCCGGCGGGCGGGAACCAGTTCGAGAGGTCGACGCCGTTCTTGGTTCGCTATTTTGGTGGGAATCTTTACCCGGGAAACATTGCACCGTTTTTGTGCGAAAGGTAGACAAAGACCCATCAAGGACCACCAAACGGAGGTGTAGAGCAAGAGCGTTTCGGAATCGGAGGAAAATTCATGGAATCACTTGCACACAGGTGCGCATACTAACGCGTACGAAGAAGCGGGTCTTTCTCCTACCCGTGGCACTGAAACGGAAATGAAAAATAGCAAACTTTTTAGCGGGCAAGTGAGCCGGCACGCCATTTGCCTATTAAAATAATGTATGCCCGGCATTATCCCATTCCCGTGCAAGTTGGCTTTTGGGTGTTGACTCGTGCCGGGTTGAGCGATGAAGTGTGGCCGATGTCGTTAAAAAGGAAGCCAATGCAGAAGAACCACATCCCTACATGTAACTTACTGCGCAAACGATGCGCTTTGGTGGTGAGAAAATTACGATAGGAAAAGACGGAGGAGCAGCAAATGTACCATCCGGAAAAATACGGGAAACCAGCACACCGGAACAAACCCCCGGTGACTGCTGCATCGTCGTTGGGTGGGAAATCGTTTGTCGGGTCCAGTTCCGTTCGGCTAGTGGGCGACTGGTTTATCGGATACCTGATGAACGGCTTATTACGAAAGTGCTGCTGCGGTCAGCCGAGGTCCTTAATGCTGATGAAGAGTAATGGCAGACGCATCCGGAAAAAGCCCTCATTAAAATAAAAGGTGCCAGCACTCGATGCGCCTGACTAAATCCTTTCCGACGCTCAAAGGTCACCACGCCACTTACGGGTGCCCAATTTGCGTTTCCACCGGTCGGTAGACGGAGTTTTGCGCTCCTGATGCGCTGTTCCTTGCAATGCCCTGATAAAATTACCTGGAACGTCTTTTGCCGTGCGAAAGTTTTCCCTCTCGGTCGAACGGCGTTGTCGTTCCCGCCGGGTGCACATTCTCGAGGTTCGCCATTCCTGACTGCATGCATTCGAACCATCCCGGGCCAGCCCTGCCGGTGTCCAACGTGCCGTGACTCTTGCGGAAGCAAGCGCCTTCCGGGCGAGACGGCGGGTGGCATTTGCAAAAGTTTTCCCATTTTACACTGTGTACTCCATCTAATTCCAATCAATTACATGCACCAGGGACAGTTGGTGCACGTTCGGTTCGGTGGCGCACGTCGCACGTGAGCTCACTCCGACCGGGTGTTCGCTTTCTCTCGGGTTGGCCTTCGGAAGGCTGGGGATCCTGCGGTGAAACCCGTCGCAGCTCGACTCGAAACGCAACTGCATGCGCCATAATTGGGTCTCTACACAAACGTTGCGTCCTTTACGTCTTTTCCTTACTTTTCTGCATTCGAATAAAATAAGAACGAGAGGCGGAAAACTCCCTTTCGACAAGCCGGGGTCGACACGGAAGCCGGATGGATGGCGTGTCGTTTCGAGAGTGACGTGAAAAACGTCCCCCAGGGCCGGCACTGCTGGACTGCCGCGCGAACCCGGGGAAAACGTTGATGCTGGGAAAGTTTGATCGTGTGCCATGCTTTTCGTATGATTTTTTCCCCATCGAATGTGTATGCGCTCGTTGCATTTTTCGGGACAAAGGATGAAGTGACCGTTTTTCCCGCTTCCTGCAAGCGTCCTACGTTGTTTGGATGATGTTAGTAAATTTAAGGAAAGAAAGGCAAAAAAACTACTCGATTAGAGTTGGTCGAGAGTAGTTGAAAGTTTTCCTCAAATTGGGTAGCAGGTTGGAACGGGGTTTTTTTTACCAATCCACCATTTTGTATGCAAGGGCAAGCGTCCGTTGATCATGAATCTTGCTGAATGGAGCTCCATTTTTGAAACTTTCACTTGTTTGTGTAAAAGCGATCTTCTGCCGCTGACAGATTTGATTAAATAAGTTGCCTAAGTTTGCTGCTATTTAATAAAGTTGGGAGTTTTCTAGGAAGCTGACGATGCAGTTTACTTTAAAAGCTAAGGCTATTTTAATATTTATTAAAACTATTAACTAGGTAGCTAAAGCTTATCTAAATTCAATGAAACTATTGCTGGTTATGCAAAATCCATCAAACTGGTTACTTTAAACTGATGTTTTCTAGTTTTTCAGCCATTCCATGATATTATAATAATTTATTTGCAATGATTTTACCTATTTTCGTATTGCTAATGCTTCGAAAAGTCCTTATTTTGTTATTCAAGTGATCTACTAATTTCTGAATTTATAGAAGTGTTTTTTTGGGGGGTTTCTTTTAAATGAATGTATCAAGTAGAACATATTAAATGCAACTTTAAAAGAATTGTAAACAAATTGGTGTACTATGAACCTTATTGCGAGATTCAATCATATGAATCGCTCACCTAAGACTAATTCAATTGATTGATGATTATTTGAACTTCGACCCTCAAAACATTCATTAATATACGAAATTTTCATGAATCACGAGTCTGCACGATGGGCATGTATTTTTACGAAAAAACAGGGGAAATTTCCTTTGCATTTTTCCTCAATCTTTGGGTTTCGTGAATCTGTGATTCAAAAATTAATTAATCTTTGGGATTCATGAGCATTTCACTCTAACATCTAGAATCTTAAAATCGATGCAAAGAGGTGTTCAGATGCATGAAAGTGAATTTAAACTTTCTAACTTTAGGATCAAACTTTTTAAATGAAACGATTTTGAGCTGTCTCTCACAGTTAATGTAATGAGTTTACTAATTTACTATACAAAATTTGTATAAAACAAAAAAGTGAAAAAAAATCTGCCTCTAAAAAAAAACTTTATCATATACATTACTAAAGTGGATATTAAGAATAGAGCTCTCTGTTACATATTTTACTCCTTTCAACTTCCAGTAAAACTTAGTTGCGTTACGCTAATTCACAACACTTATCCATTCGCTTATCGCTTGTAATCTTACATTCAATTACTCCAAAATCGACCGCCAACCCTAATTCCACCAACGGCTTCGAGGTTTTCAATTGATCGAATTAATGACCGTAAAAAGTTTACCCAGCCAGCGGCTGATTGCGTAATTGTCCTTCGAATCCGGGTTCCGGACCATTTCGGGGCATCGAAAAGACATCGGTGAGCAAATTGCACAGAAACAGTTGTGGTGCGGTTTGCTCCATCCTTATTGTGTGTGTGTGTGTGGGTCGTGGGTCGAGGCATTGTCGTCGTCGGCGTTGATCTTCGTCATTGGAAATCCATCTGAAGGCGTTTTGGGGTCTCCGATGGGAAAAGGGATGGACCCGTATGTTGCCTAATCGGTTTGCCTTTACGTGGGATGGAGTAAATACGGTTCGGTTTTGTATTCTACATCAATACACTTGAACCGGTTTTCGGAAAGCTCATTACTGCCCGATCGAACATGGTTGCGGCATCGAATGGGTCTCGGCATGCCACATGACTTGCGACACTAACCGTGTGTGGGAACATGTATTTCATGTAGGATTTGAAGAAGCTTGCAGATTGTCCAAAGTAAAATATACAACAGTATGTTTTCTTATGCGTTCCTACAACATATTCTCGATAAATTTGCTTATCTTGCAATATGTTTCTTGATTTATTGAAAAGTGCTTGATTGGTGTGCTCGTGTGACCCGGACCGGCATTGACAACGGTACATCGACCCTTTCTTAGAACCCCTAGCATCGATACCTTTGAACTTATCCCCTCACCTCACCCTCGGCGAAGCCCGTCGTAACGAGGTATCGAAGCGGAGCGCGATTGGGAAAGATGGTACTGTCTACTAAGTGGCAAAATTGATGCCGGCATCTTTGCACCGGGCATCGAAGTGGCACCGCGTGAAATGCCTGATCCTAGCGCTGATGACGAACGGTAAAGGATCGGTAAAGGTCGACCGGGTGTGCAAAGGACGAAAGATGGTACGGTTGGCAAAAGTTGTTGATCGAAGAAATCAACCGAAGCGACACGGGGTTGTTCCGGATCCGTTGATGAAGGACTCCATGTCGACCCAAGCACAAGCTTGTCCTCTTACGCTTGTGCATCGATTCATGGAAGATCCTTTCGACGAACGCGTGAAAGGACACACTTGGACACACGCCTCCTTTACGTCCTATAAAAGCCTTTTCCGTCGAAATGGAAATATGGTACGCGTATGTAAGGCGACGGTGAAGCATGTCCAGAGCTCCAACATTCGAGGACCTTTTGTCCATTGTTGCACCACCACAAACCGACACACTCGACCACCAGTTCGTTATGTTTGGTTGGTGGCGGTTTCGAACGGTAACAATGTCAAACCATGTTTCACGATGGTTTGCTTATCAAACGTTCACGACGGAACACCAATGAATATCGGCTCACTTCCGGCTGAAGCGTGCGGAAATGGTGTAAAGGTGTGAACCCTGCGCTCAGCAGAGACAGCAGACACTTGCACGAACGACTGAAAGGCAGGGCTTGCTGGAATTGCCGGATCAGTTCAGCAAACCGGGTGTGATGAGGCCGGCCCGAAGATCCATCCAAAGATGATGGTATCGAAAATCACTGATTACTGTTTGATGGGGTGACCGTTTTGAAATGGGATGCCCTTTCTTCTCCGTCAATCTGTCTGTTTACGGGGGGACAGAATTTTGCCGGCTTCCCTCCCCGCTTAACATCGGTTTGGAGTGAAGATCATCCACCTCAGCTCGGGCATGAATGTGTGCGCTGTGTATTGATTGAATTTAAATCGATTATCTCGGGTGTTACCGGGCGCTTTGGCCTGGCATTCCCGCCCCTGACAACGCTTTCTGGGGAAATTCTTGGGAAAACTGAGACATATTTTGAGAACACATCTTATAAAGTCTCTTTGATTCGCTGTCTCATGGGTCCTCCCGGGGGGTGAATATTCACTCGATGGGTCGGAAATTTCCGTTTAATCCATCGACCGTGGAATTCGTTTCGCCCAGGTCACCCGAAGAAGCAAACGAAAAGGCGTGTTGGGCGTATTTTGGGTCGGTCAGCAATGCCCGGCCGATATGTTCCCGCTTTGGTGGGATTAGAATAACAAAAACCACCGAAGTAGAACAGCCCAGGACAAGGATTTTGATTCCACGAAGGATAAAGGTGTTTCCCGGATGTGTGAGTGTGTGTGTGTGTACCATTTGTTGCCATTCGATTTTTGATGGTTTTCTTCTGTGCAGATCAAGACCTTAAGCTGTCCCATCGTGTTGAATGTTGTCCTTAAAATATTCAACCGTGCAGATTTTGAACGAACTGCTCGGGATGTGTTGCTGTTTTGGTTTATTTTCTCCCCCTCCTTTTTTATTTGGCATGAAATTAAATGGAATTCCTGTTGGTGAGGGACGTCCGCTTTGCGAATGTTTAAAGTCGAAAGGATAATCGTTCTGATTGGCCAACAAAAGGTTTTGCAGTATTCTTCGGAAAATGTTTTCCTATACTTCCACCAAGGATCGTTCATTTATCGTTTTGTTTGATTCCCATCGATAAACCTGGCGGTCCCCTTCTGGTGCCGATTTTGTAATTCGTTTTTGTGGTGCCCTTTATTTGCTTTGGAAATCGGTGCTTTAATCGATTTGTGTGAGGTTTCATCCGCCTTCTCCCCTCCCGCACGCAGCCCACGTTAATTGCAGAGCAGTTACGATAAGTGCCATTTATTACAATTTATCGAACGAGCGTTTAATCGCGTTCGCTCGAAATTTGGCTCGAAATGATTTTTCCACCGGTTTGTTCCTACAACCAACCAAAACATCAAGGAACTCAATCCGCCATTTGTGGTGAGAAATATGGTTTTGATTGTTCTTTTCAATTTGATAACCGATCGATTTTGTAAAACCGACTTTTGGAATGGGTGTTTTCCAAGCCTCCCCAGGGCCAGCCGGGAATGTTTATCCTTTAAATGTAACTGACGTGTTTCAATGCCGGGGGAGGCATAAGTTTCGGGAAAAAATGGAACAAAGCAGAGTGGACGAAGAAATGACCCAATAGCATGTAACCGCTGGCCTTAATTAAATTATATCGATATTTTTATGTTTACACCACCACCATCGCTGGAAGCGATCGGAATCGATTATCTGTGGACGGCTTGATTGTGGAGTTGTCCGGTGTAATAAGATTACGCCCGAGCACGAGCGAGTGCCGATGGCGTGAATTCAATTTTCCAAATTTCGCCCTCCCCGACGGGTTTTCAACGAATCTGTTACGGAATGCGGGAAGGCACTAAAAAAACTGTCACGACACAGAGGGTTCCGATTTCAGCTTGTTTCACCGCTTCAGCATTAGCGAGTAATCTTCTTCCCGGATCCCGGTCGGTGTGCGGTTCGGAGAGATTTAGATGGCCGGGATCATGGACTGACTTCGTTCGTGATACGTGTTCTGGGTTGCTTCCGGCGCGTATCCAACATCTGTGGCCAGCTGCTGCCCGATTGCATTAGTCCGCATCCCGGAAGGTAGGTCAGGATTCACATTCCGGCTGCGTTCCGTTGATGTTGGGAGTGGTGAACACAGCTGGTATTCAAATACCGGAAGAGTAAGGATTAGTACACACGCACATGCATACACACAGATGCATTCCATTCTTCTTTGTGGTGCAGCAAAAATCATACACGATAGATAACTCGATGCGCGTCGAGGTTTTATGCTCATTAAACCTCAACGTTCCAGAGTGTGTGTGTGTGTGTGTGAGAAAGCGGAAAGTCAACCACTCAAATCGTCCTTCGGAGGGACAATTGGATTCTCCTGAGTGTACATTCATCGGAGAGTTCACACCGGAACCGAAGTCCGAACCGCACCTTTTCGCATGATGATGATGATGATGATTACTCATAAGCTCACTTTTGCTGGCCATCCTTTCTCGCACACGAGCCAGGTTATGCCATTAGAGAACTTACAACCCCCGTTGGCAAAGTATGTATTCAAATTGGATTATAAACTATTTTGCGGATGGTTGGATCTGACCCGTCCCTTGGCTACGCTTGAACGAAACCTCCGGAAAAAAAATGGGAAGGTAGGGATTTAAAGTTCCGGAAGTTTTCCGCCTCCCGCCGGTACCTGGTATGTATTCTTTTTTTTCTCTTTTCGTCTGCAACAGCACCGAATTGGCTTTGGACCACTGCCCGGACGCTAATCGTACGTCCGTGCGGATCACCCAACTGACCATATTACTGCAGGCGAAAATTGAAACTTATCGAACCAATCTACCACAAAACCACGTGTCCGGTCGGATGGTGCTACGATCCGGAGATTTGGCCTGCCGTTCGCTATTGTTGGCTCGTTGCACTCGAGCAACGCTCCGCTTTTTTCCTTTTCTTGCATTTCTTGGCTCACACTGTTTGCCTCGTCCTCCTCCTCAAAACGGTGGATTTCCGTTCCGTAACAACTAGCACCACTCCGCCGAAGTAAGCAACCGGTTCCGGTATCCGGTGAAAGAAATGGGGTTTTTGCTCCATCCTTCCATGCTCCATTCTCCTTTGGGTTTCAGCAAAAGCCGGAACTTACGTATAACAAACCGAAAAAGAAGAAAACAATTCAACCGACGTTTGGTTCTTTTTGTACCTTTACGATAGTAGTTCTGGTAGGTTTGGCAAACCGCAGCTCGCATTCGAACCGACCGTGTAAGGAACATAAGTATCGAGCCCTAGTTAGTTATCGCACGGAAGTGGTTTTTCTTACCAAACGCACTAAGAGCTTACTTTTAAGTCTTTTTAAAGAGGAAACCCGTTTACTGTCGTGTCTTCAAGTTAGCGTGTTCTTAAGTTGCACATTTTTACTTTAAAATTGTATTAAATACATTGTTCCAGTGCATAGTCAGTCATAGTTTCTCGAACTAAATTGATTTCATCATCGTAAAATGTATAGTCTTTTAATGCTGCAAGATTGTTTAATTGATAATTTAATTGACCTGCCTTTATACTGTTAGTTTTTATTGGTTTTGGTTCGATCACTGGAATTTTTATTTTCTTTTTGTAAAACTCTTTTGTGAAATAGTTACTTTTAAATTTTCATTCAATAGATTATGTCAGTTCAGTGTCTATAAATAAATCGCTTTCATCAAGAAAGATTTTTATTTATTTGGTTTTTATTGGATCCGGTTTGATCACTGCTTACTGTTTTCCTTTTATGTATGTCATTCTTTTGTGGTGTTTTTACTTTAAAATTTTCTTTTTTTTAAATACAACATGTATAGTTTTTCAACGTTTCAAGATTGTTCAACCGATAATTTGAATGACCTGTATTATACTGGGAGTTTTCATTGGTTCCGTTTTGATCACCACTTAGACTTTCTGTTTTTCTTTCATAAATAACACTCTTTGGCGACATTTTTGCTTTCAAATTTTCATTAAACATATTGTGTCAGTTCGGTGTATGAAATTACATTACTTTCATCAAGACGAATTGGTTTATTAATTATTTGATTGACTTGCCAATAGACGGTTTGTTTTGCTTAGTTCCGCTGTGATTACCGCATGAACTTTCTGTTTTTCTTTTCAAAATAGCACTCTTTTGCGGCATTTTTACTTTAAAATTTTCAATCAATATATTGTGTCAGTTGTGTGTCTGGAATTGAATCGCTTTCATTCAGAATGATTTTAATTTATTGACGTTGAGATTTTAATTTATTGATATTATACATAGATTTGTTTTGATTGGTTCCAGTTTTATTACTGCTTAGACTTACTGTTTTCCTTTTATAAATATTGTTCTTTTGTGACATTTTTACTTCAAAATTTTCATTTAATATATTCTGGCAGTTCAGTTTCTAGAACTTAATCGCTTAAATCAATTAAAAATACAAAGTTTTTTAAAGCTTCAAGATTGTTTAATCAATAGTTTGATTGACTTGTCATTATACTGTGTTTTCCTCTTATAAATAATACTCTTTGGCGCCATTTTTGCTTTCAAATTTCCATTCAATGCATTGTGTTAGCTCAGTTTCTGGAATTAAATTGCTTTCATCAATACAAAATGTATAGTTTTTAAAGCTGCAAAATCATTTAATGACAACAAGAAATTGCTAGTGACGTTTCTCATTAAGAAATGCATCGGATTCGATCGGTAGGAATTCGCATGTCGCTTCAATTAATTTAATTTGATTGACTTGCCATCATATTGGTAGTTTTTACTGTTTCTGGTTCCTGGACTTCCTGTTTTCCCTCTTTTTATAAATAACACTCGTTTTGAAACATTTCAGTTCAGTAGGAAATTAATTTCCGGTCGTTTTCGGTCGAATGGAGTGCAACCGAATGTTTGTTCGAGCATGAGCTGAAACATGGACCGTATCATTTTTCTCGGCACGGGCAACACCCGTGGCAAGGGTCCGTTCGGAGTTCGATTTCGTAGAACGATCGTGCTTTAAAGTGTCACTCTAAAGTTGTGTTTTTGCCCCGTTTAGCATTGGTACTAATTACGAAGCAAAAGAAAAGTCCCTGTGAAACGTGAAGAAGAAACCCTGGAAAAGTCAATACTAATCTCCAACCGAATGTGTGTGTGTGTTTTAAGAAAAATTGCACAAAAAATAGTTTAAAGATGCCCATTTATTCGAAGTCATGCACCTTAATGGAAATGGCCCTTGGGGAATTAAATAGCGGGATGGTAAAAGAAAAGAGTAAGGGAAAGGGGAGGTGGAGAATCGATTTTCAATCTCTCTCTATCGCTCCCTCTGCTTGTCATTTTGCGGTTCACAATGTGCCGTATGGCCGACTCGAGTCGACTGACTTTCCGGTTCGACCTGGACGAGACTTCCTGCATTCCATCGCAACCCGATGTTCGCGCAAATGACTTCGGAAAAGGGTGAATTTCTCTCGCTGGAAAGTTGGTTAGGTTTGGTTCTATGGGGTTTTTTTTTGTTATTCAATCCCTCCTCCCCCCTCCAACACTTTTCCTTACCTATCCGTGCACGTTTGATTAAGCGATGAAGGCAACCGAACCAGAAGGGAATCTACGAACTGGATTTTATGGGAAATTCATTAGTTTTCTTATCGGCGCTGGTCGGGTCCGCTGGCCGGAAGTTATCCGTAGTTTGCCAGTTTCGGCAACCGCAAACTTCTAGTGGTAGCGGTCCGGGGTCGGGAGTATTTCGTCGTAATTTAAACCCTGCCGTTGCCGTCACAGGCCAGCCGTTTTTGTCTTTCGATCGCGTCATATGACCGTTGTATGTGTCCGTGTTCGATTCGCTTTATCTAATCGTACGGGGCTTCATTTTCACCCTTTTTTCACCATGTTTTTGTCTCGTTCCTCCACTTTCAGACCCCGCATACCGAGTGGCACCGGGCGTACACGTCGGTGCCCCGTTCGGAGATGATCCTGGCGGCCGCAAAAACGATAGCGACACTCTACAAGCAGGCAACGCTGGACTACAACCAGCTGGTGGCGGCCCAGGCGGAAGCGGCGGCAGCCGGTGGTGGTGGTGCGTCGGAAGCGTCCACGGTACCATCCGGTGGAGGAATGCCCGAGCCAGCGGAATAAGAATTAATGTGCACCATCATTAAAGCTTGCCACTGTAATCACTACTAAACTGGACGATTGAGAGGCGATGCGACGAACGAATTAAGCCCATGGTGGGCTAGAGCGGGGACAGGGTGGGGGAAGGGATCCGGGGGTGCGATATGGATTACGGTGCGTACGAAGAGTGTGTCTCCTCCACCCTTCCGTTTGGGAAGCAAAAACCTCCACTCGTTTAAAAGCAAAACGCAAAGGAATGCGGGTTTCGGAAGTGGAAAATCGTTTGCGAAGGAAGTAGAAGAGAAAAACAACGTTTCTCAATGACGACGATATGCGGTTTGGGAGGGACGCGAAATTGGAGGAGTGTGGACGCCACCGGAATAGAATCGGGTGCCAGAGTCCCTGGGAACGCATTAAAGTTTTAATGTTTGGTGGGTGTGTCAACGCTACGTGACGGTGTGGAGAATCATCATTTACTTTATTTTCTTTATTATCCTCCCCCTACCATCAACTGTCTCTCTCTATATCTCTCTCTCTCTCTCTCTCGCTTGAAAGAAAGATCTTTGGTTGAACGAATGTAAAATCAACACGATTTCAAGCCCGACGAAGAGCTTCCGGAAGCTCTTCTATGCAGAGGTTTAGGTTTCCCCCTTAGTGAGTCCTCGTTCGCGAACGTTGCCACCCACGCTAGGGGGGGTAATGAACGGCAGAAGAAGAGAGGAAGAGAAAAAGAGAGTGAGAGAGAATCGTGATGCTGCGTCAGGGGAACGTTTTAATTTTAGTGCGCGCTTATCAAAATTATTACCATAGTTTATTATAGCACTCGTTGAAATTGTAAGCCTATTATCGTAATAACAAGTAATAAAAGTAACGCTATACGGAACACGGCAGTGTAACGGGAAGGATAAAACCCCGTGTCCCCGACGCTGACGACAAACCGAGCGAACGTAAGCACAAAATTGAATATCTTAATTCGTTTTCTTCTTTCGTTTCTGGCGAGCCTCGTCGGAGCCGGAAGTGCCGATTTCATTCAGTTTCTGCGCGTTGTTGTTTCTTGGGCGTAGAATTGTCAACAGGACCTTCGGCCAGCGTAAGAGTTTGGAGAGGGTTGGCAGAATGTATCAAATTTACTACGTAGAAACTGGCCCCGTTCTCTGGTTAAAGTTCAAGCTTCCGTATTGAGTTTTTTGTTTTCCTTTTTCCACATCCCAGGATGTTGGGTTTGTCTGGTGTCATCGTTTTATTTTCCTGGGAACCCTGGCCGTATTATTTCTGATCTCGACGGACGCTCGTTGTCCCAATGGACACCGAGTTAAAGTTTTCGAAGCGCTCGACAAGGCACAGCAGGTTCAGCTGCAGAGAGCGGGCTCGGAGGCAGGCAGATACGTCCTGTCGGGCAGTCTGGTTTTGAGATGAAATGAAATTATGATTTCTATAATTCCAACCATCCGTCCGGGCGTGCGCTTTTGCTCCTCAGGCTCTTTTTCATTCATGCTGCCGGTCGGTCGCTGCGGGCGGAAATATTGTGGCCCATCTTTGCGATAAATTCTAAACCTCGCCAACGATGCGACGTAAAGAATATGTGGGAAGAGGAGGGAGGGAGAAAAAACAAAGGATCCGAACCGGTGTGACACAAGCGATCCCCTGTCCGGTGTCATCGTCGTCCGGACCGTGACCGTGACGAGTGTTCCGGACAGCAACCGAACGGCGGACGGACGGATACGACCGGGCACCGGCTGGAAGATGATTGCTGATGTTAATTGTTTTGTTTATTAAATTTAGAAAGTTCGGTCCGGTTTTATGATCTCACACCCCGTAC
>KE525346.1:567701-583960 GCA_000441895.2 Anopheles sinensis
AATGGGTGTGTTAATTTAGCATACACATGCATGTTTTCGACGTTGGAAACGGTCAAACCCCCGAAGAGCCGGCAGGGCTCGGCAGGACAAGGACATCCAACGTGTGTGTTCTTTTGTCGAAATATTTAATTTTCTCCCACCCTCACCAGCTTTGTGGACTTTGTGTATTGCCCAACATGTTTCCGAAAAGCTATTTCTAATTATTATTTCAATCTTACACGCGGGGTTTCACCGACCATCTATAAATGCTACTGAAAATTGTATGCAAATGTAAGTGCGCCGGGTCGAATTTACCCGGGTGTATGATAATTTTACCCGACCGATTTGCCCTCCACCCCCACCGAGTTGTTGCAAAAATATTCCGCAAGTAAAGTTGGTTACAAGGTTGTACTAATAGAAAATACGCTCCGGTCCTCGGTACGACCATTTATCGCGCTGGGTGCTAATGCATTTTACATTGTAATCGCGCCGTGAACAGCGCTCCATGAATAACCCATTGGTTAATTTGTTTCGAGTTAATTTTGAGTGCATTTACATCGATAGAACATTTCAATTATGATAGGGAAATTTATTGTTGAATTTCGGATATGGTGTGTATTGGCTTCGTGAGAAATTTTCGATGGAAAACATGCCGTTTACGCAAACCTTTTCAATTCGCTCTCTGCTCATGAAATGTTTTGATGAGGAAAATGTAAATGTGTTGTAGAACATCTAACAATAATTTTACAAACGAAACTACAGGCCAGCAACGTACCCTTCATTTATATTTGCTACCATTATTGTCAGGCTGTGTCTCTAAATTGTTACAATTAAATAATGATACAGCAAATCGTCGATTATCCGGAGTGT
Organism: Anopheles sinensis; assembly: GCA_000441895.2. Lineage (NCBI taxonomy): Eukaryota > Metazoa > Arthropoda > Insecta > Diptera > Culicidae > Anopheles > Anopheles sinensis. Next base: position 568,551 of record KE525346.1, read on the forward strand.
TCATAATGTAAACAAAATCGAACACATGTAGGAGAGGCCGGGGTTATACGCACCTTTTCCAATTTCTTATGAAACATGCATTCTCTTAGCGAAAAAAATCATTTCCCTGCAAGATTGAAATAAAATATGGTCACCTTATGAGTTTGATACCTCTACATCAACATAAACACGAAATAAAAGCCAAACAACAAAAATTAGTGGTTCGAACCGGTAATTCGTAATTTTGCCGACGACAGTTCTAACGATATTTTTAAATTTTTGATTTGATCCAAAATTGGTTATTTGAGGAGTTGATTGTACCTCTATTTAATTGCGCATCTTGCCTTACTTTTATGATACATTTTTTTTTTCGTTTTGGTGCGTATTAACCATTTTGGAGTATTTTACCTCAGCACAGGTGCATTTTGGTCCATCCAGATATAGGTCAATCAAAAATCGCACTTTTTGAATTGAAGAATTCATCATTTTTTAGCAAAAGAGCTAAACTTCCTTATCAGTCTTCTAGTTAAAACCTTAATGAACCAAATTAATTGATAAAATCAACAATCCCTAGCTAAGTTCATTGAAAATTCAAGAGTTTTCCTTCAGGGGTGCATATTACCCCATCCACCCCTACTGCAATCAATATTTAGTTTAATAGTTTTATAATAGAGAACTCGTGAAAGAAAAATTATTTGGATCCAAAATTGATGAAACAACCAATTCAACTAATCTTAAATGCGTTAAAAGTTCAACACGATTGTGAACCGGTCCGTTTTAATCCACCAGTTATTCTGGCCACGAATAGTCACAATGTAGCAATTTAATATTCACAGAGGAGCTTTTTTTCTTAAAACATGACTTCGCGATAGGTTGTGGAAACAGAGGATTTTGTAAAAAGTTACCATTGCATATATTAAACTGTGCGAATCGATGCGAAAAGTTGAAGGGAACCCTTTTTCCCGCTACTACTAATGGCTATCCGATCTTGTTGAGATATGATGAATTCTTTGTACGGGTTTTTCCTCACTTCCTAATATTTTTTCCTGTCTCACGACGTACAAGAACGGACGCCCAGGCAAGATGCAAGATTGATGTACTTTCTTCAACATTAGTCAAGAAAAAGGTGGACCTTCGGATGGTTCGATGTAAACGACGACATGAACTCGAAGTAACGCCATGGGCAGGTTCAATTTATTTTAATTCAATTCTCATGCACTCCCTTGTAACAAGAATAATATTGACTTGCCCGGGCTGGGGTTTGAATTCAAGTATATTTTTCATACACTACACATTTCCTCTGAGCTGCACTCGATAACTAAGTAAATAATGCACTTCTTTCCCGGGTGCCACCGTTCCGGTTCGACGGTAAACTAATTTAAGCCAATCTCACATCGGACTGCTTCCCGGGGTGGGTGGAAAGAGCTCACAGCTCTCCAAGGAGGGCAAACATAATGGGCAATGATTTGTATGAAAAGTTGCCATTCGACTCCTTTCGACTGCTGGCCTTTTTTTCCGCTCCATTCGATAGAATGTGGGACTGGGTTTATTTTTCATCTTTCCTTTTCCGTCCCACCCCAACCGGTTCCGATTTCCCAGCCTTCCCTGGTCGTTGCATCTTAATTAAACTATCCCACATATTTGTCCCCGTCGCTTTGCGAGAACTGCTCGGGATCCGGTTTTTCCCACAGCGCGTGCAGATGCACCGGGAGACTTGCAGCAAAAATCCAATTTATTTCAACTTTTTCTTCTGCCCAGTCGGGAGTTTTCATCCTTCCTCTAGCGTTCTAGAACGATGATGAAAAATAACAGTTTAGCAACAGTGTCGAACAAACAATTCCACTTTAACGGTTTGGGATTAGTTCACCCACGCCAAGTATTATTTCACCCCCCCGTTTTGTAGTGTTTGTGAGCAGGGTTTTCCCAAAAAAACTGGACCGACCCGAGAAACACAGTTCCCGACTGGGACGGAAAACTAATTCGACACCCGGCTATTATCACCCTCCTTCCGAAGAGGACTCCACTCAAAGCACAGCAGCACACACATATTGGCCACTTGCGTTTGGATGCTTCCGATGGCTTTTCGAAAAGGATTTTTCGTTGCCATCCTCTCTTTCTCCTTCTTTCTTCCTGTCACTCATTTTTCCACGTCGAATCGAATCGTCCTGTCTACGGAAAAACTTTCCTCGACAATTGTCCTCATCGTCGTCGTCGCCGTCGTGGGAAAACTTCCCGGGAGCGAAAGTACCAAAGAAACCGAACCTAAATGCGAGTGCATCGATGGGTGCATTTCGCTTTTCCGCTTTGTCGCCCCGGCCATTTCCGAGTTGGTTCGAAATTAAATGTACTGTTTATTGTTTTTGTCACTTTTCCATCGCCCGAAGCGGATGTATTGGGATTTGATTGCGCACACGTACGCACACGGTACGTGGTAAGGAATGCATCGGTTCGAGAAACCACTCCTCGAACCGATCGTACGTCGTTCGACGACGGCAATAGTTTAAACAGTTTTTCCTCGTTGGAAAATGCAATCCCTATCCTTCCTTTCCCTCAAAACCCACCGACCGATTTTCCTTCCTTCGCCTCGGTGCGATTGTTCGGAAATCACATGCCATTTTGTCATGCCGTTTTTCCTATTTGTCGCCAGTGCGCCGATTGAATGGGAACCTGAGTGGAGCTTTTCATCAAACGGAGACGGAGACGGTTGGTTGGCAAATGGGCCGAGGGAGGGTTTTTAGCCTCATGTGAGCACTCTTAATCACACTATTTCATCGTCGATGTGATTTCCGACGGTATGTGACGGTCGCTTTTACCACCCGCGACATCGATGAGGAAAAACGGACGGAAAAGAAAATGCTACTAAACAGGCGCAAGAAAGCGCCAAACACTCGTCGTGGAAGCCTTTTGCCATCGTGTGCTGGAGAGAACTTTTTCGAAGAAAGCACCCTCGACCCGCTTCCCGAATGTGACGGAAAAATCCCCGGGAGCGAGAGGAGACGCAACGCCACCGGAAACTTTTTGTTTGGCTGCAAAACCTCGACAGCTCAATCGTTAATCGACAAATAATTTGTGCGCGGTGGAAAGTTGTTTCGTGAGCGTGTGCGAGCTCGCGAAGACATTTCTTGCAGGAGGGTAGGAATACGGTGGGAAAAGTGGTGGGAAAGTTCAATTAAAAGATTTTTCCGGGCTGTATGTGTGTGTGTGTTCGGTTGGTGCCATGGTACGGGCAGGTGTAGGAATGTTTCTTCGGTAGGGAGCAAACTTTTGCTACCGGAATTGAGTTTTAATTATTTCTTCCCTTCCCGGGGAAGTTTTCCAGCCCTTTTTTCCATTCGAGCTGCTCGGTGCATTCAGGTGCATTTCGTCGAGAAGGGCAAAAGGGACAGCGTCATAGTTTGTTATGCTTATCTCATTCGCCTGCGTTCTTCTCTAGCATTGTGGAAATCCATACCCAAATGCTGGCTGCAATGATTTTCCGATGCACTTTCTTGACACATGGAGTGCAGATGGAGTAATCAGCAAACATTTTGCCCTTCCGCCAAACAAACGGACGGAGCGTTTTATTGAAGATGACGGGTGGTAGGGTGGTAGTAGTTTGGTTCGTGCAAACAATTACAAACACGCCATTGGCAGCCTCCGCTCGAATTCCGTCGGAGTTCGATTCGGCAAAAAAAAAAAAAGAAGGATTATCGAAGAAAGGATATAAGGATCGGGAAGCGAGTTCAAATGAAAGAAAAGGAAAATAAACACACATCCTGGAAAGTAAGCACACAACAGCGGGACGTTTCGCTGGAGCCCCGGGGATGTGTATGCATTTGTACGATGCACACTTGCGGAATAGCGGAACGTCGTCGAATGGTAAGAAAGTTCATCCCGAAACCCTGCTCCGGGAGCTTTACTTGGCAGCTGCCAGGAAATGTACATAGTAACAACTGCAGTGGGAAAGTGGGTGGGGGAAAATACAAAGCGGGATTTGGTGAGTCCCACCGGTACAGCCGGAAGGGTTGAAAGAATTCGCCCAACCGAAAACGGGGTTATAAGCACCCCCGAGGGTGGTTTTTGGGGGCGAACGCGGAGTTTTAATTAGAAACTTCCGGCAACTTTACCATTCCGGCAACACGGTGGCCGCCCGTGGTGGTGTGCATGAAGATGTGCTTACCGCCTTGTAACTATTTAGCTCGAAACAAATCGCTACCTACTGGCAGCTTTTGTGAGTGTTTCGATGTTTTGTTTCTTCTTGTTTATAAATTTTAAGCCAACCAGTCCATCGAACGAGCTTGGAAAGTCAAGGGTAAGTGGGATGCTTTTCAGGATGCTCATTTATTTCACCCAGCATGCATTTATTATACTCATGGTGGTGAACATTCATTACCACTCAGTAGATCAACAAGCGGGGAGGCATTTGATTTGAGATAAGACTGTTGCTGCTGGGGTTTTCAACTTCTGTGGCGAACAAAAAGGGTATGAAATTGATTCTTTGATGAAATGACAAACAGAATGCTGATGTTAAATCTATATTCTTGTGTGGTGGAATTTTCTTCTGTCAGATCTATATTAAAGTAGGAGATAGAATCACGGAGTAATTATATTCGAAAGACTACAATATATATGCGTCCAGGTATGTAATCAATCGTTTTATACTGTTTTCAAAAAAAAGCTTGTTTGGTTTGTTTCGCTTGTAACTGGAAGTAAATTCTATTTGTACTAACAGCTAGGGTAAGTGCACCTATAGTGGTACTAGTACCAATAGTGAAGGTAGTGGAATAAAATCCTAGCTCTACGAAGAAATAGATACAATAGCGTTATTTCTACTAGTATGAAATGTTCCTTGCCTTTTTACGGAGTGTTCAACAGATAAACCTTGTCACTCCGTAATATATTAAAGCTTTAAAATTCATATTTTCCAAACAGGTTGTACTAATACTCTGGATTCCTTAAGAATTTATCAGGAGTGCCATGATTTCCTTAAAGCTATAAATCTCCGCAAAAAGAATTTGTATATCTGACGAAATGCTTTGGTCTATGGACAAGACAATGCATTGGTCTGAGTTATTTGGCCTTTCTGTTGTTTGATGCTTCTAAACTAAATTGCAGTAAAAATATATACAGTATTTTTCAAGTTTTCCAAGTACTACTATCAGTATAGGAACACGATATAGAAACCATAACACTATTACAGGAACAACCGGCTAGGAAGATATTAACGCTTATTTTCGTGTATTTTTCATGATAAACAGTGAAAATTTATGTTTTTCTGAAGAATGATGGTGCTCCCATCATAACTGGTATAAATTTGTAAAATATTCTGTAATAGACACTTATAAATTGCATCATATTGTTAGAAACACGACTAAGTGCGCCACTATTGGTACAGTTACCCTACACAAGTTCAGAAAGTGCTTGTGAGTATTTGTTGTTTCCTAATGATGTCGTAAACAATGCGCAATTACCAAAACAAAAAATACTTAGCTTATAAGTAAGTTTTAATTCTTCGTCCAGCATGCCATCGGGTTTGTCTAGCTTCACTGGTCTTCAATACTTCAGACGAAATAATAAACTTAAAACATTGAATTTAATTGTCTTGCGAAACACGATTGAAACAAATCATATAAACCACTCGTGGTGAAGATTTCTTACCCAAATGTTCGATAAATGCTATAGTTTCTCCAACTTTTCATCTGTACGCGATGGAATGGTACGAGAAATTTACAAAGCATTTTGTTGCTCCCTTATCGGTATTTCTAAATTGAATTAACTATTTGAATCAAGCATTTCGAAGTGAAATGAAAATACTTTTATAGTATTGATGGTCAGATTACAAGTTTATCTTGGTAATCGTTTGCTTACCGAATGAACCCGGGAAAGTCAATTTCTTTTTGATTAAGTATCTATGGTCTAAAAATCCTGGAACTAAAAGGGCCTCTGGAGAAGATCATAAGGTCCCACAGTTTATCGATGTTTGCAAATAAACTCTAACACATTCCTCGAAGGAGTAAACCAATTTCGTATGAAAGTTCGTTTCCCCATTAACAAACAGCCCCCTTATCTTTCCCTATGCCGAGCGGTTTAGTTGGGGAAAAGTTTTCCCGATGGACGCGGGTAGGGGTTCGGCTATAAATCTTTAATATATCCTGTTTCAGATTAACACGCATCCTTACACTTCATTTCACACCTAATGGATTTCACATTCTACGTTTTACGGAACGAGTCGAGTTTTGGGGCAGGGGGAATAGTGTTGACCGGCTGTCGAAAACTTTCCTCCTCCCGTAACCGGCCCGTTTTTCCTCGCTCATTGGCATTTTCAGTGTGGCCGAACGTCAAACACGTCCATTTAGGTGTTACTCCGTTGGACCGTTATTTTCCATCTAATTGCATAGTCAAAAAAAAAAAAGGTGAAAGGTCGGGAAGGATGTTTCCGAAAGTGTAACAACAACGAGTTGACGAGTTTAAGGAGAGGACGTTGACGGGACCCTGGGTGGGGAGCAGAAGATCGAAAACAAACCTCTTTCCCGGGCGGAAAATGAACATAGTCCTGATGCCAGTGCGGGGAACATTGTTTTTAAAGGCCACCACGGTCGCTTTCGGTGTTTCAGAACCGACCGTCTTTTGCCTAATCCGTTTGATGGTGGCTTCTGGTTCACGGGGTTTTGTCCATGGTTTGAAAAGCGGTTCCAACAACATGCACGATGGGCGCAGTGGGGGAAAAACAAACCTATTTCCCAAGCGACCGATCCTCGAAGGAACTGTGAAGCACTTAAGACGATCCCTGGCTCGCACGCAGTTCGCAGCCGACGCCGACATTAATATTCCCCTCAGCGAGAGCCTTTCACCTTTCACCCCCAAAAGGCGCTGCCGAAATCACTTTCGCTTGTTCATCAATAGCCTGCGGGGCTTGGCGGTAGAAGGCTTGTTTTTCCGTAGTTTTCCCTCCTCTCTGCTTGCCTGGATGCCGAGAAGACCCACTTTGTAAGTCAGTCGGTGAGTTTTGGCGATGAGTTATGTTGGGTATTTGGGCACGGACGCACGCACGAACCCGAAACCGGGCCCGATGACGACGTGGCGGTGGACGTTATCCCGATGTGCGTGCCTTCCCATCCATTTGCGTGCGTGCCGACCCTTGGTCCGTGTTAATCAAATACTAATCGATACGATGGATGTCTTCGATAATGGCTTGCTTGTTTTTCCATCTTCTCGACAACCCCCCTCCGGGAACTCAGCTCCAATATTCTCAACTTGTTTCGGGAAGGTTTTCAGGCCTGCCAAGTAAAAGAAAAATAACAATCTGGAAAATAAAACAACCATCCTAATTTACAACCCAGCTCGTGTTCGGATTTAGTTGTGCGTTTTGTTGGAGTTTTAGAGAGCGCTTCCGGGAAGCTGAGCGAGGAATAACTTCATTCTAATGCAATTTTCCTCGGTGCGGGAGTTGAATCGAAAGCGAAAGGTAAAATTCGAATTCAACCACACGCTGCACGGTACAAGGTCTTCGCTAGCTTCCTGCCTTTCGAAATAGACGCGGAAATGGCCTGCGATGTGAACACACTTTTTGTCCTTTTTCGTTCCTTCGTGCAAAGCGGCAATGGTTCCGGTGAGAGGATAAAGATTGGATTAAGGGACAAATTAAATTGACGATCCAGGTTCGTTCCTCACCCCGTTCAGCATAAGCACTTTTGCATTCCGGAAAGGTAGGAAACGATCGTTGGGGTTTATGTTGGGGATCGGGAGGATAAGCAACCCCACCACGAACGGAACTAGACATCATTTCCGGAATTTTCTTCCAACGTGTGTGTGTGTGTGCTTCGATGGAACCTCGTTCGGTTCCCATTCTCGGGATTTTCGAACGCAAATACCGGAGGATTTCTGGGGAGATCCTTCCTTCCCACACTACGCGCCGAGGCAACTGCAGCAAGTGCTGCTGGGAAACCGGAAGGAACTGATTATATCTTTTATGGGCCAGCAAATCCTGCAGACTGAAGACAAACCCTGTTATCAGATGCGCTGGTGCGGGGTTTTCGTCTCCGAAACTAAACAAATGCGCTAGTAAAATCTGCTGCTATATTGCATGAATTAAATAATACGTTCCCGGATGATGATGCGGACCATTGTTTGGGAGGATTAGCATTTGGGGTGCTTTTTCTGGTGAAAGATAAACGGTTGGGGATGGAGTCATGATTTTGTCTTCCTCTCTTTCTCCTTCTTCAATCCTACGACTGTAAAATCGGGACGTACGGGAGCAGACATAAGAACCCTCTAGCTTCATACGAGTACAACACATTGTGTGCCGGCTTTGAGATACGGCCAACGGCCGAACGATGAGAGAGCTTTCACACATTTTATGTTCCCATTGCATTCAACCGAGAACGAACGATTATGGTTTCACTTTTTTCCCCGAGTGCGCACGGTTCCGAGACTTTAAATTTGCTCCAACACTCATTTCGGGGCCGGTTTTACACCGTAACAAGTCTGTTTTGTGACTCCTACACTGAGATAGAACGGGAGAAGTTAGCCCTTTTATGCAAATTACCAGTGTTTCATGGCAAATTGGTATGTGAAAGCCAAATCCCTCTACGAAAAAGGAAGGTTTTGGTTTGAGGGGTAAAATGTCTATGGGCGGAAAACATTGCCTCCACCTGCAGCTAAGCCCGGTACGAACAAAGTGGAATATGTTTAGTTGAAGTATCAATTGAAGTAGATACTCTCTGATAAAACAAATCCTTAAAAGTTGTTAACATTTAGTGGCTTTCATCATGTTTCATAAAAAACAGGTACATTAAAGATGACAGCTTGAAAAGTTTACAGCTAGAAAAAAATATTAAAATAAACTTATCAGTAGATTCAGAACTTTTAAGAAAGAAGTTGTTAAAATATTAATTAATTTTCATCGATGAGGGATGTGCAGGATTTTCACAATTCATCAAATTAAACCAAACTTGCAAAAGATAGAAAAGCTACAAACTTGACAAAAAAGGGTGTTATCAAAAGCAAATTCTGTCAGAACAAACCATATAAAAAAATATCATTTGTGTATCTTTTAAAATTAAAAAGTGAAAAGTTTCGTTTGAAACTAAAATTAAAATATAAAATTATTAATATTTAAAAATTTTAAACTCTCAAATTATCCCAAAGTAATTTTCTCTAAAATATAGCAGTAACATTTAAAAAGGTTTCTAGCAAGTTCTACATAGATGTACCATTTGAATAATGTTCCATATTCGCTTTCTGATTGGATTCATATTTCTTCAAAATTATTCAGGCAGCAAAGTCATGAAAGTTAGAATTCGATTGATTAATTGTTAGTAATTACAAGGAAATCAAATCGGCACGACTTCCAGCCGGCCCTCGAATAGATGTTACATTTTTAAAGGCCTCATTCGCCTTAACGAGGAGGAAAATGCGTTCCGCCAATGTGGTTTGCCCGTCGGGAAAATTAATGGGAACCAATTTACGAGCGCCCATTACGATTCGTTCTAATGCCTATCATTTAATCAATCGTTTAATTGCAGACGCTAGTTGGTGGTGGGCGAAAACGTTCCGGAATGCGGCAAACAGTTCACAGGCGGTACACCAAACGTTGATGGACACTTTGCAACCGATGGTTAAATTTGGGGCGATGGCGTCAATAAGGGGTTTGCCTTTGATATTCTCCAGCAGTTGGGTGGCTTGTGTGGGGTTGTACTTATTGTCGACCCTCGGTAGACCCGACTTATCATTAAATGGAAGTTCTAGATTGACAACACCGATTGTCCCTGGCTACCGAAAGTGTCAAAAGTTTATGACCATCAATAGGTCGACCAGGGATAGGCGGAACAGTTCAACTCGTCTAACCACAGGTTGCTTCGGAGCGGAATCGTGCAGGTCACAAATTTTAGGTTTATTATTTCGACACGCAAACACGCACCACCTTCCGGGGGTTTCAAAAGGTGCACGAGATAAGCGTACCATTGTTTTTCCGGAACCGTCAGAACCGGCACATCATCTTCGGGCCATTTCACGGTAATGAACATTTTGATGAACCTCACTCCGGTCCAAACCCCGGTTTTTTTTTTTAACCGGGCTGGGAGTAATGATGTCGGAAAAGCGTGCACCGAATCCCCGTCCCCCGGAACGCAAAGTCAACCGTTTGGCCCCGATGGCCCGATGTGACAGGTGAAAGACGGACGAGCAGGTTGAAAGGCAAATGAATGCTATAAATTTGCCAACCGAATGACATGACATCCAAAGGCTTGGCCGGGAAAATGCTGCCTCGCAAGTGCTCCGGTTCCGCAGCACGCACTTCTCGTGCTCGGGCGTACAACCCAGGGCAGCCCATTTCGTTTGCCAGTTCTATGCTGCTCTAGATTTATGTCCCCCTGACCGGGCCAGATGATGTGGTGCTCGACTGCAGCCTCCGGGTTAGCAGGTGTTTGACAATTTCGGTGAAAAACTTGCGCCCTCTCTGCGCCCGAAACGATCGGTACCCGATAACAAGGATCCGGTGCTCCATCCTCAAACACACACACACACCGAAAGAGAGGCGAGCACCAAGACACCGCTTCGAAAGGCACTTACTTCTTCCATCGCCTCGCTGCCTGCCTTTGCCGTACCGTTGATTAATTATGTTATGGAAATTTATGAAATATATTTTAATTTTTCATCCGTCATCCAACTTCACTCGCAGCCCTCGAGGTCCGGGTTTTCCGGGAAAATTCCGTGTGACACCCCGGACCAGCTGGTTGTTCGCGGGATGCAATCGGGCGGAACAAATGGTACCAGATTTGGTCGGTTAAATCCGAACGTCAGTGATCAACTGACAGTTTCCGCTTGCTTGTCGGTTGTTGTTGTTGTGGCCCGGGTTTCGGGGTGTCCCGTAAGGTGGTCGATCCACCGCTTTATCCACTTCACTGGAAGGGTATGATGGAAAGTATATGTATGTTGAGGTTTGAGATAAGTGGAATATAATAAAAATGATTTTCCACCAAGGCACATGTTTTTCGGTTCAGTGAATAATTGTTCAGGCAGAACTATTTATTTATGACATCTTACATTAAAACACACTTAATTCTATTAAAAGCTCTCTTACAATATACCGTTGTGTACAATATATACTACGTAAACATCAATTTATTTCTTTTTATCTCTCAATGGATTAAAGTAAAACAACATAAACAAGTAAAAAATCAAATTTCGTTGATCAACAAAAACAAACCCGATCTATCCGCGGCAACCCACGAAACCCTCGGATGCCATTTCCCGGTGCGGTTAAAATATGAGTCAACAGAAACCGTCGGGAGCTTCTCAGCTTTGCTGAGAAACGTTCCCGGAAGACAGGCTTGACTGGAAGATGCTGGAAAACCAACCGTACGGTATGATTCCCTGCCGAGAAGCAACGGTTGCCTTCGGTGAGTCAACTGTTCGGGCTTAAATGGCATGCAATCAAAGGGATGAAGCACCCAGGGGATGCGATTTGCGTACTGCGCTCGAGATTCGCCAACCCTCTCAGGGGGGGCTTTGGGTGGTTGGGTGGCTCGAAGGGGGAAAACCGCAAAGGTTATCGATGGAAAAATAATTCCTTCAATCAATCACCGGTATTGTTTCGGTTGTTTATCTCCCGCGATGGGTTAGTTTTTCGGAGAAACAAATGGTTTTGCTGTGCGGCAGGTTGGGGGATCGTTTGCCCTGGCAGTCAACGTGATAAGGTTTGCCCTGTTTGAAGAAAGTAAAAAAGAGGAAAGCCTGATCAACGGAAGCAATGAACACCACATCAATCATTCGGTTGAGATCAAGAGTGGTTTTACTACTATTTGAATTTCTATGTTCTCGATTTGTTTTGGTATTTGAAAATATTTGTGATGATATAAATTTTTATATGCTAATATTTGAAAGCTAGGTTAAATTTTTCCATTACATTTCCACCTCCCAAAATAAGCTCGATCCATTACGACCAGGAAAATACAAAAATAAAACTAATATGGTTAGATGGTTTCCTACAAAATAAAATTCAAAAAGTTTACTTGAAACTTGACATCGAAAGGCCGCCTGTACGCCATCCGCTTGATCCGAACTGCCCTGAAGTATAAATGACGCAATCAAGGTCGAAAAGTTAACCCTCGACCCTTGGCGCCCTTATGCTAATGCATCCGCCACGTGGCAGCGTGGGGTAGGGGAAACTAAAGTTATAGATGGAAATTTAAAGCAGAAATCAATCACCAGTATTGTTTTTATTGATTTGCGAAATCCAAATGAAGACGAACTTCACAAACCGGGAAACTGGGACGCTTCACTTGACAGCGCGCGTGTGTGTGTGTGTGTCAGTGTATTTTTTCCTGAGGGAAAAACTTGGATGACAAAATTCAAATACCGAATCACAAAAGCGGAGCGATAAAACGTAGCAGAAAACAAATGGTCCGTGGCCTGTCGACGGGGTAATGAGGCGCTCGAACTCAAGGACCTCGGAAGGGGCGAATGGGGAAAAGTTCCCGTCCACAGTTCTTTCCTTTTGGAGAGCTCCAGGAAATAGCAGCTGGTACGCGCTCTCGCCTGGCAGGACAATTTATTTTTCGTTCCATCTTGTATTTTGATATTATTCCGCTCGACTCGACTCGTCGTCGGGAGCAGGCGGAAGAGATCAATTTGTTTCAACTTTATGTCTCTATCGAGGTTCCGTGGTGGCTTGGGGCACGGGGGAAAGGTCGGAATGCGTCCCGGTCGAAGGACCGTTTCCTTTCCCCGGTCGAACGGAACCTGCTGGCGAGTGCAAGTGATCGACGAGCGGCGAACATTTGCGGCTTGGAAATGAAAACAATTTGTTCGAACTGGAAAGCTTGCCGCATCTTCGAGGGGACCCGAGGTTCGACCCGAGCGAGGAGCGATTCTATTATTTTTAACAATTTATATTTCCATTGGGCGTTCGAGACGTGGGTGGAACTTTTGGGGAGGGTACCGCTTTTACGGACGAAAAAATATTATTGTCCTACGGTGCTGTTTTGATTAACTTCATTTGCCGCCAACGGTAATGCGGAGTCGCCGGAAGTGGCTTTATTTTTCCGGGTGGCAATTCAATTTCATTTTATGGTGATAATCTTTTACTGGATGCAGGTTTCGGTCGTAACGATCAAGAAGGTGGGTTTCCTCTACAGAGTGCAGTAAATTTAGATAAGTGTGAAGATTATTCTTTCACTTTAATTTTTAGTTTTTGATCAACGAACCGGGATTTTCTTCAAAATGAATGTGATTTATCTGTTTATTTTTATATTTTCCATTTTCTTCAAATCATTTCACTCAAAGACAAAGACTCCAGATAAACGTTTCAATTTGGACGAAACGAAAGAAAAATTATCGCTTCATCAAACACGGATCAAATCTACCGACACGCTGCCGCACCGGAAAATGAAAATAATTATCTCGCCCATCCCATCGCTTTGTCCTTCCGCCGGTCGGCAGCGGAAACTTTGGAAACAACGTTAATAAAAACTTCCATAGTAAGCAAAATAAAACAATGAAACAATCATGCTTCACGGCACAAACGAGGGTGAATTAAAAACTACAAAACGAAAGGCCTCATCATAAGTCCTTTCGAATGCTACAAAATGCTTGCCGCTTTCGTGAAAGTCGACGGTAAAAATCGTCCCCTCGCACGCTTAGTCCCTCGATGGGAGACCCAGTGAAAATTAATTGGCCAGCTTAGCGTGCTCTTGGAGGATGGTTTATGTTTTCTTTTTTTTCTGCTTCCCCTGCAGAAGGGAAAACCCGGCCCCAAAGCCCGACTCGGTCGACCTCCGAAGATGTCGCTAAACTTTCAATGTCCATCCCGTACTCCGATTCCGGTAGGAAACTTTACCCATGACAGCAAAACCCGGTGGGTTCCTTTTGAAGCTCATTAAGCGTAATGGTATGCTTCCGGTGCGCATTGGCTTCTGGTGCACGAGGCTGTACACTTCAGCCATTCGGTGCTTGCTCGGTGCTGCCATTTGTCCGACTAGGTTCGGTTCCCCCGGTTCTTGTCGGTTGACAAAAAGATCTCTAGCGCTGGCCACGGGATTGTTGGGTTGGAAGCCGAGCTCGGGACGGTGGAAAATGGAGCGTAAACTTTGGTGAAAGTAGAGGCCGCCATACTCGTTACGGTATCCTGACAGGATATCCCTCGGTTCGGGGTGGACGGGGGACGAGGTTTCAACGGCGAAGAAATTGTAGCTGTTTTACATTCCATCAACCGTCAAGCGATATCCGGACGAGGCTGCTCGCGACACAACACTCTTCGTCGTCGTCGTCGTTGTCGTCATTGCTTCCGGTTCGCTTGAAGTGGAGTTTTGGGCTGATGCTTTGAGTTGACTTCTGCCGGTGGACGGTGGACATCTGCAGAATGCGTACTTTCGCCAGCGAACGGCGTGGAAGTACAGCGAATTATTCTACTTAACGTTCACCATAAGTTCGGGGCCGGTTAAGTGTGCAGTTTATTATAGAAAAGGGTTTTCTGCCGCTTCTACCAAGGCCAGTTTGCGTTTGCTCGATCAATTAGAGGCCGTTTCTAAATTTGTCAGTTTTGCGGCGGGTTCCGGTGCAGAATTGGTGAAATGTTTCAATTAATGCAACAAGTAGCGTTGCCTTTGAAAATATCATTATGAAACCGGAAATTTACGACAAACTATACTTTACCGAATACTTTTGGAGGATAATTTCACATTTCTTTTAACATTGTCAAACCGGGTTTTTCATCCAACATTCAGCAACGTAGAAAAAAGATTGACTGTTGGCATCTGGAAATAGTATGGCACAGACTTTCTGATGGAAAGCTTTCCCGATGGTCAGTAGTTTCTCTAGCAGTAAACATCTGCAGATATCCGTCCACAAAAAACCGCGTTCGATGCATCAAGCGCTCCCACCGAGCAAACTCGAGTTCCAATTTGATTTGCCCTTCGTTGTACGTTCGACGTAACGGATAAAATGGCCAAGCTTATTTACCATTTACCTACGTACTCGGTACGGTTCAAGTGTTTCGTTTCGCTTGACGGTTGAACCGTTTTTGCAATGGAACACAGTTTCCTCATCGAGGATGGATTCGTTTGCGATAGCAAACACTAATTGGAAAGGCTTGACGATATTGGATTTATGTTGTAATGCGTGTTTTGGATGCGGTGCTGTCAAACGCTGCTACCTCAACCTATGAGATGAGTATTGGCCACGTTGAATTTTGAAGAAAACACTCAGTTGGATTTGTATGATTATGTTTTCGAATCTATGCTATATGATTTATTATTGCTAACATAACAGGTCGCTGTTTAAAACAATAAATTACACTGTGAACGTAGCCATGCAAGGCGAATTACGAAACAATCATCCAAACCTCCATGATGTACCCACACATGGTAGTATAACACGTTAACTGCCGCGTTGACGGGCATTTAGAACAAGTCACGAACTCTCTCGTATTGCACTATATAGAGGTAGGTGTAATA